>CM060687.1:78039057-78639057 GCA_030686995.1 Artemisia argyi
TACAACTAAAGCTCTAATACCAATCTGTAACACCCCCATTTTCACAAATCGCATCGAAATTTAGATCTGGGGTATTACTCATGGATCACAGATACAGTAATAGAAAACGACTCGAAAAGAGAAGTTTTATAAAAATGGGTTATCATTTATTAAAATTATCAGAGTTTTATAAGATGAGGTCCCGTGAATCTAGGTGTGAAATTATATGTTTGAATGATAACCATATAGAAAGTCTTTCAAATCTCGTACCACTCCATGCCATAATTTCCACAGACCTCCGTTACCTAGGATACATGCTTAAAAAGTCAACACTAGGTGTTGAGTGAGAGTCACAGGTTTAAGTGATAGTGAATACAAGTTCCTCAGGGTTCAGTTGTTACACCCATCAAGGAAAATGTAGTGTGTGTGATAATTGTAATGCATGTACAATTATCAAGTGTGTTGGTATGTTGCACTAAGCTCATGAACCACACGTTAACAGTCCAGATCATGGGTTCTGCAGACCAATCCATGATGGGACGGGAAGGATAACTTGCCAAAGTTAATCCTTTAGAAGGTTTAAATATAATACTTGTTGGTACCCTCCAGTGAGACGTAGTACCAACGGGAGTTGTCAAACTCCAATAGATCTATCAATTATATTCGCGTTCACTTGTGTAAAATATCATAAGCGATTAGATTCATAAATTTTGTTGTGTAGGGGTGGCAGATAGTTTACTCGTGCAACAACCAAAGAAAAAGACTTGTATTTGATTTAAAGCAAGTAGCATGTACCCCCCTTACAAGGTTTGTAAAGCATTTAAAAGAGTGAGGCTATGAAAACTCACATGGGCTTAAGGAAATCTGATTGATGTAAAAAGTGACTCGGAGACTAGACTGCCTACTCATGTATCCTGATGGTATTGTGGGTGTGGACATATGTCAAGCTTTAGTTATCTTGTTTAAGTTTCTTAAGTAATCATTCTTAGGGTTTTTAGTGTTTTAGATATAACATAACACCGTTCAGGCCATCACAATCCAAAAGTATAAGACTCCTCACATGAAGCTCCTTACTATTGTATTATGTTATCAACATAATACCATTTAGGCCATCATAATTCAGAAGTTAATAATCATCACATGAATCTCCCTACTATTGAGTTATATTGTTATTAAGTTTTAGTTATAATATAACAACGTTCGGGCCATCATAATTCAGAGGTCATGCAATAATCGTTTGAGGACCCAGGACACTTTAATTCGTAAACCCAGCAAACTCGTCAAAATGAAATATCCACATGTTACCCCTCACATGAAGCTCCCTAGTATTGTGTTATGCTTCTATCTTAAATTAGGTTTTTATATTTATATGAAATTACTTTCACTTTATACCCTTATAGTTTATGTGTTTACAAAATCAACCCTAGACTTATAAATTTATATTATTAACTATCTAAACTTAGCAAAATTAGTCCCTATGCTTCTATAATTTAAGAAAACGGCAGAAATGACCCTTGGACTTATAAGTTTTCAAAATTTACCATTAATACCCTTTACTTTATAACTTTTGCAAAACTAGTCCTTATAAGTTTATAACTATTTTGCTTTCTATCCTAAGGTTATATAACTTTGCAAAAAGAGTCCTTATACTTATAACTTCTAAGAAATGTCAAAAATAGTCCCTAGACTTAATATTTTTAGAAATTTACCATATATACCCCTATGCATGGAAAACTTTGCAAAACTAGTCCTAATTCCATGCAAATCATATTTTTATAAAACAAAAAGGTTTCCTAGCTTATGGTTAACTAATATTAGCTTAACTAAGTTGCCTAAACTAGCTTATGATAACGGATTATAGCATATAATTAGCATTTAGTTCATAATTAGGGTTTTAAAATGAAAAGACTTAAAAGAAATTGATCAAGGCTCAAGCAAGGGTTCCTAGGTGATCTAAGGCATCTAATAACTATCCTAGGACTGTAATAAAGCTAACAGAACAAGTAATAAAGCTTATGTGATGAGGGAAGGGTTTAACTAGGGTTTCCTATTCAAAAATAGATCTCGACAAGCATGCAAGGCCTAGGTAATCGAATTCTATGTTTTCTAGGACTCTACTACTACCCTTACGACCTGAAGGTGTGAGTTGAAAAGAAGTTAAAATTTGTAAAGGAAAAGAGAGGGGTACGAGGGTATTTATAGGATCGATTGACCTTGGTGGCCATGAAACAGAAGTAGGAGGTGTCGGGGGGGGGGGGGGTGACTAAGACAAGCTAGTAGCTGAATAACCTAAGCTACATGGTGACTATGGATGTCTATAGTCTGTTCTAGGGGTGTTTGTAGTAGAGGTGGAATCGAATGGGGAAGGAGGTGACAAGTAGGTGATGCACCTACTTGTGTGCTTGCTAGGGAGGTGATAGGGTGTGTGCTTAGGGTGACTAAGGTGCTAGGCTAGGTTCCTGAGGTGCTTATGTTTATGTTTTAACTAGTTTAGGTTTAGTTTAGACCTAATCATGCTTAGTGAGAGAGTAAGGTCTAGATTAGGGTTTAGTGCCTAGATTAGGGTCCTATGAGTGTTTAGTGACTAATCCTAAGTCCTAAGAAGCTTATACTAAGTGGTGGTAGCTTATCCTAAAGTTTTGGGATAGTTTAGACCTAATTCCGGGAAGTTATGACCTAGTTATGGTTTGGTGCTTAAGAGACTTGTACCTAAGCTCTAATGGGTTGTACTAGGGTCTAAAGGTGCTAAGATATCCTATTGTTCCTAAGGTAACTCATACATAAGCCTTGAACACTTTCAAATTGGTTTAGATAAGCAATTAGGGTTTTGTAAACACATAGGCCTGATTAGGACTTAATTAGGGTTAGATTAGGGTTTATTAGGGTTTTGTGATGAGTTTAGTGTGTTAGATTTGTAGATTAATTATTGTGGTGTTGTTGTAATTTTATGCTTGACATACCAAAGGTTTATAGGATGTGTGGGTAGAGATATTTGGCTTGTGTAGATACGTGAGCAAGTCTAGAGAGTCATGTAAGTCATGTAATACATATAAAAAGCAAAAATTTACCTGTGAAATACCTGACATAGGTATTTGTAGTGGGAATAATAGTGGTGTGATTTTACGGGTTGTTATACCTTTAACCCATAATATATTAATTTCATAAAGTGTGGTCCGTGCATGAAGTATAAAATATGTAGTTCTTCTAATCAAGTGGTTAGATATGAGATTACTCTTTAAACATGTCATAAGCCAGGCTATCGATTGTTTTACTATCCAATTCTCACATGCATAGCAATGACTCGTTATAGACAGAAGATTCATAATATAGTCATATAATTGCATCTTTCGGCCTTTAAACAATCATAATGACCAATCAAGACAAGTGATAGTATACTAAATAATGACATATCAAATACACACTTCATAGATTCAGAATTCATAGTACATTTCCTATTATTAAATCATGGCCACAATCCAAACAAACATAATACGACCATTCAATATTCAATAAAAAAGTAACAAATGTAACACGAGTAAACAATTATCAATTTCATAATAAAACAGGTTATACCAAGTAGAACCCCGTTCACAATTCTCTTTCCACAGGTACTACTTGATTCCAACTCCTTAGCAAGTGGTTTTTGGTACAAAACCACTTCTAGTCTTCTTATGATTGCAAGAAGATGATGATTAAGATAGGTGTGTCTATATTACTCCGATTTGAGCCTCTATTTATAGTTGAAATGTAGCCCTAAGACGTCCCTGTGTAGTAATGATAGGCAAGTGATCGGTCCCATCATTGATGTAGCTCATTAATGGAAAAGTATAACTGTCAGGGGAAGTACGCCGCACATTCGATATAAAACCGGCGGGATTCTCTTCACTTAACCGGCGCTCTTAAAGTAATAGACTGGCATACTTCAATATTGACTCGTAAGTACATAGTTTACCAAAGGTGCCCGTAAGCGGCGCACTTTCTCCCTAAGATCGGCGTGCTTTTTCCAAACCATGTGTTATTTCTCTTAAGTTCCTCAAAGTCATTAGTTTCTTGTTTTTCTCGTGTCTTTCCTTAGATCATTAGCCCTGCATATTTATTCATAGATTAAGTACCAAAATTCCTACAAATAAGGATAATTTGCTATATAATTTACATAATATCGGGGGTATATATATGTATAATACAAGACTCATCACCAACTTTCTTAATATATCGGCATTCCGGTTTTGAGCTCTTGGGATGTTTCATATTTTGAACCATCGAAACATGCGATGTATTCCTTGGCCTTGGCTAAGTACTATATCATGATATCTTTGTATGCCACGACATTTCTGTTAATGTGGCTTGCCACTAGATTTGAATCTACCCTGACGTCCAATGCATGCACCTTCATCTTTCTAGCAATTCTTAATCCTGCGAGCAATGCCTCGTATTCTGCCTCATTATTGGTGCTTTTGAATTTTAATCGAAGGGCGTAGGTGTACTCCGTTTGGTCCGGACTGATGAGAACTAAACTTGCCCCAGCCCTTGACTTGCTAGATGCTCCGTCAGTGTATAGCACCCATTCTTCTTGATTAGAGATGTTGCATATCTCCTTGCCCCCTCTTTCGGAACTTGATCTTCCAGGTTCAGCGGTACTTCCATTATGAAATCTGCTAGGACCTGGCCCTTGACAGCATTTCAGGTAGGTATGTAATGTTGTAGGCTCCCAACTCTACTATGTACTTTGCTAATTTTCCTGATGCTTCCAGTTTGTTCGATAATTGTTTAATGGGCTGGTCAGTGATGACTTTTATAGGATGCGCTTCAAAGTATCGCCTTAGTCTCCTTGACAGGTGCAATAAAGCCAATGCTAACTTTTCAATCGGAGCATAATTCCTTTCGGCTTCATGCAACGTACGGCTCACATAATGCACCGGGATTTACTTTCCTTCCCTTTCCACCAACAATACACCACTCATGGCTTCTTTTGTCTGCCAGGTATACGTATAAGTTTTCCTTAGGCTTTGGGGTGGTCAAATAAGGGAGTTCAAGGATCATTTTTTTTCATTTCTCAGAGGGCTGATTCAACTTTTTCCGTCCATCGGTATTCATCCCGGTTCCCTTGTGTGATATTTTTCAAAGTGTCAAAGAATGGAAGTGCTCCTTTTGCTAATATGGAAAAGAAGCGGTTTAGAGCTGCTAGCTTGTTGCTTAAACTCTGCATTTCCTTGAGTGCTTTTTGAGATTGCATATCTGCGATAGCCCTTGTTTTCTTCGGATTTGTTCTAATTCCTTCGAACGTCACCATATATCTGAGGAACTTTCCTTCTGCCACTCCGAAGGAACACTTCTTTGGGTTCAATTTCGTATTGATCTTGCATAGATTGTCGAATGTTTTTGCTATTTTAGCCAACAATTCCTTCTCTGTTTTGCTCTTGATTACCATATCATCAATGTAAGCTTCCAAGTTCCTACCAATTTGCGTTCGGAACGCTATGTCTACCAGTTGTTGTTAAGTTACTCTGACATTTTTCAGTCTGAATGGCATCTTGGCGTAGCAATAAGCTCCATGTTCAGTATAGAAGGTTGTTTGTTCTTCATCTTCTTTGGCCATCTGTATTTGATGATATCCCTTGTATCCATCAAGGAAGCACTTGTATCAGAAACCCATGACCGATTCAATCTTCCAATCGATATTCAGGCAGTGGGTTCTAATCTTTTAAGCAGGATGAATTGAGATTCTCGAAATTGATGCACATTCTCTGGCTATCATCCAACTTCTTTACCAATACTGGGTTTGAGATCCAGGTGGGGTATTGCACCGGTTGGACTATTTCGACCTTTAACCATCCAGCTTTAAAAGTCTGGTC
This sequence comes from Artemisia argyi, assembly GCA_030686995.1. Lineage (NCBI taxonomy): Eukaryota > Viridiplantae > Streptophyta > Magnoliopsida > Asterales > Asteraceae > Artemisia > Artemisia argyi. The sequence goes on from CM060687.1 coordinate 78,044,889, forward strand.
ACCTAAAACCAACTGGTTTGGGATGTGCCGAGAAGAAAGCCACGACATGGAAAATGCCATTTTTTATTCTTAAATTTCTGAGGTTCCCGGTCGGTTAGAATTGAACTTAAATAAATGAAAAACATAATGAGTGTCGATTTTTGTGGTCAAACTTTTGAAAATAAACACACACGCCTAAATTTGATAAATTGTGGGAGTAAAAAGTTAAGACTTGTCTTACACAGATTACTAATATAAGTAGTGTTAGCATTTTACAAGAATATTTGCGCAAGGGTTTTGGAACTTAGTTGGGAGTATAAAAAAGAGGATGATGATTAAAATTCCCTGGAACTTAGTTGGAAAATCAAGCATTTTGTTTATCTTTGTTCTAGTTTAAATGTCTTGCATTGAATGAAAAGTCAAAACGGGGTATACTTGGTATTATTTTTGATCCTTTCATTACTTCATATGATTGGATTGCTAGGGACTAGCAATAGTTTAGTGTGGGGGATTGATGACTGTGCAAACACTCATCATTTTATACCCATTTTAGACCTTAAAAATACTGAAAACACCCAAATACACCTAATTATATTGCAAATATCTTTGGATTGTGTGATGAGTGCTCAAACACTCATCATTTTTGGTCAAATCTAAACTGCAAAATATTTAAAAACACTCAGAAATGCATCAAAATACTGAAAATATCCCAAGGATTGTGTTTTATACGTTTCAGATGCAAAATGAGTAAAAACAGATGAAAAACGAACAAAGTTTGCATAATTGGCAGTTTTAGTCCCCCAACTTTCAAAACTTGTCAAAATTAGTCCCTAAGCATTTATTTTGAAAGATAAGTCAACCCAAGTCTTTTGAAAGTCAAATATTATCAAAAATAATCTTTGGATATAAAGTTTCAAAATTTTACATATTTGGTCCCTCAAGTTTCAAAATTGGCAGATTTGGTCCCTGGGAATTTTAAAAATGGAAAACTAACAATATTGTCCTTGGATTATCAAAGTTGGCAGGAAAGGACCTTGAATCTACTTTGGGAAACTTACAACATCAACCCTCAAAGTTTCAGCAAATTACAAAAAAGGTCCTTGTGAAAATAAAACCCAACTGGATCCCTTTTTACATTTTCCCAAACCCAACATCCAATCCAATCCAATTCAAACCCCTAAGCCCAAATCAGGCCCAACCCCTAAAATAATAAAATCAAGGGTCAAACGGTCAAATTGGTCAAAGGCAGGGTTAAACCTCCACCTCCTTCCCCTTTCCCCCCAAACCTGCAAGCTTGTTTCCCTCCCCCTGCTCCCACCTTTCTCACCAAACCTTCCACCAACACTCTCACCTATCTCTAACTAACCCCCTCCTCAATAAATGCTCACCAGTTCCACTCAAAACCTGCCCAATTGCAAATACTTTATTTTGGCGCCAAAAATACAATCAAGGGCTAGGATGGCTTAAACCTCAAATCAATGGTGGGGATTTGGTCAGTGGTCAACAAGAAGACCATGGGGAGTGCCAATTTGCAACAGGAAGCCATGTGGAAGCTTGGATTGCTTATCTTTATTTCATATTATAAGTAGTAGTAGGAAAAAGCCTCAAAAAGCATGTATTATTGTAATTTAGTTAATGTAGTGCTTAATTTATCCTTTGTAATCAGTTTTCAAGTAATGAAAGTTTAATTTTAAGTTTACTTCTTGTTTTCAAAATTTCAAGTTCCATTCAATAATTTCAATTGTTAGTGTAAGGATCATCATTGTGTACAAGATATCTACAAGTTCATATAAGCTCAAAAGTAGAGTTTTCAGAAGCTTTATAAGCTTGTGCAAACTCTCTAAACTCAATTTCATAAAAATAGTAAAAATACATAAAAAATAAAAATAAAATATAAAATGCATTTTGCAGGTTGAAGCATGGGTGGAGCACAGTGAATTGTGGATGGCTATGGGTTAGGGGGTTGTGGAAGCCATTAGGTATTGGTATTTGGTCCTTGTTCCTTGGCTGCTATGCTTGGAAGGCTTTTGTAAGCTCAAACTTTTGATCCTTACTTTTTAAGTGTATAAGTGTTACTAGTTGCTTATTCCTGTTTATTTTGCTTATTTATTACTTATTAGATAAGTTACATTCAGTAAATTGTACTTTGGTTTCATTTAAATCAAGTTCCTTAGTTAACTGTGAATTAAAAGGGTATTTGGTTTTGTCTGTGTTGAGTGGTTCAGTGGGTTTCATTGCTCAGTTGTTATTCATAAACTCTACTCAGAACCATAGAACACCACAACAAGCAAGTCTTTAGAAGTAACAAGCAAAAAAGTCAAAATCACATGAAAATTGGTCTTAAAACCTTCTGAGTTGGAATTAGGGAGGCATAAGCTCCATTTCTAGTTACAAGTGTATGTTCTAGCTTATTTTGGTCTTATTAAACCTTAACTTATCATAATCATTCATAAAATCAAGTTTAAAGTTCACCTTAGTCAACTTAAATCAAAAATCAAAAAGTCAAAGTTAATAGTGCTTGCAGAAAACCAAATCTTCAAAGACTTTTCAAGAATTTTGTAGTTACTTTCAAGCTTTGAGCTTTTCAGATATTAAAGTCCTACACCTCATCTTTGAAAATCCATGGATGGCTTATTTTTGAGATTTTTCTTGTAGCTTATACAAGCTTGTGAAAAAGCCTGCAGGGTCAAAAGTGGTTTTGCACCAGGGCACTTTTGTGTTTTTGGTTAAAATTCAAACCCCCCTCCAGGGTGCAAATCAAAATAGTAGGACTTGGTTTTTAGCTTTTTAAAAAGCTCTTCAGTAGTTCTTTTAGGATTTGAAAGAAAATTGGATCTCAGTATTGAGTAGGATAGCTTATTTTGCCTTGGAAGTTTGCTTATTTCACTCAGTTATACTGAGTCATCAGTATAAGTCACCAAATTTCAACAAAGCATATCTAGTTCATTAGTGGGCCCCACCCTTAGCTTTTTGGCTTATTGGAAAGCCAATAAGCCCAGCTTGTAGGTTCAGGGCTTATTTTTGGGTTCCTAGCTTATTTGATAGGGCTGCAAGTCCTTTTCATTTTGGCCAATCCCATACTTGTGTTGAGAACTCAGGTTTTTGTCACATTTTCTTAAGTGCTTATCTAGCTTATTTCTGGGAGTTAGGTCTTGACTCCTGGCTTATTTGAAAGCCATACAGCTTATCTTTATATTTGAACCCTAAGTTTGGACCCCTGACCCCTCTTATAGCCCCCACAGAAAGCTGTAGGTAGGCCATTTTGGCCTGTCAAAAAGCCAAGTGCTTATTTGGCTTGTCTAGCTTATTCTGTGCATATACCTGGATCATTTGTGCTTATTACTTGTTGTTATTGATAATTGTTGGTTTATTTTGGTCTGTAGTTCTATTGTGTAACTTATTCAAGCAATCTCAAATCCTAATAAGCCATTGGCTTAATCTGTCTTATTCATAAGCTCACCATTTGCTTACTCTTGATACTCAACCAAACTTCCTTTGTTAAAGTTACTTATAAACAGTATAAAAACATATTTGAGAAAGAAAAATCCAAAAAAAACCAACTTTAATAGAAGTGATAGCTTCTATTTAAGCCAATTGGCTTATTCTTAGCTTTTTGTAAAAGCAATTTTCATTTTTATATTTTTCTTAGGTTTGTAATTTTTTCAGATTTTTCTCTTGTCATTTGGTGGTTTTCATAATTTAATTTAGTTTTTATTAATTAAAAATTAGTTAATAATTAATTTAAAAGTAAGAAAAATACAAATTTAATTTTAAAATTAGTTTTTAGTTGTTTTAGATTTTTCCAAATATTATTTTCAATTTTCTAGTGTAATTTTATAATTAGTTATATTTTAGGTTAATTTAATTAATTAAAAAGTAATTAGAAATTAGTTTTTAATTAATAATAATTATATAAATAGTGTAAAAATTAATTTTCTTTTTCTAAAAATTTTCTTTATTCATTAGGTTTGTAAAAATATCATTTTCACATCCGTAGCCTTTTTATTTATTCAGATTCACTTTTTATCACGTACGTCTGTTACCGTTTTCAATTTAAACGTACGTGTTTAGGTTTTTACGCGTTTCTTTCTCATCTAAATTCACGTAATCAATCATATAGCTTTCCTAAGCTATTTAATTTCATAATCCTTCAAAATTTCTCATCATAACCCTTTCCCGTGAAAATCACCCGATCACAAGCACGCTTAAGTACAATTCACACCTCGTAGGGATATAACGACCCGATGATTCCCTATATTATCCGGAAGCATTGACTCTAAGATATTTGACTTTGTTGACCATTTACTTGGTCAATTTTGGTTGACTGTTTAGCCTCAATCATTGTGTTTTTTTTTTTGTGTTTCATGTACAAAAGGATTGAAAACAGGTAAAAAATGAGCAAAATATGCTGAATTGGCAGAATCAATCCCTGAACTTTCAGAAAATGATAGAATTGGTCCCTGGAGGAGTGATTTGGATGAAAAGTCAACATAGGTCCTTAGGAATTCACAAGTTGTCAAGTTTGGTCCTTGGGTGAAAAGTTTGAAGAAATTACAAGATTAGTCCCTGAACTTTGAAGTTTGGTAGTTTTAGTCCCTGGATGTTTAATTAAGAAAAATTATCATTCATGGTCCTTATACTACTGAGACTTGGCAAGTTTTACCCTTGGAACAAGTTTGGAAAATTGGCAGCTTTGGTCCTCTAAATTCAGAAAAATGCAAAATTGGTCCTTGTTATAATTTCAAACCAAACAGATCCTTATTATTTCCAAATCCAAGTCCATAAACAAACCCAAGGCCCAATCTACTCTCCAAGCCCACCATCCGTTTTATAATAAAAATGTCCCCCGGTCAAACACTCAGTCAAACACCATCTCCCTCACCCATTCTCCCTGGTTTCCCTCCCCCTGCTCCCTCCTCAAATCATGTAACCTTCCACAAAATTTTCCCCCCTCCTCATCCCTACTAGCCACACTACACAACCACACCCATGTGATACTTCTCCTCTCACCCCCTCCAAGCTGGCAATCCATAACTCCATTTTGGAGCCAAAATCATATAAAGGGCTGTGACCATGTTTAGTTTAATCCAACGGGTGGGATTTGTTCAAGGAAGCACAAGGACTGTTTCAAAGTCATTTTTACACACAAAAGAAGCACAAGGAGAAATAGAATCCTAATTCGAAAACCACTATAAACAGGAAGCCAATGTAAGCCCTTAGAGGTATGTATTTTAATTAGTTAATTTGTTTCATGTTGTAACCTATTTTCTAAATCAATATAAGTGTTTCAGTTTTACTTCTTGTACTTTATTTTCAGTTTCATTAAGAATTTCAAGCTTTACTTTCAAAGGTTGTTTAAATAGCTATAAGCTCTTTATAAGCTAACTAAAAGCTAACCTATAATCTTAAAATATAAAAAGGAAACAAAATAAAGATAGGACAGGATCATATGATCACCAAAATCACCTTTGCATCAGACTTTGGAAAGCAATGGAAGTTTCCATTTTGGATATGGCAAGATGGACTTTAGCAAGCTTATCTTTGATAAGCTAGGAGCTTGTTGCAGTTAAAGAGGCCCTGGTAAAAGTTGTGGTAGTAGTTAATAGTGCTTATTTGTTGCTTGTTTTTGCTTATTCTGTCTTAGTATTGCTTATTAGAAAGATCCTAGTTCATACATCAAGCTGTGGTTCAAGTTTCATAAGTTTTCATCAAAATTGTAACCTTTACAGGTTGTTTGGATTTGCTTAGTTACTTGTGTGCAAGACTGTATGAGTGGATATTTGTGGCAGATACACACCTCATTAGTGTTAGATAGAACATTCAAAGCATAAAACTCACCACTCTTTTCACAAAAAGTCAAAATTAACTCTAATCTTGGATAAATAGTTCACTGTTAGGATTTTTGTTTAGCATACCCTTCAAATCACCTCATAACTAGTTAAGATAACTTAAATTAGTCTTATTATAGCTAAATACACCTTAATCAATCAGTAGGAAGTAATCAAAGTTCAAATTAGTCAAACTAGGATCATAATCAAAAAAGTCAAAAGTGCATGTCTTTCAGAAAACCATTTTTTATAAGAATTTTCATGAACTCAATTTGCAAAATTAGCCCTTGAGCTTTTTAGAAATCAAAGATTGACAGCTGAACTTGATAGCCCATATTTTGGAATATTTTTGTGATTTTTTTAAGTGCTTATTCAAGCCCTTATTTGGACCTGCAGGGCAGACTAGTACCCTGCACCAGGGCACTTAGGTTTTTGAGCCAGTTTTCAATAGCCTCTCCTGAGCTTATTTGTGAACCCTAGACCCTGCCCTCTGGCTTTTTAAAAAGCTAATTAGTCTGGCTTTTTAGTTCCTAGCTTATTTTGTATCTCAGGACTTTTGCCCTTAGCTTATTTTGAACTTGAAAGTTACCTGATCACACAGGTACCTGAGCAACTCAGGTTATTAAGCCATTTTTCCCAAGCTCCTCCTTGGCTTATTTTTGGACCTCAAGGTCTGCTTATTAGCTTTTTGGAGAGCCCCTCAGCTCATCTTTTTGATTCAAGTCTTAGTTTAGAACTTTGGTCACCTTTGTGGGCCCCACATAGGGCTGCAAGTGCCCCAATTTGGCCTGTCCTTGTATAAGGATTTGTATTGTGCTTATTTGTGTTCTGTGGCTTATTCAGTGTGTTTATTCTGTTGTTTTAGCTTATTTGAGATTACATTCAATACAATATAGCTTGTTCCTTCATTAGTTTAGCATATTGCTTGTTTGGTAGTTTATTTCACTCAAAGTCCATCCAAAAGGTTCAATAAACAAGTTGTTAAGCTCATAAGCTCTCACATAGCTTATTTTTGAATTTCAAACAAGTTGTCTTGACAAAAGTTAGTTAATTATCAGTATTAAGTAGGTTTGTAAAAAGAAAAACAAGAAAATCAATTTTTTTTAAAAAGTGATAGCTTCTATTTAAGCTACTTGGCTTATTTTTCAGCTTTTCATTAAACACTTCTCATTTTTATATTTTTCATAAGTTCCTGTCATCTTGTATTATTTTTAGAAAAAGTTTGGTATTTTTCACTGTTCATTTGGTATTTATTATAATTTAAATTAGTTTAAATTAATTAATAATTAGTTTTTAATTAATAATAATTATGTAAAAAGTCTAAAAAAATATATTTTTAGTTTTAAAATTAGTTTAGGGTTATTTTCGAATTTTCAAAATTTAATTTTCATTTTTATAGCTTAAAATCATATTTAGTTGTATTTTAATATAATTAAGTAATTAAAAATAATTAATAATTAGTAATTAATTAATAATAAATAATTAAATAGTCTAAAAATTATTTTTCTTTTTTCTTAAAAATTTTCTTTTATCATTAGGGTTGTAAAAAAGTAATTTTCATATTGGTAGGAATTTATTGCTCTCGTTTCACTTTTTATTTCGTATGTTTATGTTTATTTTAATTTAAACGTACGTTTTTAAGTTTCTGAACGTTTTTAGATTATTTGGTTTCACGTAATTGTTCTTTTAGCTTGTCTAAGCTATTTTTTGTTGTATTTCTTTCATTTTATCACTCAAAACCTTTTGCTGTTGAAAATCACCAATCACAATTCGTCTAAAATACAATTTCACGCCTCATCGGGACATTGACCACATCCGTGGTTGACTTTGGTTGACTGTTTCAGAGCCAATCAAATTTTGGCGCCGCTACCGGGGAGGTGTGCTGCGTATTCTCAACGTCTTAGAGATTAGCGATTTTTCAATATCGTCATTGTAAAAATCTCATCACTTTTGTAAATTTTAATCAAAACATCAAAAAGTCATTAACACTTTTCCTAAAGTGTTAAAATGAAAAAATAAATCGTGAAGTTAAATTACTTCGTATTCTTTAAAATTACAACCTATACAGGTGGTTCCAGGCAAGTTCTGACATTAAATTGCGAACTGAAAAGAGATCCATTCTTCTCTTCCGCCACCCTGCGAGTAATCTTAAAGGAAACAATTTCGGTTAACGAATCGATACCAAAAATAATTCTAAAAGTTTTTCACCCATACACAAAAACCCAAAAACATTTTCCGTTTTCTTGTTAATAAATACATAAAATACATCATCGAGAAACATTCGACAGAATACTACCTAACTAGGGGTATGAACATTAATAAGTTCCCAAACTAAAGATTAAAACTTGCCATTGTATCATTGTGAATTGGTGTACCTTTTTCAAAGAAGCCATTTACATTGTGATTATTAGTTTAAGTTCACTGTTGTTTTGCATCGATCTTGTTTTGATTGATTTTGTTCTTAGTGCATGCACACTCGTTCTTCTAGATCTACGAGCCCATTACGTGAGCCTGTACAAATTCCTCGAAGACACCGTAGACTTTCTGTACGAACAGGCGGATCTGAGATCCATATGGTTTCCACATCTGCTGTTATCATGGCGGAAGACCGCCCTATGAATGAGCTTCTCCAAGCACCCATCGAGGGTTACAGAGATGCTATTGTTGTTCTAGCCATCGTGGCTGATAATTTTGAGATCAAAACCGGGTTACTGAATCTTTAACCTCAAGTCAATTCTATGGTATTGAGAGGGACGATCCTCATGCTCACATTCGATGGTTTAACAAAATCACATCAACCATCATATACAAGAATGTCCCGTCTGAAGCAATGAAACTTCTTCTCTTTACATTTTCCCTCGAGGGACAAGCCCGGATTTGGCTTGAAAAACAACCCCCTCGTTCAATTGAAACATGGGAAGATTTGGTCAAAAAGTTTGTGAATGAATTCTTTCCACCTTCTAAGACTACAAGTCTTAAAAATGAAATCACCAAATTCACTCAAAAATATGATGAATCATTTGGGGAAGCGTGGGATCGTTTTAAAGAATTAATTCGCAAATGCCCTCATCATGGTTTCTTCGAGTTGATGCAACTCGATACTTTCTACAATGGTGTGAGCCAAGCTGACCAGGATTCTCTCAATGCCTCCGCAAGAGGTAATTTTCTGATTATAACCACAAAAGAAGCTTTAGCTATCATCGAGAACAAGTCTAAGGTCCGCTCTACACGAAGTAAGCCGGTTGTTTCCCAAGTAAGTGTTGGTCCTTCTACTTCATCATCTATGAGTCAATCTAGCACCGATGCTAAGATTGACAAGCTCACTGAAGCTATTCAAGCTTTGGTTCTCTCCCAAAAAAAGAAAGTCTCTTTTCCACAAACCTCTCCACATGTAGAGGTTAAGAAGGTGGAAGTCTGTGTTACTTGTGGTGGCGCTCATGCGTATTACAATTGCACTGCCACCGATGGTAATCAATATGAAGCTAATGCAATAGCAGGGACTTCCAATCAAGGAGGCAACCAATACCGTCCTCCAATGGACCCGAACTATCATCCTAACCACTACCCTGGACCACCCGGTTTTAATCAAAACCAAAATGTCCGAAACCTTAACCAAAACCAAAATCGAATGAACCAAGGTTTTCAAAATCAAGGGAATTTCAATCAAGGTTAAGGTTTCCAAAATCAGGGTTTCCAAAACCAAGGTTTCCATCACCAATGAAACTTTAACCAAAACCAAGGTCAGGGTAATTTCAACCAAGGATATTTTCATGGAAACAACAACCAAAATCAAGGAAGTTTTCAAAACCAAGGTCCCAACCAGAATAACCAAGCTCAAAATTTTCCTAACCAAACTTAAGCCATTGTTCCAACTGGGCCATCATCTGATGAGTTATTAAAACAATTCATGAAATCCCAAGAAGAAATGAACAAGTTGTTGGTCAGTCAAATCTCTGGAATCAAAAAGTCTTTAAATGATCGACCCTCTGGCTCAGGTACTTTACCTAGCAACACGATCACTAATCCAAGGGGTGATGCAAAAGCGATCACAACTAGAAGTGGTGCTTCATATAATGAACCCGCGATTCCCACTACCTCTTCTTCCTCTCCTCCCAAGGTAGTAGAACGTGAACCTGAGGTGACAAAGGACAAGGTGCAATTTACTAGCCCACAAAGTACCGCACATGTCCATCCTCAACTTATCCCAGAACACAGATCTAAACTAGGAGTTGTCTTTGATCCACCAGAAACTCCAGTTCAAAACCCTAAATCTAAAACTTCTATTCCTTAGCCGTCAGGTTTAAATGAACAAAAGCTTTGTGAAAAATCTAGTCACCAAATGGACAAATTCTTTCAAGATTTGCATTTTTACATAAGCTTTGCGGATGCTATCATCTTGATGCCCAAATTTGCATCAACAATCAAGAACTTGTTAAGCAACAAGGAAAACCTGTTTGAAATGGCTAGAACTCCATTAAATGAGAACTGCTCAGCAGTTCTATTGAAAAAGCTTCCCGAGAAGCTAGGAGACCCCGGAAAGTTTCTCATTCCTTGTGTTTTTTTGGGTATGGTTGAATGCTTTGCCTTGGCCGTTCTTGGTGCAAGCATCAACCTGATGCCAGTGTGGAAGAAACTTTCTCTTCCCGAACTTACTCCTACCTGCATGACTCTTGAGCTTGCCGATCATTCAATATCTCGTCCACTAGGCATTGCTGAGGATGTATTCTTGAAAGTAGGAAAGTTCCATTTTCCGGCCGACTTCATGATTGTTGACTTTGATGCAGATTCGAGGGTTCCTCTCATTCTTGGAAGAGGATTCCTTAGAACAGGTCGTGCTCTCATTGATGTCTTTGAACAAGAAATCACATTACGTGTGGGTAATGAAGCAATCACTTTTTACCTCGATCAAACTTCGAGGTACTCCCCAAATTATGATTCTAAGTTGGTTAACCGAATAGATGTTATTGATGTTGCTTATAAGGAGTATGCTCAAGAAGTTCTTGGTGTTACTAATGATTCTCCGAGTGGAAATCCCACTCCATCTTCTCAACCTATAATTTCCAATTCTTCTCCTTCCCTCACTCCATTTGAGGGAAGTGACTTCATCCTTGAAGAAATTGAGGCCTTTCTCAAAAGTGATTCAACTCCCGTTGGAGTTGATAACCAAGAGATTGACCCGGAAAGGGATATTCTTCTCCTTGAGAAGTTGCTTAATGAAGATCCCTCTCCTCTTCCTGTTCTTCCACAAAAACTTCATAATGAGGAAATCAAATATGTTGAGAAAACTGATGAGTTTCCTAAGGTCAAACTTAAGGACTTACCGCCTCATCTCAAATATGCATTTTTGGAGGGTAATGATAAATTACTCATCATAATTGCTAAGGATTTGAGTGATGAGGAGAAAGCTGCTCTTATAAAGGTTTTAAAGTCACATAACCAAGCCATTGCTTGGAAACTCTCCGACATCAAGGGTATTGACCCAGAATTTTGTACACACAAGATTTTAATGGAGGATGACTTTAAACCAGCAGTTCAACAACAAAGAAGGGTTAATCCAAAATTCCACGAGGTCATCAAACAAAAGGTTCTCAAACTTCTAGATGCCGGGTTGATTTACCCTATCTCTGATAGTCCATGGGTTAGTCTCATTCACTGCGTTCCTAAAAAGGGTGGCATTACTATTGTCACAAATGAAGAAAATGAGTTGATTCCAACTCGATTGGTTACGGGATGGCATGTTGGCATTGACTATCGTAAGTTAAATGACGCCACCCACAAAGACCACTTTCCTCTACCCTTCATGGACCAAATGCTCGAGAGATTAGCGGGGAATGAGTACTATTGTTTCCTCAACGGTTTCTTGGGTTACTTCCAGATTCCCATTGACCCACAAGATCAAGAAAAGACCACTTTCACATGCCCCTATGGAACTTTTGCCTACCGACGTATGCCATTTGGTTTATGTAATGCTCCTGGCATGTTCCAAAGATGTATGATGGCCATATTCCACGACATGATTGGGAAAACTATGGAGGTCTTTATGGATGATTTCTCGGTCATTGGGGATTCTTTCCAATCATGTCTCTCCCATTTAGAAAACATGCTCAAACGTTGTGAAGACACAAAATTATGTCTAAATTGGGAGAAGAGTCATTTTATGGTTAAAGAGGGCATTGTCCTCGGCCATAATATTTCCAAAAACGGGATTGAGGTAGACAAAGCGAAAGTCGACGTCATTGCTAAATTACCTCACCCCACAACTGTTAAAGGTGTTCGGAGTTTTCTTGGTCATGTCGGCTTCTACCGTAGATTCATTCAAGATTTTTCAAAATTAGCCCGGCCAATGACCCGACTTCTTGAAAAAGAAACTCCATTTGTCTTCTCCGATGAGTGCATTGAAGCTTTTCAAATTCTCAAGAAAAAGCTTACAGAAGCACCCATCTTAGTTGCCCCCGACTGGGACCTTCCATTTGAACTTATGTGCGATGCAAGTGATTTTGCCATAGGTGCATTCTTGGGGCAACGAAAAACCAAGCATTTCCAGCCTATACACTATGCAAGCAAAACTTTGACCGAGGCTCAAGCTCATTACACCACAACAGAAAAAGAATTGTTGGCCGTAGTGTATGCGTTCGAGAAATTTCGGCACTACTTAATCTTGACAAAATGCATAGTGTATACGGATCACTCGGCTCTAAAATATCTCTTTGCAAAACAAGATGCAAAGCCGAGATTGCTCCGTTGGGATCACTTCCTACAAGAATTTGATATCATTATACGTGATAAAAAAAGGAGCTGAGAACCTAGCTGCTGATCATCTGTCCCGTCTAGAAAGCCCTCACCAAGATGTTTTCGAGAAAAAGGAAATAAATGAAACATTTCCTCTCGAGACCCTCAACACGGTTTCTTTTTGTGGAGATTCTACTACCTCATGGTTTGCTGACTTTCCAAATTACCATGCGGGTAATTTTGTTGTGAAAGGGATGTCGTCCCAACAGAAAAATAAATTCTTTAAAGATGTTAAACATTACCTCTGGGAGGACCCCTACCTGTTTAAAATCTGTGCGGATCAAGTCATCCGGCGGTGTGTATATGGTCAGGAAGCCATTGATATTCTGAAGGCTTGCCACGCTGGACCCACGGGGGGCCACCATAATCCAAACTACACCGCCAAAAAGGTGTTTGATTCTGGATTCTATTGGCTCATGATATATAAGGATGCCCAGGAATTAGTCAAATCTTGCGACGCTTGTCAACGTCACGGAAATATTTCAAAAAAGAATGAAATGCCACAAAATGCAATTCAAGTTTGTGAAATCTTTGACGTATGGGGCATTGAATTTATGGGGCAATTCCCATCATCTCGAGGAAACATATACATACTCGTGGCTATTGACTATTTGTCAAAATGGGTTGCAGCAAAAGCTTTACCCACCAACGATGCCCGAGTAGTTGTGAAGTTTTTGAAATCTCTTTTTGATCGATTTGGAACTACACGTGCTATAATCAGTGATCGTGGTACGCATTTCTTCAATGACAAATTTGATAAAGTCATGCAAAAGCATGGTGTAACTCATCGTCTTTCTACTGCGTATCACCCACAAACAAGTGGACAAGTAGAAGTTTCCAATCGAGGCATTAAAAGAATTTTTGAAAGGACCGTAGGTGAAAACCGTGCATCTTGATCAGATAAGTTGGATGATGCACTCTGGGCTTTTCGTACAGCTTACAAAACACCCATCGGGTGTACGCCTTACAAGCTTGTGTACGGAAAGGTGTGCCATCTGCCGAATGAGCTTGAGCACAAAGCCTATTGGGCCCTCAAGCATGTAAACTTCGACCTCCAAACAGTGGGTGATCACCACAAATTTCAAGTGAATGAATTAAATGAGTTGCGTGATCAAGCCTACGAGAACTCTTTAATCTATTAGGAAAAGACAAAGAAGATTCACGACTCAGAGATTAAGAACCGCATTTTCAACGTTGGTGATTGATTGGCTCCAAACGGTCAACCTAACTCAACCAGGTGAGTGGTCAACAAGGTCAGACTGCCTAGAGTCAATGCTCCGTGGAATACAGTGTTTCCTCGGGTCGTTATGTCCCGACGAAGTGTGATGGTATCAAAACGGGCTTGTGATCGGGTGAATTTGGACAGAAAGGGGTTGTGAATGATTATACTACTAAAATACAAAATGAAATAGCTTAAATAAGCTATATTAACAAGACTATAAAATTAGAAAACCCAGAAACGTTTAAAACCAAAAAACGCGTACGTCTGATTTAAATTTACGTAGACGTACGAAATAAAACGCGAGTTTTAGAGAAATAAAAAGCCAACAGGTATGAAAATTATATTTATACAATCCTAATGATAAAAGAAAATTTTTAGAAAAAGAAAAATAATTTTTACACTATTTAATTAATTATTATTAATTAATTACTAATTACTAATTACTTTTAATTATTTAAAATATACTAAAATACAAATAATTATGAAATTAACCTAGAAAAAATAAAATTTAAATTTGGAAAAATCTTAAATAATATAAAACTAATTTTCAAATAGAAAATATATTTTTTAGACTTTTTAAATAATTATTATTATTATTTAAAAACTAATTATTAATTAATTTAAATTAATTAAAATTAAGAAAAATAGAAAATGAACAGTGAAAATTATGAAAAATTTCCTAAAATTATTTTATGATTTTTAAAACCTAGAAAAAATATAAAAAAGTACTGTTGTTAAATAAAATTAATAAAACTATTTAATTAACTAATATTACTTAATTATTATTTAAACTAATATTAATTATAATAAATAATAAATGAAAAGAGAAAAATCTGGAAAAATTCCTAAAAATACTTTGATATAAAAGAAATCTAAGAAAAATATAAAAATGAAAAAGTGCTTAATATTAAGCTAGAAGAAAATTTAAAAAGACAAATTCTATTAAATAGAAGCTATCACTTTATTTAAAGTTGGCTTTTTCTAATTTTTCTTTTACAAACCTACTTTAATACTGAAATGAGGAAACTTTTATGAAGGGACTTTGATCAGAGCTTATTAATAAGCTGTTTGAAAAGTCAAAGAAAGAACAGTAAAGTCCTAGTAAGCTTGAACTTGGATTTTTCAAAGCAAAAAGCTACTACTATGCAATAAGCTAATGAATAAGCTACAAATTACTGAAGTGCATGTGGAATAAGCTAAAACTACAAAAGATGTACTCAGAATAAGCCACAAGAATCAATTAAGCATTTGAGCAATAAACACAGGCCAAACAGGCCTTAATGTGCAAACTGCAACCTATTGTGGGGTCCACAGGGGTGACCCAGGGTCCAAAGCAAGGCTTAATCCAAGAAGCTGGGGTGGTAAGCTTTCAAAAGAGCCAAGAAGCAGCTTGTGGGGACCACAAATAAGCTGGGAATTGACTTATGAACTAGGCCATATAAGACAGAACAATGTGGTGCAGGGCAGACTTGGTAGGCAGAAATAAGCTAATTGAATAAGCTTATCAGTCCAAGATAGGCATGGGTATCTCAAACCTACACAATAAGTATCTGTAAAGCAAAAATGGGGAAACCAAGGAGCTTGTATTAGCTTTTACCACATGTTGGTGAGTGGATTGTTGATACAGCAAGGCCAACAAATGGAAGACTTAAAAAAGAACCTGCTAGGGATCAAAATAAGCTATCTAGAAGCTATACTACAAGGAAACAGAGCAAAGGTATCTAGGGAATCCCTAGATAAGCACTAATGAGGCAGAGATGAAAAGTAAGTTGCAAGCCAAGAAACTAAATAAACTAAATGCTTATAAAGCTGCTGATTGTGTAGGGCAGCCTAGGGGAGCTAACATTGGGCTTACAAATAAGCTAGCAGATGATAAGCTAATGAAATAAAAAGGTGACATACGAAAACACATCCTGCCAAAGACCTCATAGACCAAATTTGAGCTACTTCTGAGCTTATATGAGCTTATGAACTAGCTTAAAAGTTTGGGTGTAAATCTGATGCACAGGGACAGGTTCTAAGGGGCAACTTTGGACTAATGCACAGCTTAAACAAAAATTCCTAAAATTATAATAAAAATGAAGGCATGTAAATAAGCTGACAAATTTATACTATGCTGATTTTTAGACCATTTGAACAACAAATAAAGAAATTAAAAATAGAAATCAAAAGTGGTTTGGGCAAGGTTGGTGCTGTTATGTAGAAACAGTAATGGGTGCAAAATGGTGAGATTTGACCTATGAAAGTCAAAGACATGGCTGCAAAAACTAACCTAAACTATAATGGACAAAAGAGAGCTAAAACTAACTACTAACTAAGCTTAAATGAGAGTCTAACCTAAACTACTTATCCAACAGTTTGCAAAGAAAATAAATTTGGAAGCCAAGCTCAACTACCTTAAAACTAATTGGCAATCAAATTAATCAATGTAACACTGCTAATAATGGACCACTATAGCTAATTGAATACAATGAAAAGGGTAAAATAAATTTTTGACCAAAAATGGCCTTGTGCCAAACAGTCCCCTAAGGGTGGGCTGTTATGGTTTTTCAAAAGATTAAGGTCATTTAAGCTAAAATTTTGAGAGAAAGAGGTTTAACTAGATATATTAAGTTCTAGAAAGTAAATTTAAACAGTAAATAAGCATTTGAGATAAGCTAATACTAAAAAGCCAATTTGTTTTTTTTTTTGTTTTTAGTTTTGTGATTTTTCTGAAAAACATAGGTAAAGGATTTTAAAGACAGGTATAATGAATGGCAAAGCTTACCACAAGCTGTATTAGCTTGGATATGCTTAAAGTGACAGTAAGTAATGCTGAAAATGAGAACTTGAAACTGATGCAAAAAATGGGAAATTAAGAAAATTGACAACAAAATAGAAGAAAGCTGAGAATTTTATATCAAACTCAATTTTGGCGGGAAAATGGATATAAACAACTTGGCTCTGATAACTTGGCAGGGGGTTGGGTTTGGAAGGTAGTGGGGGAAAGGTGAGTTAGGGGTTGAGTGTGGGACTAGTGGTGTAGGGGGTGATGATGGTGTTTGGTGTTGCAGGGTATAGAATCACGTGAAGGAGGGAGAGGTATAACCAAGGTGAGGTTTGACCCATGGTTGACCCTGGGGTTATTATTAACCAAGAGGGTCTTTGTTTGGGCTTTTGGGAAGATTGGGCCATAGGAAATGGGTGTGGGTTTGTTTGTGGGGTGGGGTGGGCTTGGCTTTGGACAATGATAATATCAAAGGGTCCATTTGGTTTAGTAACTAAGATATCACAAGGACTAAACTTGTAATTACTAAAAATCGAGGTACCAAATCTGTCGTACTTCTAAACTTTAAACCAAGGACCATTCCTGCCATATTATAATTCCACAAGGACCTTTGATGCAATTTTCCAATTTTAACCACCGAGGGTCATTTCTGCCAAAAATCAAAGTTGAAGGACCAAAATAGTAAACTTTTGAAATTTTTCACCAAAGGAAAAATATGACAACTTATAATTTCAAAAGGACCTTTGGCGACTTTTCTTACAAAACAAATGCCTAGGTACTAAATTTGACAAGTTTTAAAAGTTGAGGGACTGAAACTGCCAATTATGCAAACTTTGTTCGTTTTTCATCTGTTTTTAATCATTTTGCATCTGAAACATATAAAACAGAATCCTGAGATATTTTCAGTACTGAGTGTTTTTAAATGTTTTTGCAGTTCAGATTGACCAAAAATGATGAGTGTTTGAGCACTCATCAATCCCCCACACTAAACTATTGCTAGTCCCTAGCAATCTAGAATCCAAAAATACCCTGTTTTGAAAATTTAATGGATTTGATGTCTCTTTACCAAAATCCATTACTTCTGGAGTAACCAAATGTTTCAGTTCAAGTAAGAACTATGGTACATTGATAACCATATGATTTTGAGCAAACCATAAGCTGTTAACGGATTTGATTTGTCTTTACCAGAAGCCGTTTGCTTCTGGACTAGCCAACTCTTGATGCAGTTATTATCATCTTGGTGAGTTGAATACCAATTATGGTTTTCCACTGCCTTTACCACAAGCCATAACCTTGCGGGCTAGCCAACTATTCACTATCAAAGATATGGTGAGTTGAATACCATACAATTTTCGGCAAATTGTCAGCCATAAACGGATTTGAGATATCTTTACCAAGAGCCGTTTGCTCCTGGATTAGCCAGTCCTTATGTGGGTTAGACATGGTGGACTGATAACCATTTGCTGTGTTTAATGCAAAGCACTTCCACTAAAAAAAATCAAAATTTTGGCCAAAAACGGGGGTACTAGAAGGTAAAATGTGATCAAATTCGCTAGAATTCCCCCCCCCCCCCCACCCACACTTAGAATTGAATATTGTCCTCAATATTCAAAGTCCCGGCTATTATGCCGACTCTTTGAATGTAGAAAGGCAACATTACAAGCTAAATGTGGAAATACCATTTTTATTCATTCATTTTTTTTTTTTTTTACAGCATGGGCAACTCCCCTACACTTAGGGTGAAAACCCCATATGTATGCTACTGTTTTTGTTTACCGAGTCGCTAGCTTGACTTGACCCCAAATTCATTTGTTCATGGGGAAGTATCATGTAGAAGAGATAATCTCCATCGGACTTTCATTCAAGATGTTTGGACAAACATTTGAAGCACGTGAAAGTTCCACACCGATGAGATGTATTCCCGGCTCAAGATAATGGTAATTGGAAATGCCAGGGTCAAAGGTAGTGTCTTCATTCCCGAAGGAGTGAAGAACAGGAGAAGCCACGGGATAGGTGAAGAAAAGAAAGAAAGTCATGATAAAAATCATGACTAACTCATCATCACCCACATGAGAATTCATAATATCATGAATCTCATCTTTTAAGCTCGTTTGATCAAAACATATCCCGGGTGTGTCTAGATCAAAGTAGAAGTTATCATACTCTGGTGGAGGTATGATATGAGTGAGTCCACAGGAGAACTCCTCGAATGTTAATGAATCATATACGGGGAGAGAAATTTGAGAATGAGAAGTGGTACTGCCACTAATCTTTTCTCCCATCTGATCAAACCTCAAGGCTTCAAATTCCGGTATAGAATCATCGGAAGAAATGTCACTATCCTTAATGGGGATAGGAGATGAAATGGGTTTCTCATTGAAAGCCTCAATTTTAGAAATGAGAAGACTGACATTTAATAATGTAGCACGAAGAGCTTCATCTTGGATTTCAGTGTCAGTTTCTTCATCATTCTCTTCTTCTAAGCTGACTAGCCCAGAAGGTAATTCTTCCACATAAACGATGTCTCCACAAGATAACGAATCGTCATCAGTAGAATCAGAGAACATCTCAACATGATCAGTTGGGAAGATAAGAGGAGGAGGGATATAACACATATGATCAAGAATTCCCCGTGACTCACTTGGGATTGGGACAAGGTTCTCAACACTAGACTTTATGAATTCGTCCGATTCTTTTTCAGGAACAGTGTCAAAATGCTCATCCCCCATGCTCAGAGAGTGAGTGGGAACCTCGGGTGTGATAACAGCAGATTGAGATGGAATCTCAACTGATGGTATCTCATCTGATGAATCTTTATAAAATTAAAGAATATCAAGGGTATCTTCATCATCACTGTCATCAGGAATGAAATGGAATTGAGAGCTAGATCTGGCTGCTTTTTCTTTTGCAATTGATTCCCTAATAGAGTTTTCAATGGCAATTTGAGAATTTATTTTAGCAGCCTGTTCTTTAGCTAACAATTCTTCCATGGATTTCTCATGTTGTTCATGACCAAGAAGTTCTTCATGACAAGTGTTTAATAACACTTGTATTTCTTTTACGTCTTGGATGAAATCATGAGAAAGAGTGTAAGGTTGTGGAGGTTGATCAAAATGACGTGTGTCATAATTGTCATAAGGTTCGGGCTCAAAGATAGGTGTATACATATTTTGGCAATCAGAGCCGAGATGTAAACCTCCACAGTATGTACAACAGTTGAACTATTGCGACTGATCTTGTGAGTTATGTGGATATTGGTTAAAACCAAATTCGTAATCGTTACAAGCAACTTGCTCATAGATAAGCTGGTTCCCAGTTTGACAATTAGAACTGTCATGAGGACCTCCACAATAGTCACAAGAAAAACTTGGTGTATTTTGATACGAAGCATCATTGAAATCTGGATGAGATGATTCTTGCTCATATGGGTTATGAGGAATGTGGTTGAAATCGTTTTGAGAATATTCAAAAAAGTTTTGATCATAATCAAAGGTGAATGTAGGTTCAGTTCTCAAAACATAACATGCACAAAGTTCATGGCTAAATCCACAATCCTTGCAATTGCACCGTTCACAAAGTGAACCATCTCCTAACGGATCTCCACAACTATCGCAATGAAGTTGTTTCAATGAAGATGTATGAGGAGGGTCGTCTGAAAGATTTGGTGAATCATTAGGAGAATTTGGATTGATGAACAAATTGCACACAGTACAAAATTTGTTACTACAATTATTTCCACATTTCTCACAAATACACCAGAAACAACGATAGTCGTTCTCAATCGGGCTTTTACAGTGAAAACACGTGTAGCTGAGAGACGCCATAAGAATTATACATGAGAGGGGTATAAGAAGATGAATCAAACGGATAGAGGGTAAGGAAAAATATTTTTGGGTTTTTTTTGTGTTCGTTGAAAACTTATTTAAAATATTTTTGGTAATCGTTTTGAAAGACCAAATTGTTTCCTCGCAGATCACACAAAGTAATCCTTGAGTAATATGAAATGGTAAAATTCTACGATTTGTTTTGTTTTTATATAAAAGTAAGAAAATATGAACAAAGATGGATAAATATACAATGAGCGTATACTCCAGATTCACTAATCTGCAAACCGTTTTAGAATAACGCACACAACCTCCCAGGCAGCGGCGCCCAAATTTGATTGGCTCCAAACGGTCAACCTAAATCAACCAGGTGAGTGGTCAACAAGGTCAGACTGCCTAGAGTCAATGCTCCGTGGAATACAGTGTATCCCCGGGTCGTTATGTCCCGACGAGGTGTGATGGTATCAAAACGGGCTTGTGATCGGGTAAATTTGGACAGAAAGGGGTTGTGAATGATTATATTATTGAAATATAAAAGTAAATAGCTTAAATAAGCTATATTAACAAGACTGTAAAATTAGAAAACCCAAAAACGTTTAAAACCTAAAAACACTTACGTCTGATTTAAATTTACGTAGACGTACGAAATAAAACGCAAGTTTTAGAGAAATAAAAACCTACGGGTATGAAAATTATATTTTTACAATCCTAATGATAAAAGAAAATTTTTAGAAAAAGAAAAATAATTTTTACACTATTTAATTATTTATTATTAATTAATTACTAATTACTAATTACTTTTAATTATTTAAAATATACTAAAATACAAATAATTATGAAATTAACCTAGAAAAAATAAAATTTAAATTTGGAAAAATCTAAAATAATATAAAACTAATTTTCAAACAGAAAATATATTTTTATACTTTTTAAATAACTATTACTAATTAAAAACTAATTATTAATTAATTTAAACTAATTAAAATTAAGAAAAATAGAAAATTAACGGTGAAAATTATGAAAAATTCCCTAAAATTATTTTATGATTTTTAAAACCTAGGAAAAATATAAAAAAGTAATGTTGTTAAATAAAATTAATAAAACTATTTAATTAACTAATATTACTTAATTATTATTTAAACTAATATTAATTATAATAAATACTAAATGAAAAGAGAAAAATCTGGAAAAATTCCTAAAAATACTTTGATATAAAAGAAATCTAAGAAAAATATAAAAATGAAAAAGTGCTTAATAATAAGCTAGAAGAAAATTTAAAAATATAAATTCTATTAAATAGAAGCTATCACTTTATTTAAAGTTGGCTTTTTCTAATTTTTCTTTTACAAACCTACTTTAATACTGAAATGAGGAAACTTTTATGAAGGGACTTTGATCAGAGCTTATTAATAAGCTGTTTGAAAAGTCAAAGAAAGAACAGTAAAGTCCTAGTAAGCTTGAACTTGGATTTTTCAAAGCAAAAAGCTACTACTATGCAATAAGCTAATGAATAAGCTACAAATTACTGAAGTGCATGTGGAATAAGCTAAAACTACAAAAGATGTACTCGGAATAAGCCACAAGAATCAATTAAGCATTTGAGCAATAAACACAGGCCAAACAGGCCTAAAACTGCAACCTACAGCCTATTGTGGGGTCCACGGGGGTGACCCAGGGTCCAAAGCGAGGCTTAATCCAAGAAGCTGGGGTGGTAAGTTTTCAAAAGAGCCAAGAAGCAGCTTGTGGGTACCACAAATAAGCTGGGAATTGGCTTATGAACTAGGCCATATGAGACAGAACAATGTGGTGCAGGGCAGACTTGGCAGGCAGAAATAAGCTAATTGAATAAGCTTATCAGTCCAAGATAGGCATGGGTATCTCAAACCTACACAATAAGCTATCTGTAAAGCAAAAATGGGGAAACCAAGGAGCTTGTATGAGCTTTTACCACATGTTGGTGAGTGGACTGTTGATACAGCAAGGCCAACAAATGGAAGACTTAAAAAAGAAACTACTAGGCATCAAAATAAGTTATCTAGAAGCTATACTACAAGGAAACAGAGCAAAGGTATCTAGGGAATCCCTAGATAAGCACTAATGGGGCAGAGATGAACAGTAAGCTGCAAGCCAAGAAACTAAATAAGCTAAATGCTTATAAAGTTGTTGATTGTGCAGGGCAGCCTAGGGGAGCTAACATTGGGCTTACAAATAAGCTAGCGGATGAAAAGCTAATGAAACAAAAAGGTGACATACAAAAAAACATCCTGCCAAAGACTTCATAGACCAAATTTGAGCTACTTCTAAGCTTATATGAGCTTATGAACTAGCTTAAAAGTTTGGGTGTAAATCTGATGCACAGGGACAGGTTCTAAGGGGCAACTTTGGACTAATGCACAACTTAAACAAAAATTCCTAAAATTATAATAAAAATGGAGGCATGTAAATAAGCTGACAAAGTTATACTATGCTGATTTTTAGAGCATTTGAACAACAAATATAGAAATTAAAAATAGAAATCAAAAGTGGTTTGGGCAAGGTGGGTGCTGTTATGTAGAAACAGTAATGGGTGCAAAATGGTGAGATTTGACCTGTGAAAGTCAAAGACATGGATGCAAAAACTAACCTAAACTATAATGGACAAAAGAGAGCTAAAACTAACTACTAACTAAGCTTAAATGAGAGTCTACCCTAAACTACTTATCCAACAGTTTGCAAAGAAAATAAATTTGGAAGCCAAGCTCAACTACCTTAAAACTAATTGGCAATCAAATTAATCAATGTAACACTGCTAATAATGGACCACTATAGCTGATTGAATACAATGAAAAGGGTAAAATAAATTTTTGACCAAAAATGGCCTTGTGCCAAACAGTCCCCTAAGGGTGGGCTGTTATGGTTTTTCAAAAGATTAAGGTCATTTAAGCTAAAATTTTGAGAGAAAGAGGTTTAACTAGATATATTAAGTTCTAGAAAGTAAATTTAAACAGTAAATAAGCATTTGAGATAAGCTAATAGTAAAAAGCCAATTTTTTTTTCTTTTTAGTTTTGTGATTTTTCTGAAAAACTTAGGTAAAGGATTTTAAAGACATGTATAATGAATGGCAAAGCTTACCACAAGCTGTATTAGCTTGGATATGCTTAAAGTGACAGTAAGTAATGCTGAAAATGAGAACTTGAAACTGATGCAAATAATGGGAAATAAAGAAAATTGACAACAAAATAGAAGAAAGCTGAGAATTTTATATCAATCTCAATTTAAATAGTACAAAGCTTAATAAGAGACTGAAATTTAAAGAACAAGTTAAGCTAAAACTAAAACTACTCCTTCTTAACTACTACTCATACTTCCAATTATCTCACTAGCTAACAAGACTCCCCTTCTTTCTTCCTTCTTTTTTCATTTATAGGCTTCAACAAGAGACCTTGGCACTTTCCCACTAGTTTTCTTAGCCGTGGGATTACTGATTTTAATCTTGGCCGTTTGTTCTATTTTGGCGGGAAAATGGAGATAAACAACTTGGCTCTGATAACTTGGCAGGGGGTGGATTTGGAAGGTAGTAGGGGAAAGGTGAGTTAGGGGTTGAGTGTGGGATTAGTGGTGTAAGGGGTGATGATGGTGTTTGGTGTTGCAGGGTATGGAATCACGTGAAGGAGGGAGAGGGATAACCAGGGTGAGGTTTGACCCATGGTTAACCCTGGGGTTATTATTAACCAGGGGGTGTTTGTTTGGGCTTTTGGGAAGATTGGGCCATAGGAAATGGGTGTGGGTTTGTTTGTGGGGTGGGGTGGGCTTGGCTTTGGACAATGATAATATCAAAGGGTCCATTTGGTTTAGTAACTAAGATATCACAAGGACCAAACTTGTAATTACTGAAAATCCAGGGACCAAATCTGCCATACTTCTAAACTTTAAACCAAGGACCATTCCTGCCATATTATAATTCCACAAGGACCTTTGATGCAATTTTCCAATTTTAACCACCGGGGGTCATTTCTGCCAAAAATCAAAGTTGAAGGACCAAAATAGTAAACTTTTGAAAATTTTCACCAAAGGACTAAATATGAAAACTTATGATTTCAAAAGGACCTTTGGCGACTTTTCTTACAAAACAAATGCCTAGGGACTAAATTTGACAAGTTTTGAAAGTTGAGGGACTGAAACTGCCAATCATGCAAACTTTGTTCTTTTTTCATCTGTTTTTAATCATTTTGCATCTGAAACATATAAAACACAATCCTGGGATATTTTCAGTATTTTGATATATTTCTGAGTGTTTTTAAATGTTTTTGCAGTTCAGATTGACCAAAAATGATGAGTGTTTGAGCACTCATCAATGATCGAGTCCTTCTTTTCAACTCATGATTGAAGATATTCTCAGGGAAGATTAAAACCCGCTGGACCGGACCATTCACTATTGCCAAAGTTTTTCCATATGGCACCGTCGAGTTATCTCAAACTGACGGACCAAATTTCAAAGTGAATGGGCATCGGTTGAAGCACTATTTTGGAGGGGACATACCACCCATGGTTGTCCCGGATCTCCAAAATTTCCCTAGGAACCAATGAATTCGGGGATCGAGTCAAGCTAGTGACTCGCTGAACAAAAATATTAGCACAACACGGGTTTTCACCCATGTCTCTGACTTCTTTCTACTTTCTAACACTAAGTGTGGGGGAGTTTCCCCCACTGTGCTTTGCTTTTGTTGTTTGCTCATGTTTTCAGGTATCCTTTGGATCGTGATGATTGATGCGCCTGTCTTCAATCCAGCCGCTCAATATCCTATCGTTTTGCTAAAAATTATCTAGGGATATCTTTTTAATCCTTTTTGTGAAAAATAGATTTCCGTTTCACATTTGGCTATTAGTATTACCTTTTTACATTCTAAGTGTCGGCATAATAGCCAGTACTTTGAATATTGAGGGCAATATTCAATTCTAAGTGTGGGGGGAATTCTATCGAATTTGTCACATATATTGTACCTTCTAGTTCCCTAGTAACCCCGTTTTGCCCAAAATTTTAAAATTTTTGCATGAAAATGAAGTGCTTTGCACACAAAAATATAATAAAAGAAGTTGTTTAGTCTTGATTAGGTTAGCACAAGGGGAATCCTGACTCTGCCAGAGTGTTGATCTGGCTGCTTCCTTAACTTTTTAGACTAAATTCTTAACGAATTGTGCAAATGAAAATGCTATGCGTAGAGTAGTTGTTTCTTTTTATAGCTTATATAAGTAATCCGTGGCTTTTTCTCCCAGTAGCTCCTAATCGGATCTTGATACGTGTTGTTTTCAAACTTTTGATGATTCAAAGTTTTTGTTATGTAACAAGTTTTTATGCAAGGTTAATATAGAGTACTAGTTCAAATTTTTATTTAAATTTTGGAAGAAGCAACTTTCCTAAAATTTGAATAAAATTGCAAAGTGAAGCAAGTAAAATTGCTGAATGATGTGAAAATAAAAAGTATGTTATGAATATATATATATATATATATATATATATATATATATATATATATATATATATATATATATATATATATATATGATGAAAAGAAAAGAAAGAAAAAAATTGAAAAAATGAGAAAAATGAAATAAAAAAGATGTGTTGAATAGAATTAGAATAAATAAATAAAAGTTGCTTTTTCTCGGATTTAAATCAAAAGTTGAACTAGTATTCGTTGATTTTGCATAAAGATTAAACAGGAATTTATAGATTGTTGATTTCGAAAGACCCCGAAAGCTCCGATACTATTCTCAAAGGTGTAAAAACCTAGCCTCCTAAGCCTCGGCTAAAAGGACAAGCTGAGAAAAAAGTCGCCACATGAAGTGATCTCATCTTTGTGTCATTAATCTATAAATAATCGTTTGTTGTTATCTATTTAAATTTTGATTTTAACTTGTCGGGGATATTAAAAATCTTTGAATCAAAATCCCGCCAATTCCGGTACTAGTCTCTGTGGGTTGTCAAAAGCCTGGTCACCTAAAACCAACTGGTTTGGGATGTGCCGAGAAGAAAGCCGCTACATGGAAAAGGCCATTTTTAATTCTTAAATTTCTGAGGTTCCCGGTCGGTTAGAATTGAACTTAAATAAATGACAACCATAATGAGTGTCGATTTTTGTGGTCAAACTTTTGAAAATAAACACACACGCCTAAACTTGATAAATTGTGGGAATAAAAAGTTAAGACTTGTCTTACACAGATTACTAATATAAGTAGTGTTAGCATTTTACAAGAACATTTGCGCAAGGGTTTTGGAACTTAGTTGGGAGTATAAAAAAGAGGATGATGATTAAAATTCCTTGGAGACACCCAGTTTGTGTGAATCCCGTTCCATAATACCGTTTTTGGAAAATCAAGCATTTTGTTTATCTTTATTCTAGTTTAAATGTCTCGCATTGAATAAAAAGTCAAAACGGGGTATACTTGGTATTCTTTTTGATCCTTTCATTACTTCATATGATTGGATTGCTAGGGACTAGCAATAGTTTAGTGTGGGGGATTTATGACTGTGCAAACACTCATCATTTTATACCCATTTTAGACCTTAAAAATACTGAAAACACCCAAATACACCTAATTATACTACAAATATCCTTTGATTGTGTTTTTATGTGTTTCAGGTACAAAAGGATTGAAAACGGTGAAAATGAGCAAAGTATGCTGAATTTGCAGAATCAGTCCCTGAACTTTCAGAAAATGACAGAATTGGTCCCTGAAGGAGTGATTTGGATGAAAAGTCAACATAGGTCTTTGGGAATTCACAAGTTGTCAAGTTTGGTCCTAGGGTCAAAAAGTTTGAAGAAATTACAAGATTAGTCCCTGAACTTTAAAGTTTGGCAGTTTTAGTCCCTGGATGTTTAATTATGAAAAATTATCATTCATGGTCCTTATACTACTGAAACTTGGCAAGTTTTACCCTTGGAACAAGTTTGGAAAATTGGCAGCTTTGGTCCTCTAAATTCAGAAAAATGCAAAATTGGTCCTTGTTATAATTTCAAACCAAACAGATCCTTATTATTTCCAGTTCCAAGTCCATAAACAAACCCAAGGCCCAATCCACTCTCCAAGCCCACCATTCGTTTTATAATAAAAATGTCCCCAGGTCAAACACTGAGTCAAACACCATCTCCCTCACCCATTCTCCCTGGTTTCCCTCCCCCTGCTCCCTCCTCAAATCATGCAACCTTCCACCAAATTGTCCCCCTCCTGATCCCTACTAGCCACCCTACACAACCATATCCATGTGATACTTCTCCTCTCACCCTCTACACGCTGGCAATCCATAACTCCATTTTGGCACCAAAATCATATAAAGGGCTGTGATCATGTTTACTTTAATCCAACGAGTAGGATTTATTCAGGGAAGCACAAGGACTGTTTCAAAGTCATTTTTACACTCAAAAGAAGCACAAGGAGAAAGAGAAGCCTAATTCGAAAACCACTATAAATAGGAAGCCAATGTAAGCCCTTAGAGGTATGTAGTTTAATTAGTTAATTTATTTCAAGTTGTAACCTGTTTTCTAAATCAATATAAGTGTTTCTGTTTTACTTCTTGTACTTTATTTTCAGTTTCATTAAGAATTTCAAGCTTTACTTTCAAAGGTTGTTTAAATAGCTATAAGCTCTTTATAAGCTAACTAAAAGCTCATCTATAATCTTAAAATATAAAAAGGAAACAAAATAAAGATAGGACAGGATCATATGATCACCAAAATTACCTTTGCATTAGACTTTAGAAAGCAATGGAAGTTTCCATTTTGGATATGGCAAGATGGACTTTACCTAGCTTATCTTTGATAAGCTAGGAGCTTGTTGCAGTTAAAGAGACCCTAGTAAAAGCTAGGTTCAAGGTTAAAGTTCTTTGTTTACCAAAAATTGGATTTTTAGTGTAAAAGTGCATCATATGTGGTAGTAGTTAATAGTGCTTATTTGTTGCTTGTTTTTACTTATTCTGTCTTAGTATTGCTTATTATAAAGATCCTAGTTCATACATCAAGCTGTGGTTCAAGTTTCATAAGTTTTCATCAAAATCATAACCTTAACAGGTTGTTTGGATTTGCTTTGTTACTTGTGTGCAAGACTGTGTGAGTGGATATTTGTGGCAGATACACACCTCATTAGTGTTAGATAGAACATTTAAAGCATAAAACTCACCACTCTTTTCACAAAAAGTCAAAATCAACTCTAATCTTGGACAAATAGTTCACTGTTAGGATTTTTGTTTAGCATACCCTTCAAATCACCTCATAACTAGTTAAGATAACTTAAATTAGTGTTATTATAGCTAAATACACCTTAATCAATCAGTAGGAAGTAATCAAAGTTCAAATTAGTCAAACTAGGATCATAATCAAAAAAGTCAAAAGTGCATGTCTTTCAGAAAACCATTTTTTGTAAGAATTTTCATGAACTCAATTTGCAAAATTAGCCCTTGAGCTTTTTAAAAATCAAAGATTGACAGATGAACTTGATAGCCCATATTTTGGAATATTTTTGTGATTTTTTTAAGTGCTTATTCAAGCACTTATTTGGACCTGCAGGGCACACTAGTACCCTACACCAGGGCACTTAAGTTTTTGAGCCAGTTTTCAATAGCCTCTCCTGAGCTTATTTGTGAACCCTAGACCCTGCCCTTTGGCTTTTTAAAAAGCTAATTAGTATGGCTTTTTAGTTCCTAGCTTATTTTGTATCTCAGGACTTTTGCCCTTAGCTTATTTTGAACTTGAAAGTTACCTGATCACACAGGTACCTGAGCAACTCAGGTTATTAAGCCATTTTTCCCAAGCTCCTCCTTGGCCTATTAGTGGACCTCAAGGTCTGCTTATTAGCTTTTTGGAGAGCCCCTCAGCTCATCTTTTTTATTCAAGTTGTAGTTTGGACCTTTGGTCACCTTTGTGGGCCCCACATAGAGCTGCAAGAGCCCCAATTTGGCCTGTCCTTGTATCAGGATTTGTATTGTGCTTATTTGTGTTATGTGGCTTATTCAGTGTGCTTATTCTATTGTTTTAGCTTATTTGAGATTGCATTCAATACAATATAGCTTGTTCCTTCATTAGTTTAGCATATTGCTTGTTTGGTAGCTTATTTCACTCAAAGTCCATCAAAAAGCTTCAATAAACAAGCTGTTAAGCTCATAAGCTCTCACATAGCTTATTTTTGAATTTCAAACAAGTTGTCTTCACAAAATTTAGTTAATTATTAGTATTAACTAGGTTTGTAAAAAGAAAAACAAGAAAATCAATTTAAAAAAAAAAAAAAAAAGTGATAGTTTCTATTTAAGCCATTTGGCTTATTTTTCAGCTTTTCATTAAGCACTTCTCATTTTTATATTTTTCATAAGTTCCTGTCATCTTCTAGTATTTTTAGAAAAGGTTTGGTATTTTTCACTGTTCATTTGGTATTTATTATAATTTAAATTAGTTTAAATTAATTAATAATTAGTTTTTAATTAATAATAATTATATAAAAAGTCTAAAAAATATATTTTCAGTTTTAAAATTAGTTTAGGGTTATTTTAGAATTTTCAAAATTTAATTTTCATTTTTCTAGCTTAAAATCATATTTAGTTGTATTTTAATATAATTTAAGTAATTAAAAATAATTAATAATTAGTAATTAATTAATAATAAATAATTAAATAGTCTAAAAATTATTTTTCTTTTTCTTAAAAATTTTATTTTATCATAAGGTTTGTAAATAAATTAATTTTCATATTCATAGGACTTTTATTTTATCAATAGGTTTACGTTTATTTTAATTTAAATGTACGTTTTTAAGTTTCTGAACGTTTCTAGATTATTTGGTTTCACGTAATTGTTCTTTTAGCTTGTCTAAGCTATTTTCTTCTGTATTTATTTCATTTAATCACTCAAATCCTTTTCCTGTTGAAAATCACCTGATCACAATTCGTCTAAAATACAATTTCACGCCTCGTCGGGACATAACGACCCGGGGAAACTCTGTACTCACCGGAGCATTGGCCTAAGCTGTTTGACTACATTGACCACATCCGTGGTTGACTTTGGTTGATCGTTTCGGAGCCAATCAAATTTTGGCTCCGCTGCCAGGGAGGTGTACTGCGTATTCTCAACGTCTTAGAGATTAGTGATTTTTCAATATCGTCATTGTAAAAATCTCATCACTTTTGTAAATTTTAATCAAAACATCAAAAAGTCATTAACACTTTTCCTAAAGTGTTAAAATGCAAAAAAAAAAAAAAAAAAAAAAAAAAAAAAAAAAAAAAAAAAAAAATCATAAACAACAAAAAAATCGTGAAGTTAAAATACTTCATATTCTTTAAGATTACAACCTATACAGGTGGTTCCGGGCAAGTTCTGACATTAAATTGCGAACTGAAAAGAGATTCATTCTTCTCTTCCGCAACCCTACGAGTAATCTTAAAGGAAACGATTTCGGTTAACGAATCGATACCAAAAATAATTCCAAAAGTTTTTCATCCATACACAAAAACCCAAAAACATTTTCCGTTTTCTTGTTAATAAATACATAAAAAAACATCATCGAGAAACATTCGACAGAATACTACCTAACTGGGGGTATGAACATTAATAAGTTCCCAAACTAAAGATTAAAACTTGTCTTTGTATCCTTGTGAATTGGTGTACCTTTTTCAAAAAGCCATTCACATTGTGATTGTATGAACATTAATAAGTTCACTGTTGTTTTGCCTCGATCTTGTTTTGATTGATTTTGTTCTTAGTGCATGCGCACTCATTCTTCTAGATCTACGAGCCCATTACGTGAGCTTGTAAGAATTACTCGAAGACACCGTAGACTTTATGTACCAACAGGCGGATCTGAGATCCGTACTGTTTCCACATCTGCTGTTATCATGGCGGAAGACCGCCCATTGAATGAGCTTCTCCAAGCACCCATCCAGGGTTACAGGGATGCTATTGTTGTTCTAGCCATCGTGGTTGATAATTTTGAGCTCAAAACTGGGTTACTGAATCTTATAACCTCAAGTCAATTCTATGGTTTTGAGAGGGACGATCCTCATCCTCACATTCGATGGTTTAACGAAATCACATCAACCATCAAATACAAGAATGTCCCGTCTGAATCAATCAAAATTCTTCTCTTTCCATTTTCCCTCGAGGGACGAGCCCGGATTTGGCTTAAAAAACAACCCCCTCGTTCAATTGAAACATGGGAAGATTTGGTCAAAAAGTTTGTAAATGAATTCTTTCCACCTTCAAAGACTACAAGTCTTAAAAACGAAATCACCAAATTCACTCAAAAATATGATGAATCATTTGGGGAAGCGTGGGATCGTTTTAAAGAATTACTTCGCAAATGTCCTCATCATGGTTTCTCCCAGTTGATGCAACTCGATACTTTCTACAATGGTGTGAGCCAAGCTGATCAGGATTCTCTCAATGCCTCCGCGGGAGGTAATTTTGTGAGTAGAACCACAAAAGAAGCTTTAGCTATCGTCGAGAACAAGTCTAAGGTCCGCTCTACACGAAGCAAGCCGGTTGTCTCCGAAGTGAGTGCTGGTCCTTCTACTTCATCATCTATGAGTCAATCTAGCATCGATGCTAAGATTGACAAGCTCACTGAAGCTATTCATGCTTTGGTTCTCTCCCAACAAAAGAAAGTCTCTTTTCCATAAACCTCTCCACATGTTGAGGTTAAGAAAGTGGAAGTCTGTGTTACTTGTGGTGGCCCTGATGCATATTAAAATTGCACCGCCACCGATGGTAATCCATATGAAGCTAATGCAATAGCAGGGACTTCCAATCAAGGAGGCAACCAATACCGTCCTCCAATGGACCCGAACTATCGTCCTAATTTAAGTAATTAATAATAATTAATAATTAGCAATTAATTAATAATAAATAATTAAATAGTCTAAAAATTATTTTTGTTTTTCTTAATAATTTTCTTTTATCATTAGGGTTGTAAAAAAGTAATTTTCATATTCTTAGGACTTTTATTGCTCTTGTTTAACTTTTTATTTCGTACATTTACGTTTATTTTAATTTAAACGTATGTTTTTAAGTTTCTGAACGTTTTTAGATTATTTGGTTTCACGTAATTGTTCTTTTATCTTGTCTAAGCTATTTTCTTCTGTATTTCTTTAATTTTATCACTCAAAAACTTTTCTTGTTGAAAATCACCCGATCACAATTCGTCTAAAATATAATTTCACGCCTTGTCAGGACATAACGACCCGGGCAAACTCTGTACTCACCGGAGCATTGGCCTAAGTTGTTTGACCACATTGACCACATCCGTGGTTGACTTTGGTTGACCGTTTCAGAGCCAATCAAGAAGCTATCACTATAAATAAATAAAAAATTCATAATTAAAACCTGAGAAGTCCCTAGGGCAGTTGGTTGTGTTGTGTGTGTTTGTGTATCCAAGAGGTCAGGGGTTCGAATCCCACTCCCCACCTTTTTTGTGTTTTATTTTTAATTTTATTTTTTCATTTTGCACAACTTACCCACAACTGTAGATAAGCAATTTTTGTAAATAAATCTTTTATGAAAAACACAAATGGCTTGAAATGGCAATTTTTGCCCACAGAATGCCAAAATGGCTTGAAATGGAATTTTAACTTTTGAAAAGCTATGAAATAGGCTAATAAGCTAGCACTCAAGTAAAACTAGATCATACCTACTGAAACAATCTTAAAATAAGCTAATAAGCACACTGAAAGCACAAAATGAGCACAAATAAGCAAAATCCAACATTGCTCCTCCAAACAGTCCACAAGGATTACTTGCAGGCCTGAAATAAGCTATGTAGATAAGCTCCAAGGTACAAAATGAACCTTGAACCAATAAACTATTTGTGTGAGCATCCCAAAAAGCCAAGAAGCTCAGGGAGAGTCCCACGGATAAGCTCTACAAGAGTTTATGAAGATGCTTGTCCACACTGATAAGTCAGTGTAACTGACTCAGAGATGCCTTATTGAAGAGCAAATTTATGCAACTAAATAAGCACACAATGGGGAAATAAGCACATGCACAATAAGCTGAAACTATGAACTTTCTAAAAAGCCCAAAAGCTCAGGCTGAGCTTAACTATAGAACAAGAATGGAGTTTTTGAAATATGGCTTGTGAGCCAACTCCCCTGGTGCAGGGGAGGTTTTAGCAATTCAGGAGAAAATAAGCTCTCAATTAAGCACTCAGAAAAATTCCCAAAAATAAACTAAAATGTGGATTTATAATTTCATCAATCGAATATTAAGTTCACACAATTTCAGAGCAATTGGCTGAAAAATGAGAAAATGATAAATGCAAGCAAAAATGGTTTTGAAACTTAGTATGCAAATTTGACTTTTGAGATTTTTGTGCTAAGTTGACTTTTATGAGATTTGAATGATCCATTAAAACTTAGTATGTTATATTAATCTATGATTAGACTAGATTAAGTAATCTATACTACATACGCAACTATTGAATGGATTATGCAACCTATAACTCTAACAGTGAGTGAAAATGGGAAGTGCAATCTTGATTTTTACTTTTTACCAAAAAGACCACAAGTTTTTATGCTTTGACCATCCTAATAGAACCTAATGCAACATGTTTCAACAACATACAACTACTGAAGCAAGCTAGAACTTAGAGAACCATCTTAAGCCAAGCACCCCTTTATGAAGGATTGTTATGTGATTTTCAATACAAATGACAGATTTAAGCTAAGCTACTTATGCAAGATGATGTAAATAACTATATTAGATTTATTTAAGTTAAGATGTACTGAGATTAAGTCCAATATAAGCCTATGCTATATTATGCTAAATATGACAGTGAGAAAAAAATGAGCACCAAAGAGTTCCAGTGAACAAGTAGGTAATATAAAGCAATAACTTCACTGAATTACACTAAATAAGCATAAAACTACAGAGATAAGCAATATTTAAGTACTGCTACAGGGAAATGCAAAAAAATGAGAAAAAGGCTTACAAAAGCTTTCCAGCTTAGAACAGGGTACCAGAACTCAAATCACCATCCTATAGCTTACCATGAAGCACTAAAACCATTGCCATCCAGAATTCACAATGCTCCTTGCTTTCTTTCTTCTTCTTTTCCGATTTTTTCAATTTTTCACTATTTTTTTGTCTTTTTTTGAGATTTTAAAGTGAAACTTGTTTAAACACTGAACTGAGCTAGTGAAAGCTTAACAATGAACTCATATGAGCTTTTAGAACAGTAATTGACAACTTTTAACAAAAAATCAAGCTAAAATGTGAATTTAAGCAAATTTAAGTAAAAACTTATTTGAGTAATTAAACTTGAGACTTTAACTGAAAATCACTTGATATTACACTAATGATGATGAGAATACAATTGGAAAGCTAAGATTACATGTTTAGAGGAAAATTACATTAATTCGACATACATAATTAAGCTAAAAACTACACACTCTTCCTCAAAGCTTCTTCTTCTATTTATAGTGGACAATTACGGTTCCTGGATGCCTCTGAGTATTTCCCATCAATAATCTTGGCCATTGGATTGGTTCTGAGTGATCTTGACCTTTAAATCATTTTGGCCCCAAAATGGGTAACTTCAAATAGCTTTTGATAACTTGGAGAGGTGAAAGGAGCATAAATTATGGGTTTTTGTTTTGTGTTTGGAGGAGGTGAGATGGTGGGCAAGTTGGTGAGGGTGAGGGTGATGGATTTGCAAGTCAAGTGGGAGAGGAAGGTGAAGGAGGGAAGGGTGGTTTGACCCGTTTGAACCTGTGTTGACCATTTGACCCTGCATTGTGGACTCAGGGTTGTTGGGTTTGTTATTTGGGTTGGGCCTGGGAAGTGTTTGGATTGGATTTGTTGTTTTGGGTTTATAATTAATAAGGGTCCGGTTGTATATTAAGCTTAAAATCACAAGGACCATTTATGTAATTTCTAAAAATCCAGGGACCACTCCTGCCAACATTCCAAAGTATAAACCAAGGGCCAATATTGACAACTTCTGATTTCCCAAGGACCCTTGTTGACTTTTTACAAAAAATAAATATCCAGGGACCATTTGTATAAATTTTAAAACTTGAGGGACCATTTCTACCAAATCTTCAAAATTATAATCCAAGGACCATAGATGTCATTCCTTAATTCTTGGGGGACTTTTGTTGACTTTTCTTCAGAATAAATCTTACAGGGACCAATTCTGACAATTTCTGAAAGTTGAGGGAATAATTTTGCCATTTCTTCAAACTTTGCTCCAAGGACTATTTATGACATTCTTTGATTCCCCAAGGTATGTTTTGACAAACTGAGCTAACAAAATGGTAATTTGTTTCCCCGGTTCTGGCTTTTGACACGTTTTCCAATCTCGTGCTCGTTTTTGTCCTTTTTGGCCTGTTTTATGCTTGTTTCTGAAATATCCGTACATGCATGATCACAAACACAAAAACACAATATCTTTGACATTTATGGTTAGTTTTTGGTTGTTTTAGTCTAAATTTGGCAAAGAAAAGATATGTGAATAAGCACATACCAAAATCCTCAGACTAAGGTATTGTCGTGTCCTCATGCAATGTAATCAATTTACGCTTTTGAGATAAATAATTTTACAACTCTTTTTACTAACTTTGAAAAGTAGCAACATGTTCAAAAGAGATAACAAAATCATTAATTCCTAAAAATGCCCCATTTTTCAACTTTATTATCTACACTACTGTTTTTGTACTTTTCCACTTATTATGTGATAGGATGTTGACTTTCATCATTTTTCAATAACATATAGGGTCACAGAGTAAGAAACACAACTCATAGAAAAGTGTCCATATGGATAGAATTCATCGTCCCTGATTTTTCACAGGTTCCCAAGCTAAGCGTAAAAACGAAATCCTAGCCAAAAATCTCATTAGATGCTAACACTACTCATAGATCATAATTGTAAATTCCTGCTCCCAAGTCTTATTTTATCTAGACTTTTTTAAAGAAATGATTTCTCATTTTCGTTCCGATAGTTTTAAGTCTGATAGATTTAGGCGGTTTAAAAAATATTTAAATTTTAACTCAAAATGCTCAAAAGTTCACACCACATTTATTATATTTTCATTTTTCATTTTTTTCTCTTTTTTTTTTCTTTTTTTACTTGATTTAATATATAACTTGTACCTCAAACATGCGGAGCTTCACGGTGAATCTCCCAGACCTAAACGCCTTTCAAAATAAAGGATGCAAGGATCCGCTTGTCAAACCGCAGTTATTTTTGGTACTTATAGTTTTATTTCATTTTTTCCCCTACTTATGAATGATGTTATTTATGAACCTCACGTGGCATACACAAAACGGGGAGTTCCAAGACCTAAACGCCTTTCAGAATAAAGGATCCAAGGCCCGCTTAATTCTTATGCCACACGTAAAGTGAGCTGAAATTCAGACAACTTTTAAAAACACGTAATTCCAATTATTTTATTTTTGGGTTTTCAATCTTGCGGGAGCAAGGAACTACAAGTAACCATTATGAGCTCTAAAGAAATCCAATTATTCCAAGTTTAGCATCTATTCACATAATTAACTTTTCTATCATTTATCGTTCTCCGCAAATTTAAAATCTCAAGTAATGAGATCCGTGAATGCTTAGCCTAATGAGTTAAGGGAACAAGCTTGGGCTCAACATGCCCGATCAAGTCAAAATTTCTATTCCTACTCTACCCAGTGGAAAGTCAAACATGGAGTCAAAACTTATAATATTTTTGCAAAAAAAATTCAAATTTTCAAATTTTTTGTACTTTTTTGATGTTTTTTTTTTCAATTTTTTTAATTTTTCGGGAAAAAGGGGGTTGCATTAGTAACGGCTACATGAAAGGTGCAAGTCAAATCAAATAGAAGATACCCCCCAGACTAAAGTTAAACATTGTCCTCAATGTTTCAAAGGTAAGGGTCATCCAACGTTGTATCTAAGGCCGTTTATTAATTATGCCAAAAGATAACGTTAGTCAATAAGATTTAGGATACCAGACTTCTTGAGCAATGAAGAATGAGACTCGAGTGGAGTAAAGACAAAACACGAGCACGAGAGTCTTCATACTTCGGGGAAAATCCTAAACATAAACAAAAACAACAAAACACAAGATATAGAAGAGGCTGCCCTCTTCTCGTCACTTTATTAGAAAATAGAAAGAAGACAGAGACAACCATGGGTGGTATGTCCCCTCCAAAGTAATGCTAATGTTTTTGTTCACCGAGTCACTAGCTTGACTCGAGCCCCGAATTCATTGGTTCATGGGGAAAGTTTGGAGATTCGGGACAACCATGGGTGGTATGTCCCCTCCAAAGTAATGCTTCAACCTATGACTATTCACCTTAAAGTTGGGACCATCGGGTTGCAATAACTCAATGGTTCCATAAGGGAATACTTTGGTGACGGTGAATGGCCCAGACCAACGGGTTTTGAGTTTTCCCGAGATAATCTTCAATCTAGAATTGAAAAGAAGGACTCGATCACCAACGTTGAAAACACGGTTCTTAGTCTTTGAGTCGTGATCTTCTTTGTCTTTTCTTTATAGATCAAAGAATTCTCGTATGCCTGATCACGAAGTTCATGTAATTCATTGAGTTGAACTTTACAGTGATCACCCGCTGTCTGAAGGTCAAAGTTAGCGTGCTTCAAGGCCCAATAGGCTTTGTGCTCAAGCTCGATCGGTAGATGACACGCCTTTCCATATACAAGCTTGTAAGGAGTACACCCGATGGGTGTTTTGAAAGCAGTACGGAAGGCCCAAAGTGCATCATCTAATTTATCCGACCAAGAGGCACGGTTTTCACCTATGGTCCTCTCCAGAATCCTTTTAATACCACAGTTGGAAACTTCCACTTGCCCACTTGTTTATGGGTGATACGCGGTGGAAAGACGGTGAGTGACACCGTACTTAAGCATGCCTTTTGCGAATTGGTCATTGCAAAAGGGCGTACCGCGATCACTAATGATGGCACGTGGAGTTCCAAACCTAACAAAAAGAGATTTCAAAAATTTCACAACTACTTGGGCGTCGTTGGTGGGTAGAGGTTTCGCTTCTACCCATTTAGACAAGTAATCGCCAGCCACAAGTATATACTTGTTCCCGCATGAAGACGTGAACGGCCCCATAAAGTCAATGCCCCAGACGTAAAAGATTTCACAGACTTGGATGGCATTTTATGGCATTTCATCCTTCTTTGAAATATTCTCGTGACGCTGACAAGCGTCACACGTTTTGACTAAGTCTAGGCATCTTTGTAGATCGTGGGCCAATAAAAACAGGAGTCAAACACCTTTTTAGTGGTGTAGTTCGGGCTGTGATGTCCCCCAGTGGGTCCATCGTGGCAAGCCTTAAGAATATCCATGGCTTCTTGGCCATGAACACACCGCCGGATGACTTGATCCGCACAGATTTTGAACAAGTTGGGGTCGTCCCAGAAGTAATGTTTTACGTCTTTGAAGAATTTTTTCTTCTGTTGGGACCACATCCTTTTCATAACGAAGTTACCCGCATGGTAGTTTGCAAAGTTGGCAAACCATAGGGTAGTAGAATCACCACGAAAAGATATCACATTGTGTGTTTCGAGAGGAAATGTTTCATTTATTTCCTTTTTCTCAAAATGTGCTTGAGAAAAAGTCGGCAAACCATCAGGACAGATGGTCAGCCGCTAGATTCTCAACTCCTTTTTTTTTATCATGGATAATGATATCATATTCTTGCAGGAGGAGAACCCATCAGAGCAA
Source organism: Artemisia argyi (assembly GCA_030686995.1). NCBI lineage: Eukaryota > Viridiplantae > Streptophyta > Magnoliopsida > Asterales > Asteraceae > Artemisia > Artemisia argyi. Next base: position 78,083,992 of record CM060687.1, read on the forward strand.
TCTCGGATTTGCATCTTGTTTTGCAAAGAGATATTTCAGAGCCGAGTGGTCCGTATAGACTATGCTTTTAGTCAAGATTAAGTATGGCCGGAACTTCTCAAAAGCATACACCACGGCTAATAATTCTTTTTCCATTGTGGTGTAATGAGTCTGAGCCTCGGTCATAGTTTTACTTGATGTATAGGCTGAAAGTGTTTTGTTTTTCGTTTCCCTAAGACCGCACCTATAGCAAAATCACTTGCATTGCACATGAGCTCAAAAGGTAGGTCCCAATCAGGGGCAACTAAGATGGGTGCTTCAGTAAGCTTTTACTTTAGAGTTTGAAAAGCTTCGATGCACTCAGGAGAGAAAATGAAAGGAGTTTCTTTCTAAAGGAGATGAGTCATAGGCCGGGCTATCTTTGAAAAATCTTGAATGAATCTACGATAGAAACCAGCATGCCCAAGAAAAATCCTGACACCTTTGACAGTGGTGGGATGAGGTAGTTTGGCAATAATGTCAACTTTCGCTCTGTCGACCTCAATCCCATTTTTAGAAATCTTATGGCTAAGGACAATGCCCTCTTTGACCATAAAGTGACTCTTCTCCCAGTTAAGACACAGATTAGTTTCTTTACATCTTTTAAGCATGATGTCTAAGTGGGAGAGACAAGTTTGAAATGAACTACCAAAGACTGAGAAATCATCTATGAAGACCTCCATTGTTTTCTCGATCATATCATGAAATATGGCAATCATGCACCTTTGGAACGTGTTCGGAGCATAACATAGGCCGAAAGGCGTACGTCGATAAGCAAACGTTCCATAGAGGCAAGTGAATGTGGTCTTTTCCTGATCTTGTAGGTCTATAGGAATTTGAAAGTATCCCGAGAAACCATCGAGGAAACAATAGTATTCTTTCCCAGCTAATCTCTCGAGCATCTGATCCATGAAAGGGAAAGGGAAGTGGTCTTTACGGGTGGCATCATTTAACTTTCTATAGTCAATACATACCCGCCATCCCGTAACTAATCGAGTTGGGATCAACTCGTTATCATCGTTTGTGACCACGATGATACCTCCCTTTTTGGGGACACAATGAATTGGGCTAACCCAAGGACTATCAGAGATGCGATAAATCAATACGGCGTCAAGAAGTTTGATAACTTCTTGTTTAATCACCTCATGAAATTTAGGATTAACCCTTCTCTGTTGTTGAACTTCTGGTTTGAAATCATCCTCCATTAAAATCTTATGAGTACAAAATTCAGGGTTAATACCCTTGATATCAGAGAGTTTCCAAGCAATGGCTTGCTTGTGGGATTTCAAAACCTTTATGAGAGCAACCTTTTCCTCATCACTCAAGTCTTTTGCAATTATGACGGGTAATTTATCACCACCCTCCAAAAATGCATATTCAAGGTGAGGAGGTAGGTCCTTAAGCACAACCTCAGGAGGTTTATCAAAATCATCAATCGTCTTAATTTCCTCATTATGAAGTTTTTGTGGAAGAAGAGGAGGAGGAGAGGGATAATCATTTAACAATTTTTCAAGAATAAGGATGTCCCCCTCTAGGTCAATCTCTTTATTATCAATTGGAGCAGGAATCGAACCACTTTTGAGAAAGGCCTCGATCTCCTCTAAGATGAAGTCATTTCCCTCAAACGGAGTGAGAGAAGGAGAAGAATTAGCAATGATAGGTTGAGAAGAAGGAGTGGGATTGCCACTCAGAGAATTGTTGGAGAAACCAAGAATTTCTTGAGAATACTCTTCCGAAGCAACATCAATGACATCGATTCGGTTAATTGACATGGACTCATAATTGGAAGAGTACCTCGAAGTTTGATCTAGGTTGAAGGTGATGGATTCATTACCAACACGTAGAGTGATTTCTTCATCAAATACATCAATTAAAGCACGGCCTGTTCTTAGGAATCCCCTCCCTAAAATGAGAGGAACCCTCGGATATGCATCGAAATCAACAATCATGAAATCTGCAAGAAAATGGATCTTTCCTACTTTCACAAATACATCCTTGGAAATTCCGAGGGGACGAGATATAAAACGGTCTGCAAGCTCGAGAGTCATGCAAGTAGGAATGAGTTTAGGAAGAGAGAGTTTCTTCCAAACTGAGTGAGGCATTAGGTTGATGCTTACACCAAGATCGGCCAAGGCAAAACATTCAACCATACCCGGGAAAATGCAAGAAATGAGAAATTTCTCGGGATCCCCAAGCTTTTTAGGAAGCTTTTTCAATAGAACTACTGATCAGTTCTCATTCAATGGAGTTTTTGCCATCTCAAAAAGTTTTTTCTTGTTGCTTAACAAGTTCTTGATTGTTGATGCAAATTTTGGCATCAGAAGAATAGCATCCGCAAAGCTGATATCAAAATGTAAATTTTGAAAAATTTAGAAGAATTTTTCCATTTGATGATTTGCCTTTTCATGGAGCTTTTGATCGGTTAAACGTGAAGGATATGGTATTGAAGGCTTGCGTTAGGGTTTTGGAATTTCAACGAGGGTTTTCGGAGTTTCAAATTCAACTTTTGGTTTGGGAGTCAGGATTGGGATAACTTGAGGATGGACGTCGTCGGTACCTCCATTATTAGTAGTAAGTACCGTGTTCGTAGTAACCTCAGGTTCATGTTCCACTACCTTGGGAGGAAGAGAAGAGGAGGTAGATGGAATCGTGGGTCCAATATACGAAACTCCACTTCGGGTGGTGATCGCCTTGACATCGCCCCTCGGGGTTAGCATCGTGTTGCTAGGAAGAGAACTTGAGCCCGAGGGTCAATCATTTAAAGGTTTCTAAAGTTCAGTGATCTGGCTGACCAATAACCGATTTGTTTCCTCTTGTGATTTCATGAATTGTTTTAACAATTCATCGGAGGAAGATTGGGTCTGAACAACATTTTGATTATGATTAGGAAAGTTTTGAACTCGGTTGTTTTGAAAATTTCCTTGATTTTGGTTGTTATTTCCCTGAAAATTGTTTCCCTAATTGAAATTACCCTGACCTTGATTTCTTTGAAAATTTCCTTGGTTTTGAAAACCCTGGTTTTGACCATAATTGAAATTCCCTTGGTTTTGGAAACCTTGGTTCATTCGATTTTGGTTTTAGTTTCGATTGAAATTGTTGTTCCGGTTTTGAGCATTTAGGTTTTTATTTTGATTAAAACTGGGAGGTCCAAGATAGTTGTTGGAACGATAGCTTAAGAGATTACGGTCCCCTTGCAGTTGGTAAGAGTTACCTCCCGTATTGTAGGAACCTTGAGCAGGATATGCGTTCTCTTGAGTGAAGCCACCGGAGGCTGGGCACTCAGTATATGGATGTGGACCACCACATGTTTCACAACTTTGATTAACAACTTTAACTTGATGATTTTGGTTTGTTTGGTGAATCCGTAATATCGCAGTGGACATATCATCAAGCTTCTTTGTAAGAGAAACTATTTCATTAGAGGCTGGAGTGATAGATTTACAAGAATCATTCCTCTCAGCTGAGGAATCCCAAAAATTGTGGTGGGCAGTCATGTTTTCAATGAGATCATAACACTCTTCGGGGGTCCTTTTCATGAAGGTCCATCCAGCAGCAGCATTGACCGTGTCACGATGTCGTAATGTTAAACCATTGTAGAAGGTATCTATTATGGTGACAAGAAGCATGTTGTGATTAGGACATCGATCGATTGCAAGTTTATAGCGTTCCCATGCCTCGAATAAGGACTCTTCGGGAAGCTGTCGGAAGTTGCTAATATCATTTCTCAATTTCGTCACCATCGACGGTGGAAAATATTTTGCTAAAAACTTAGAAACCATTTCATCAAAATTATGGATCAAATTCTTAGGAAGATGATCAAACCAGGCAGTAGCATGATGGGTTAAGAAGAAAGGAAAGAGATATAAGCGAAGGCCGTCCTCGGTGGCTCCATTCTGCTTCATACTCTGGGTGACGGTTAAAAATTTATCGAGATGCTTGTTTGCATCATCACCGGGTAATCCGTGAAATTGGCACGAATTCTGGAGTTTTCGGATCATGTGATATTTAAGTCCAAAATCTGTAGCTCCAATGGTGAGGGGTGCAATAGGTCCACCCCTCCCGTGTATTGTTGGCTGGCACAATTCCTCCATCGTTCGAGATCGGGAACTGTGTCATCCTTAGGAGGGGGTGGTGGTGGTGGTTCATCGTCCATTTTAGGGACGGGTTCTTCAACAATAGGACGTAACTCAATTATGTTTCTTAGTTGACGATTTCGTCTCGTTTGTTAACGAGTGCGCATGCACTAAAAACAGAACCAATGGTAAGTGAGTGTGTAAAAAACGGAAAATATTTTTAGGTTTTTTGGATATTTGTAAAAACTTTGACAATATTTTTGGAATAGATTCATTAACCGAAATCGTTTCCTTTAAGACTACTCGCAGGGTGGTGGAAGAGAAGAATGAATCTCTTTTCAGTTTGCAATTTAATGTCAAAAGTTGTCTGGAACCACCTGTATAGGTTGTAATCTTAAAGTAATCCGAAGTAATTTAACTTCACGATTCGTTTTGTTCGAATTTGATTTTTTTGGTGTTGTTAACACTTTAGGAAAAGTGTTAATGATGTTTTTAATAATTTTATAAAAATTTACAAAGGGTGGAATGTTTACAATGAGTTTTGAAAAATCACTAATCTGCTTAACGTTTTTAAAATACGCAACAACCTCCCCGGCAGCGGCGCCAAAATTTTGATACTGCCCAGACTAACCACTTATTTAAGCAAGGATGGTCAACAAGTCAAACCTGGGTGTACAAGTGATCCGGTGTAAGCACAGTGAGTTCCCGGGTCATTATGTCCTAACGAGGTGTGAAATTATTTTTTGGAAACGTTTTGTGATCGGGTGATTTGAACAGAGTTAACAGGAATATGATTTTGGTGATTACACTAATCAAATAACAATGAAAATAGACCAAATAAGCAATATTAACAATTACTAGAAACCAGGTTAATCACGTATTTAAAATTAATAATGCGCGTTTAAATTAAAAATAACGTAAACATGTAAAATAAAAAGTCAAACTTGAGCAATATTAATCCTACGTGTATGAAAATTACTTTTTATGATCCTAATAATAAAAGAAAATTATTTTTTTTGACTTTTTAATTATTTATTATTAATTAATTACTATTTAATTACTAATTAAAATAATTTAAAATTTTAAAAATACTAAATGAAGTTGGAAAATTATGAAAATTTTTCTAAAACTTCTTAACCATCACAGGAATCTATGAAAATTATAAAAAGTTCCCACAGCTTATAAATAAGCTATAAAAATTTTATTTACTTATTATTAATTAATAACTAATTAAACTAAATTTAACTATTAAAAATACTAAACTAATTTTAAAATTATGAAATTTTTTCCAAAAATAGTTTATGATAGTAGAAGCCTAGGAAAAATTTCAAAAGACCAAATAGCTTATTAATAAGCTGTAAAATAAGCTGATAAGCTAAATAAGCTTATATAGAAGCTATCACTATAAATAAAAAAATTGCAAATTAAAACCTGAGAAGTCCCTAGGGTAGTTGGTTGTGTTGTGTGTGCTTGTGTCTGTGTGTCCAAGAGGTTAGGGGTTCGAATCCCACTCCCCACCTTTTTTGTGTTTTATTATTTTATTATTTTTCTTTTTGCATAACTTATCCACAACTTTAAATAAGCATTTTTTGTAAAGAAATCTTTTATGAAAAGCACAAATAAGCTCTGAGAGAGCTTATTCTGCCCACAAAATGCGAAAAGGCTAGAAATGGAATTTTAACTTTTGAAAAGCTATGAAATAAGCTAATAAGATAGCACTCAAGTAAAACTAGATCACACCTACTGAAACAATCTTAAAATAAGCTAATATAAGCTAATAAGCACACTGAAAGCACAAAATCAGCACAAATAAGCAAAATCCAACACTACACCTCCAAACAGTCCACAAGGATTACTTGCAGGCCTGAAATAAGCTATGTAGATAAGCTCCAAGGTGCAAAATGAACCCTGAACCAATAAGCCAGCTGTGTGAGCTTCCCAAAAAGCTAAGAAGTTCAGGGAGAGTCCCACTGATAAGCTCTACAAGAGCTTATGAAGATGCTTGTCCACACTGATAAGTCAGTGTAAATGACTCAGAGTTTATTGAAGAGCAAATTTATGCAACTAAATAAGCACACAATTGGGAAATAAGCACATGCACAATAAGCCGAAACTATGAACTTTCTAAAAATCCCAAAAGCTCAGGCTGAGCTTGACTATAGAACTAAAATGGAGGTTTTGAAATGTGGCTTGTGAGCCAATTCCCCTGGTGCAGGGGAGGTTTTAGCAATTCAAGATAAAATAAGCTCTCAATTAAGCACTTGGAAAAATTCTCAAAAATTAACTAAAATGTGTATTTATAAGTTCAGCAATCAAATATTAATTTCCAACAATTTCAGAGCAATTGGCTTAAAATGAGAAAATGAAAAATGCAAGCAAAAATGGTTTTGAAACTTAGTATGCAAATTTGACTTTTGAGATTTTTGTGCTATGTTGACTTTTATGAGATTTTAATGATCCTTTAAAACTTAATATGTTATATTAAGCTATGATTAGACTAGATTAAGTAATCTATACTACTTATGCAACTATTGAATGGATTATGCAACATATAACTCTAACAGTGAGTAAAAATGGGAAGTGCAATCTTGAATTTGACTTTTTACCAAAAAGACCACAAGTTTTTATGCTTTGACCATCCTATTAGAACCTAATGCAACATGTTTCAACAACATACAACTACTGAAGCAAGCTAGAACTCAGAGAACAAGCTTAAGCCAAACACCCCTTTATGAAGGGTTGTTATGTGATTTTCAATACAAATGACAGATTTAAACTAAGCTACTTATGCAAGATGATGTAAATAACTATATTAGATTTATTTTAGCTAAGATGTACTGAGATTAAGTCCAATATAAGCCTATTCTATATTATGCTAAATATGACAGTGAGAAAAAAATGAGCAACAAAGAGTTCCAATGAACAAGTAGGTAATATAAAGCAATAACTTCACTGAATTACACTAAATAAGCCTAAAACTACAGAGATAAGCAATATTTAAGCACTGCTACAGGGAAATTCAAAAAATTGAGAAAAAGGCTTACAAAAGCTATCCAGCTTAGAACAGGGTACCAGAACTCAAATCACCAACCTATAGCTTTCCATGAAGCACTAAAACCGTTGCCATCCAGAATTCATAATGCTCCTTGCTTTCTTTCTTCTTCTTTTCTGATTTTTTCAATTTCTCTCTATTTTTTTTTTTTTTTTTTTTTGAGAATTTAAAGTGAAAATTGTTTAAACACTTATCTGAGCTAGTGATAACTTAACAATGAGCTCATATGAGCTTTTAGAACAGTAATTGGCAACTTATAACTAGAATCAAGCTACAATGTGAATTTAAGCAAATTTAAGTAAAAACTGATTTGAGTAATTAACCTTGAGACTTTAACCAAAAATCACTTGATATTACACTAATGATGATGAGAATACAATTGGAAAGCTAAGATTACACTTTTAGAGGAAAATTACATTAACTCGACATACATAATTAAGCTAAAAACTAAACACTCTTCCTCTAAGTTTCTTCTTCTATTTATAGTGGACAATTAGGGTTCCTGGATGCCTCTGAGTATTTCCCATCAATAATCTTGGCCATTGGATTGATTCTGAGTGATCTTGACCTTTAAATCATTTTGGCCCCAAAATTGGAGAAGTGGAAGGAGCATTAATTGTGGGTTGTTGTTTTGTGTTTGGACGGGGTGAGATGGTGGGCAAGTTGGTGAGGGTGAGGGTGATGGATTTGCAGGTTAAGTAGGGGAGGAAGGTAAAGGAGGGGAGGGTGGTTTGACCCGTTTAACCCTATGTTGACTGTTTGAACCTGCGTTATGGACTCAGGGTTGTTGGTTTTGTTATTTAGGTTGGGCCTGGGAAATGTTTGGTTTGGATTTGTTGTTTTGGGTTTATAATTAATAAGGGTCCGGTTGTATATTAAGCTCAAAATCACAAGCACCATTTATGTAATTTCTGAAAATCCAGGGACACTCTTGCCAACATTCCAATGTATAAACCAAGGGCCAATATTGACACCTTCTAATTTCCCAAGGACCTTTGTTGACTTTTGACCAAAAATAAATATCCATGGATCATTTGTGTAAATTTTGAAACTTAAAGGACCATTTCTGCCATATCTGAAAATTATAATCCAAGGACCATAAATGTCATTCCTTGATTCCTGGGGGACTGTTGTTGACTTTTCTTCAGAATAAATCTTCTAGGGACCAACTCTGACAATTTTTGAAAGTTGAAGGACTGATTTTGCCATTTCTGCAAACTTTGCTCCAAGGACTATTTCTTGCATTCTTTGATTCCCCAATGTATGTTTTGACAAACTGAGCTCACAAAATGGTAATTTGTTTCCCCGGCTTTGGCTTTTGACACATTTTCCAATCTCTAGCTCGTTTTTGTCATTTTTGTCATGTTTTATGCCTGTTTCTGAAATATCCGTACCTGCTACAGGGAAATGAAAAAAATTGAGAAAAAGGCTTACAAAATCTATCCAGCTTAGAACAAGGTACCAGAACTAAAATCACCATCCTATAGCTTCCCATGAAGCACTAAAACCATTGCCATCTAGAATTCATAATGCTCTTAGCTTTCTTTCTTCTTCTTTTCTGATTTTTTCAATTTTCCACTATTTTTTTTTGTATTTTTTTGAGATTTTAAAGAGAAACTTGTTTAAACACTAAACTGAGCTAGTGAAAGCTTAACAATGAGCTCATATGAGCTTTTAGAACAGTAATTGACAACTTTTAACAAGAATCAAGCTAAAATGTGAATTTAAGCAAATTTAAGTAAAAACTGATTTGAGTAATTAACCTTGAGACTTTAACTGAAAATCACTTAATATTACACTAATGATGATGAGAATATAATTGGAAAGCTATGATTACACTTTTAGAGGAAAATTACATTAATTTGACATACATAATTAAGCTAAAAACTACACACTCTTCCTCAAAGCTTCTTCTTCTATTTATAGTGGACAATTAGGGTTCCTGGATGCCTCTGATTATTTCCCATCAATAATCTTGGCCATTAGATTGGTTCTGAGTGATCTTGACCTTTAAATCATTTTGTCGCCAAAATGGGTAACTGCAAATTGCTTATGATAACTTGGAGAGGTGGAAGGAGCATTAATTGTGGGTTGTTGTTTTGTGTTTGGAGGGGGTGAGATGGTGGGCAAGTTGGTGAGGGTGAGGGTGAGGGTGATGGATTTGCAGGTCAAGTGGTGGAGGAAGGTGAAGGAGGGAAGGGCGGTTTGACCTGTTTGACCTGGTGTTGACCATTTGACCCTGCGTTGTGGACTCAGGGGTGTTGGGTTTGTTATTTGGGTTGGACCTGGGAAGTGTTTCGATTGGATTTGTTGTTTTGGGTTTATAATTAATAAGGGTCCGGTTGTATATTTAGCTTAAAATCACAAGGACCATTTATGTAATTTTTGAAAATCTAGGGACCACTCCTGCCAACATTCCAGAGTATAAACCAAGGGCCAATATTGACAACTTCTGATTTCCCAAGGACCGTTGTTAACTTTTGACCAAAAATAAATATCCAGGGACCATTTGTGTAAAATTTGAAACTTAAGGGACCATTTCTGGCAAATCTCAAAATTATAATCCAAGGACCATAGATGTCATTCCTTGATTCCTGGGGGACTGTTGTTGACTTTTCTTCAAAATAAATCTTCCATGGACCAATTCTGACAATTTCTAAAAGTTGAGGGACTGATTTTGCCATTTCTGCAAACTTTGCTCCAAGGACTATTTCTGGCATTCTTTTATTCCCCAAGGTATGTTTTGACAAACTGAGCTCACAAAATGGTAATTTGTTTCCCCGGCTTTGGCTTTTGACATGTTTTCCAATCTCGTGCTCGTTTTTGTCCTTTTTAGCCTGTTTTATGTCTGTTTCTGAAATATCCGTACCTGCACGATCAAAAACACAATATCTTTGGCATTTATGGTTAGTTTTTGGTTTTTTTTGTCTTAATTTGGCAAAGAAAAAGTATGTGAATAAGCACATACCAGTTTATCTTGAACGTTGACATTGAGCCGATGTTCTGTGATTCGCCTCGGTACTCCCGTCATATCTGCTAGTTCCAAGGCGAACATGTCTTGACTATTTTTTAGCAACTTAATTAACTGTCTTCTACATTATTTGGAGAAATTTCCTCTAATAGTCACCAGCAGCTCCGGGTAGGCCGGGTGTATCATGATTTACTCCATATTCCCTGTCAGTTTTTCAATTATTTCGGCATTCTGAGGTTCCTTTGTCCTTGCCTCCTTTTCTAACATCTGTTTTTCTTTCAAGTTGCGGCATTCTAGATGATGATCGACCGAGTGACCAACATTTCTATCCCCCTCAGAGTAGGAAACTTCATCATTGAATGAATTTTTGATGGAAAAGCCCGTAGCTTTTTCATTCCGGAACGGCCTAATATGATGTTGTAGGGAGAAGGGGATCTCACTACGGCGAATTTCATAATAGTCTTGCGAAACAGTCCCTCACTTTCGAAACAAACATCCAATTCTATTTTTCTCAATGGCTTGATGGATTCTCCTGAGAACCCTACCAAAGGTGTATTGGTCTCTTTCAGTCTGGATTTGATGGAGGGGCACAAATTTTCAAAACAGTACTCATACATCACTTCCACTAACGGGACTTGATCTACATATATCATCCGCACCGTATAACCTTCCACTTAGGCTTCGATGATCAATGGTTCTTAAAAAATATGGCCCAGTAGGATATGAGGGAAAATGATTGGAGCATTTATCCAATCTTTCTCCGGATCCATGACTTTGCGTTTCTGGTGACATCAAATAAGTACATATCATTGTCATCATTTGTCCTATGTATTTAACTTGTTTTATAATATTATCTATGAGAATTGATACTTAATCGTTTACTTTTGCAATCTCAGTCATAAACAAGTTTTTGGTAAAAGTTAGCTATTTTGAACGTAAAATGGAGCAAAATGGAGATTCAACACCAAAGATTATCCAAGATACTGAAGGATATGCGCCGCATAAAGATTCAAGTTACGCCACATCTGAAGATGGTGTACTGATTGGCTCTGAAACAGTCAACCAAAGTCAACCACGGATGTGGTCAATATGGTCAAACAGCTTAGGCCAATACTTTCGGTGAGTACAATGTTTTCCCGGGTCGTTATGTCCCGACGAGGCGTGAAATTGTATTTTAGACGTCTTGTGATCGGGTGATTTTCAACAGAAAAGGGTTATGATTGGTAAAATGAAGAAAATATAAAAGAGAATAGCTTAGACAAGCTATTGGAACAATTACTTGAAATTAAATTAACTAAGAATGTTCAAAAACCTAAAAACGTACGTTTAAATTTAAAACAAACGTAAACGTACGGGATAAAAAGTGAAATGAGATAAATAAAAGGCCTAAAAATATGAAAATTATATTTTGACAATCCTAATAATAAAAGAAAATTTTAAGAAAAAGAAAAATAATTTTTAAACTATTTAATTATTTATTATTAATTAATTACTAATTTCTAATTATTTTTAATTATTTAAATTATACTAAAATACAAATAATTATGATTTTAATCTAGAAAAATGAAAATTAAATTTGGAAAATTCTAAAATAAACTAAAACTAATTTTGAAACTGAAAATATATTTTTTAGACTTTTTAAATAATTATTATTATTTAAAAACTAATTATTAATTAATTTAAACTAATTTAAATTATGAAAAATAGCAAATGAATAGTGAAAAATCTAAAACTTTTTCTAAAAATATTACAAGATGACAGGAAGCTATGAAAATAATAAAAATGGAAATTGCTTTTTGAAAAAGCTGAAAATAAGCCAAATGTCTTAAATAGAAGCTATCACTATTTTTAAATTTTGTTTTTCTTGGGTTTTCTTTTACAAAACTATTTAACTACTGATAATAAACAAGTTTTGTGAAAGCAAAATGTTTGAAACTAAAAAATAAGCAATTTGAGAGCTTATGAGCTTAACAGCTTATGTTTAAGCTTATTAGGACTTTGAAACTTTGAAAAAGCTAACAAAAAGCTATATTATGATTCCACAGGATAAAATAAGCTACAAACAGGTTAGACTAACTTTAAATGAACCAAATAAAATAGATAAGCACTGGAAATAAGCCACAATAAGCAAATAAGCTAAGGGTCCAAAACTGTCAAAGAGACAGGCCAAAAAGGCCAATGTGCAGGCCTCTGTAGGGTCCACACAAGGGGTTAGGGGTCTAAATAAAGACTTAAATTACAAAAATGAGCTTGGGGGCTTTCAAATAAGCTAATAAGCAGTCCAATTGGTCCACTAATAAGCAAGATATAAGCCCGTGAAATAAGCCCAAACACACTGAAAGGTCAGTGTACTTAGTGAGTTTGGCCAAGTTGCAGGCCTTGATTTGATGGTCTAAATGGAATCAAAAATCCAAAATAAGCCCTGATGTGATAAGATGGCTTATTGGGGTTTCCAAAAAGCCAATAAGCACAAGATGGGGCCCACTATTCAGCTGGTAATGAGCTATTGAACTTGGATGGTTTATACTGACTACTCATTATACAAGGGTTTGTTAGTGTAACTTTAAGGCACAAATAAGCTAAGTAAATGAGAACTGAGGTCCAAAATAAGCTATGATCTAAAAAGCCATACTGATAAGCTTTCCAAAAAGCTAAAATTCAAGTCCTAAGGTTCACAACTGAGCTCAGGAGAGGAAATTGAAAAATGGGTCAAAATCCAAATGCCCTTGTGCAGGGTAAGGGTCTGCCCTGCATGTCTTTTCAAGAGGCCGAATAAGCACTTATAAAAATTCCTAAAAATAATCTGAGAATGGATTTCACAAGTTCAACTGGTGGAGTTTAACCTCCAAAAAGCTCAGATCTTAAACTTGAAAGATAAAATCATGAAAATTCTTACAAATTTTGGTTTTCTGAAACACATGAACTTTTGACTTTCTTGATTATGAACTTAAGTTGACTACAATGAATTTTGAATTGATCCTACTGATTGATTAGAGTATATTAAGCTATAATAACACTGATTTAAGCTATATTAACTATTTATGAGATGATTTGGAAGGTATGCTCAACTAAAATCCTCACAGTGGACTGCCTAGGTGATGTTTAAGATGATTTTGACTTCCTTTACTTATAACTACCCAAGTGATGGTTATTGATGCTGAGCAAGATGTTTACACAGGTTTTAGTCACTGAGAAGCAAAATTACACAGTCAAATAAGCAAATCCAAACAGGCCTCAGCATACTTTGCTCATTTTTTTACCTGTTTTCAATCCTTTTGTACCTGAAACACATAAAAACACAATCCAAGGATATTTGCAGTATAATTAGGTATATTTGGGTGTTTTTAGTATTTTTACAGTCCAATATGGGTATAAAATGATGAGTGTTTGAGCACTCATCAATCCCCCACACTAAACTATGGCTAGTCCCTAGCAATCAGATCATATGAAGTAATGAAAGGGCCAAAAGAATACTAAGTATACCCCGTTTTGACTTTTTATTCAATGCAAGACTTTTTAAACCGAAACCAAAGTAAACAAAATGTTTGATTTTCCAAAAACGGTATTATGGAACGGGATTCACACAAACTGGGTGTCTCCAGGGAATTTTAATCATCATTCTCATTTTATACTTCCAACTAAGTTCAAAAACCATTGCGCAAATGTTTTTGTAAAATGCTAACACTACTTATATTAATAATCTGTGTAAGTCAAGACTTAACTTTTTACTCCCGCAATTTATCAAGTTTAGGCGTGTGTGTTTATTTTCAAAAGTTTGACCACAAAAAATCGGAGCTCATTATGGTTGTTATTTATTTAAGTTCAATCCTAACCCACCGAAAACCTCAGAAATTTAAGAACCGAAAATGGCATTTTCCATGTAGCGGCTTTCTTCTCGGCACATCCTAAACCAGTTGGTTTTAGGTGACCAGGCTTTTGACACCTCACAGAAAATAGTACCAGAATTGGTGGGATTTTGATTCAAAGATTTTTGATATTCCACGACAAATTAAAATCAAAACGTAAATAGATAACAACAAACGATCATTTAGAGATTAAAGATTCAAAGGTGAGATCACTCCATGTAGCGACTTTCTTCTCAGCTTGTCCTTTTAGCCGAGGCTTAGGACGCTAGGTTTTTACACCCTCGAGAATAGTATTGGAGCTTTCGGGGTCTTTGACTTCGACAATCTCTAAATTCCCGTTTAATTTTTACACAAAATCAACGAGTACTAGTTCAACTTCCGATTTAAATTTGAGAAAAAGCAACTTTTATTTATTTATTCTAATTCTATTCAACACATCTTTTTTATTTCATTTTTCATTTTTCAATTTTTTTTCTTTCTTTTCTTTTCATCATTCATTTTTTTTATAACATACTTTTTATTTTCACATCATTCAGCAATTTTACTTGCTTCACTTTGCAATTTTATTCAGATTTTAGGAAAGTTGCTTGTTCCAAAATTTAAATAAAAAATTGAACTGGTACTCTATATTAACCTTGCATACAAACTTGTTTACATAACGAAAACTTTTAATGGTCAAAAGTTTGAAAACAACACGTATTAAGATCCGATTAGGAACTACTGGGAGAAAAAGCCACAGATTACTTATATAAGCTCTAAAGAGAACCAACTACTCTACGCTTAGCATTTTCATTTGCACAATTCGTTAAGAATTTAGTCTAAAAAAGTTAAGGAAGCAGCCAGATCAACACTCTGGCAGAGTCAGGATTCCCTTTGTTCTAACCTAATCAAGACTAAACAACTTCTTTTATTATATTTTTGTGTGTAAAGCACTTTCTTTTTTATGCAAAAATTTTAAAATTTTGGGCAAAACGGGGGTACTAGGGAACTAGAAGGTACAATACATGTGACAAATTTTGATAGAATTCCCACCACACTTAGAATTGAATATTGCCCACAATATTCAAAGTATCGGCTATTATGCCGACACTTAGAACGTAAAAAGGTAATACTAATAACCAAGTGTGAAACGGAAATCTATGTTTTCACAAAAAAAAAAAAAAAAAAAAAAAAAAAAAAAAAAAGAAGAAGAATATATCCCTAGACAATTGTTAGCAAAAGGATATGATATTGAGCGGCTGGATTGAAAACAGGCGCGTCAATCATCACCATCTAACGGATACCTGGAAACATGAAGAAACAACACACAAGAGCAAAGCACAGTGGGGGCAACTCCCCCACACTTAGTTGTTAGAAAGAAGAAAGAAGTCAGAGACATGGGTGAAAACCCATGTTGTGCTAATGTTTTTGTTCACCGAGTCACTAGCTTGACTCGATCCCCGCATTCATTGGTTCCTGGGGAAAGTTTGGAGATCCGGGACAACCATGGTTGGTATGTCCCCTCCAAAATAGTGCTTTAACCGATGCCCATTCACTTTGAAATTTGGTCCGTCGGTTTGAGATAACTCGATAGTGCCATATGGAAAAACTTTGGCAATAGTGAATGGTCCAGTCCAGCGGGTTTTAAGCTTTCCTGAGAATATCTTCAACCGTGAGTTGAAAAGAAGGACTCGATCACCAACGTTAAAAATGCGGTTCTTAATTTTTGAGTCATGAATCTTCTTTGTCTTTTCCTTATAGATCAAAGAATTCTCGTAGGCTTGATCACGGAGCTCATTTAATTCATTCATTTGAACTTTGCGATGATCACCCGCTGTTTGGAGGTCGAAGTTTGCATGCTTAAGGGCCCAATAGGCTTTGTCCTCAAGCTTAATCGGCAGATGGCACGCCTTTCCGTACACAAGCTTGTAAGGCGTACACCCGATGGGTGTTTTGTAAGCAGTACAAAAAGCCCATAGTGCATCATCCAACTTATCCAACCAAAAAGCATGATTTTCACCTACGGTCTTTTCCAAAATTCTTTTAATACCTCGATTGGAAACTTCTACTTGTCCACTTGTTTGTGGGTGGTACGCAGTAGAAAGACGGTGAGTTACACCATACTTTTGCATGACTTTATCAAATTTATCATTGCAAAGATGCGTACCACGATCACTGATTATAGCATGTGGAGTTCCAAATCGAGCAAAAAGAGACTTTAAAAACTTCACAACTACTCGGGCATCATTGGTGGGTAAAGCTTTTGCTTCAACCCATTTTGACAAATAGTCAACAGCCACGAGTATGTATTTGTTTCCATGAGATGACGGGAATGGCCCTATAAAATCAATGCCCCATACGTCAAAAATTTCACAAACTTGAATTGCATTTTGTGGCATTTCATTCTTTTGTGAAATATTCCCATGATGTTGACAAGCGTTACAAGATTTGACTAATTCTTGGGCATCCTTATAAATCATGGGCCAATAGAATCCGGAATCAAACACCTTTTTAGTAGTGTAGTTTGGATTATGGTGGCCCCCCGTGGGTCCAGCATGGCAAGCCTTGAGAATATCATTGGCTTCCTGACCATAAACACACCGCCGGATGACTTGATCCGCACAGATTTTGAACAGGTAGGGGTCGTTCCAGAAGTAATGTTTAACATCTTTAAAGAATTTATTTTTCTGTTGGGGCGAAATCCCTTTCACAACAAAGTTACCCGCATGGTAATTTGCAAAGTCAGCAAACCATGGGGTAGTAGAATCTCCACGAAAAAAAACCGCATTGAGTGTTTTGAGAGGAAATGTTTCATTTATTTCCTTTTTCTCGAAAACATCTTCGTGAGGGTTTTCTAGACGGGATGATCAGCAGCCAGGTTCTCAGCTCCTTTTTTTATCACGTATAATAATATCAAATTCTTGTAGGAGGAGAATCCAACGGAGCAATCTCGGCTTTGCATCTTGTTTTGCAAAGAGATATTTTATGTTGGATCATATACTCTGACCAAACTACTTTGTAGCTTGTAAACGTTTAACAATCTTGAATGACTCCAAAACTATTAATATTGAAACACTAATATAACCTTGTAAAGTATGCGGAATCTACTAACACAAAGCTAAGAAGAACTTTATATTAAACCAAACTTGAACCTGCTTATCTTACACATATTCACTAACAATCCCTAACTCTCTAATAACGTATTCTTTAATTCTTCTCTAATTCACGTTCACTAACTTGTACGTCTAATACCTTCTAAGGCTCCTTTTATAGACACAAGGAAAACCTTAAGTCGGCTTACAATACTTGAATGACAAGTAAACTAACTAAAACAATTCTAAAATATTCTAATAATATTTCATTACAATCCTTAAACCATATTGCATGTCAGCCCTTTATCTTAGAAGTACTTTGAATAATCTCCATGCACGAGCAGTACTTTGACCATGAGCGGCACTTTGACACAAGCAGTACTTTGAACATCCAGAAGTACTTTGATCTTCATATCCCAACAATCCTCCCCTAACTTGAATTCTACTTGCTTGACTTCAAGTTCTTTTGTTATCTTTAATCTTCAACATCTTTATCTTCAAGGAAAATTGTGTCTGTATCTTTTATTTGACTTGTGTTTCAAAGTACTCTTTATCAGCTTTAGATGATATCTTTACAGCAACAAATCTTTTCAGCAACTCAGCAATATTTTAACAAAATGTACATCAAATCTGTAAAGTTTCATACTATTCTCATCACTTCCAGGTGTGTAAACTCCTGTGAGAGTTGAATCATTGAATTTTAATGGATTTTGATGTCTCTTTACCAAAGCCATTAACTCTAGAGTAGCCAATGTTTAGGTTAGAACAACCATGGTACATTGATAACCATATGATTTTTAGCAAATCATCAGCTATCAACGGATTTGTTTAGTCTTAAGAGCTGTTTGCTTTTGGACTAGTTAGTTCTTTGATTACAACCATGGTGAACTAATTACCAAACAAATGGATTTTCCACAGCCTTTACCACAAAGCCATTTTCTTGTGGGCTAGCCAACTCTTCACTTTTACAGATATGGTGAGTTGAAAACCATACAATTTTTAGTAAATTTTCAACTAAAAACGGATTTGATTATCACATCAGAGCCGTACCCTCATGATGAGTCAAACTCTTTCTTGTATGTTAAACATGGTGAATTGATTACCATTTGCTGTGTAGTACAAGTACTAACACCATGTATTACTCTCAAATCCTTTTATTAATATCATCTTATGCTTCAAAACATTTTATTCAAAAAAAAACTTTACTAGTCTTATGCAGCAAGCAGTACTTTGATAAAGTACTATTTGTCTTGCAGTACTTTGAGAAAAGTACTTTTTATTCAAAAAGATTTATACAATAACAAATCATACCAGTATTTATGCATTATCATCATCTAAAGTAGTCTACATTATGAACAGTTCAATCACCATCAATGATACTTCAGTCTCATTCTCAACCTCCATACCAGGATCCAGCATTCTGAGCGTAATTTCCCTTATCAGAGGGTATCTTCTTTCTGCAAACATATGGACCATGGCTCCATCTTCCATTTCAAGTGAGTGTACCCCTGATGACTCAAAGAATCTCTATCTTGTTATCTCACAATTCTCTTGATCATTCCACAGAGCTTCACTACTTGTTTCATTAGTCTCCCAGATAGTCATTAAATCACCCAATAGGATCAATCTAACTCCTGTTGGCTCAGTATTCTCAAAGTAAGCCTGCACTTGTAGATACAAATAGTATAGATCTTCTATATCTATCTTATGCAGTATATCCCATAGCATATTGAATACTGTAAAGCTTTCATCCTCTCTATGAAAAATGAGATAATCCCCTTCAGATGATTCTACCACAGAAAATGTAGATATCTTAGACTTCTTCTCACCATTCTCTGTCTTCTTTGGATTCTCAAAATCCACAACCCTAAGATAGTTCCTCAGTTCATCAACAGTGTCTGATTTCAACATCTTGAGTCTCTTTGATAACTGATCATCTTGAGTTACCCTTTTTCTCTTTAATTTTCTTTTCTCAACTTGTTCTTTCATTAATTCTTCCAACTTCTTTTCTTTCTCAGAATCCATAGGCACAAAACTATCCAGCTCTCTTTTAATTGACTCTAGAACACTGTCATATAGTTCTTTTACATCTGGATATCTTAACCTTTGTAGATTCTTAAATCCTCTTCTTTTCAGAAAACTTATCATGGAATTTCTTTCTTGAGCTTTATTTAGTGGTCTTCTTTCAACAACTTGCTTCCTTGCTTCCCTTAAGAACTCAGCATCATATTCAGCTTGTTGCTTTCTTGCAGCTTCTTCATTCCTAGCAATCTCAAAAGCTCTTAGTTGTGCCAGAGTAAACTTCTTCTTCTTCTTCTTTGAAACTTTCATGATTCCTTTTCCCTTGTCATTAGGATCCAATTCTTCAAATTCAGAAGAAGATTCTAAGGCTTGAGCATGTTCAACACCAGGAATTCTTATCCCTGTTGGTCTTGACATATTAAGCATAATTTGAGCTATAGTTTCATCATCACTAGTTGTATGCTCCTTTATTTCTTCTTGCTGAATTGGATTGTAAGGACCAGCTTCTTCATCAAAAATACTTGTAGAAGGTCCAGCTGCATCAACATTCAAAGTAGCAGTACCTTGATCTCCTTGATCCAAAGTACTTTGCACACCAATACTTTGAGGATCAATACCTTGAAATTCAATATTATCATCATCAGTACTTTGAATATTATCATCTTGAGCTCCAGTATCTTCTAAATCTCCAGTCTTATTTTCTTCAACAATTTGCTCAACTTCATCAATCTTTCTTTCAACAGAACTTTGAGCAATGTATTCATAATCCATAGCATTAGCAATATCTTCATATGGATCTTGAGACACAACATCATCTGCATTCAGATTATCATTTTGATTCCTCCCCAATTTGAATGATGATAACTTCTTCTTACTCTTCTTAGATTTAGAAGCCTTTTGATGAGACTTAGATTCCTTCTTCTTGGATTTCTTCTATTCCTTCACATAAAGTCTAAAATTTTGAACAAGTGGCCAAACAAACCTTTTCAATCTCTTGAACTTTCTTTTCAACTGCTTGATTTGTTCAGCTTGAGCATTAACCACTTTCTTCATTCTTCTGAATTCCCTAGTCAAAGCATAAGTATCCAGTTTTCCCTTATCTCCCTCATCTCCTCCAGATGTTTGAATCCCATCTGTGGGAGTATAATCATTAGGAGTTGGTGGTGGATTTTCATCATGCTTTGAAGCAGTACCTTGCAGAGAAGTACTTTCTTGTGAAATAGTATGTTGAGAAGAACTTTCTCTGGAAACAGTCTTTTCCCTTGAAACATGTGCTGGTTCTGAAGTAGTTCTTTCACTTGAAACAACATGCTGAGGTGATACAAGAGGTGGTGTTGAAGTATGTTCTGATGCAGAGTGCTCAGAATGTGCAGAATCACTTGCTGCATCAGCTGCCTCTCTAACTGCCTGTGCTACTTCCAATATGTGAGCTGTCAAAGGTGTATTTCTTCCAGAAAACTTAGCACTCTTGTTAGACATAAAAGTGAACACTTTGGGTGGAAGGACAACAGTAGGTACAAAATCTTGAGGTTTTGGAACATCCTCAAGTTGGTTGTCTAAAAATAACTGAACAAACCAAGGATACATCAAAAATGGTTTACCAGCTTTGATGTGACCAAGCATACCATCAAGAGTCATATATGAAAAATTGAATGGTTGATTGGTAGCTAACCTAACTAATTCAGAGGCTATGTTATGACCAAATTGATCCCAAGCAGTACTTTTAGGACTTAGGCAATGAAGCAAAACATAGATAAGGTACTTCCAATGGGGACTTACCAATGCCTTCTAAAAAGTATGCTTATTAAGAGCACCTTCATAGCCTATCTCTGTGAGTTCATCCCAAATAACTTGTTTGTCAAAAAGAACAGTGCCTTCTTCATCATTGAACAATAAGGCCTTCCTTATTGTAGCTTCAGTGATACGGATAGATTTCCCTGCAACTGTTGCTTGAATAACATCTTCTCCTTCTTCCAAAACAGATCTAGCAGTATTCCAAAACTCTTGAATCCAGGGGCCAATGATTTCTGGATTGACCAAAAGTGAATAATTGATGGATGACCCAGTGAGAAAATCAATGATGCCATGAAAATCAACATTCCTTTGAGTCTTATCCAAGTTGGCAATCATGTTGTGTTTGTTAATTGTTGGAAGGTTTGCCATTGTGTGTCTTTGTGAAAGAGGATGATGATCGATGATGGAGGTTTTAGTGGTTGAATGGATGAACAGTAAAAATGACGAGGGTATTAAAATATGGAAGAGATAATCACAAAGAGAAGTGATATTTAAAAAATCTTGGCCCAATAAATGCATATACCGTTATTTTTGGCATTTATCTCCTTCGTATATTGTGCAAAGTTGTTATCCCCTATTTTTGACCGTTGGAACAGTACTTCTGACAGAACAGTACTTTCCACTTAGTGCCAAACAGTACTTTCCCATATAATATTGAGCAGTACTTTCATTCAAATATGAAGCAGTACTTTGCCCAAATGTACTTTCCACCACTTTTTGACCAAGCTACAGTCAACCCGATATAATAAATACTAACCATATTTACTTTTCCAAATCTACCAAAACAGGTAGGAGTTAATATCCTTCATAAATAACCCTTAACTTTGACTTTGCCTATAAAAAGGGCTCGGATCAACACAAATCTTCACCAACAATTTTACATTACCATCACAAACCCTATTAGAATCATGAGCCATTTTCCACTGATTTACATATCTTCAGATGATTCTTCTGATTCAGAGATAAGTTATTACTCTGACTCTGATCATGAGTCTTCAGGATGGAGTGGCTATTTTACCACATGTGCTTCAAGTTCAACAAACTTGAAGCCAAATAAAAAGGTTTCCACCCCTGCTCCTGCTCCATCTCTTTCCAATGAGTTACCACAGACATTGACACAGGCTTTGGAATCATCATTGAAAAACATGAAGTAGCCTGCCCCAGAGAAGCCTGCAAGACTACAAAGGCCACCAAAGCAAGTGCTAGGTCTTGCTTGCCCAAGGAAGCAGTCAACCTTTGAGAACAAGAGGAAGAGTGCTCAGAAGGCAAAGCGGGACTACCAGGGAAAGGGCAAGAGGCCAATAGAGTAGCTGATGTAGGGTGTAGGTTGTTAGGAGTTGTGTTTTGTTGTTTTGATGATGTGTCTATCTTGAATGGTGAATGTAACTCTTTTATGAATATGAATAAAGTTACTCTTATGTTTAATGATTTATGTAGCCTCCCCTTAAATAATGAATAGCTACTAATGCCTCCCCTCAAATATAGCTTAATTATTGATCATCCCAATACTCACCACTAAATGATTAAATCTTGAAACATCAAAACCCTTTGTGAGTAAATCTGCTACATTATCATCTGTGTGAACTTTAACCACATTTATAAGTCTGTGCTCATAACAATCTCTGATAAAGTGATGCCTAATCTGAATGTGCTCGGTCTTGGAATGGTAGACAGGATTCTTCACAATACAAATTATACTCTCATTGTCAATATTGATGGGAGTATTCTTGAAATTGAACCCATAATCCAAAAGTTGGTTCTGTAACCATAGCACTTGGCCACAACAACTTGCAGCAGCCACATATTCTGCTTCTGTGGATGATGTTGCTGCAATTGTTTGCTTTTTACACTACCATGAAACTAGTCTTCTTCTAAGATATTGGCATCCTCCAGTGGTTGATCTTCTGTCATAATTGTCTCCAGCATAATCACTGTCTGAAAAAGCTTCTAAATGAAAAGGAGACTCCCTAGGATACCACAGCCCTAGCTTAGGTTGTTGCCTGAGATACCTAAAAATCCTCTTGACTGCATTCAGATGTGAAACTTTGGGTTTAACCTGATGTCTTGCACACAAACACACAGCAAAACTAATATCAAGTCTAGATGCAGTCAAATACATTAAACAGCCAATCATGGATCTATATAGCTTAACATCAACATCTTCTCCATCTTCATCTTTTCCCAATGGTTTGTTAGCATCAATGGGTGTGGAGGCTGGCTTGACAGTGCTGAAGTTAAACCACTTTAGAATGTCTGTGACATATTTATCTTGACTTATAAACATTCCACTGCTTGATTGTTGAACTTGAAGCCCCAAAAAGAATGTCAATTCTCCCATAGAACTCATTTGAAATTCTTTTTGCATGAGCTGCTCAAACTCTTTCACCATAGATTGTTTTGTGGCTCCAAAGATAATGTCATCCACATACACTTGGACAAGCATAATATCCTGTTTGTCTCTCTTAATAAAAAAAGTCTTGTCAATGACACCTCTCCTGTAACCATGTTGCAATAGAAAGTTGGAGAGTCTTTCATACCAAGCTCTAGGTGCTTGATGTAGACCATACAGAGCTTTAATAACCTTGTAGACTTTGCTGGGATGTGCAGGATCTTCAAAACCAGGAGGTTGTTTGACATAGACTTCCTCTGTGATAGTGCCATAAAGAAAAGCACTCTTAACATCCATTTGATATACAGGAAAGCCCATATATGATGCAAAAGCCAAAAACAACCTTATGGCTTCAATTCTTACCACATGAGCAAACACTTCATCATAGTCTACTCCTTCTTCTTGTCTGTAACCTTGAGCAACTAATCTTGCTTTATTCTTGATGACATTCCCTCTCTCATATCTTTTAACCCTGAAGACCCATTTTGTACCAATTAGCCTCTTACCATCTGGTAAATCACATAACACCCAAACTTCTTGAAGCTTAAATTGTAAAAGTTAACTCTCTTTAGCTAATGCTTGAGATACTGTCTTAGGTTCCTCTTGAGACAGAAAGCAAGCAAATAAGCAAAATTTCTGATCCTTGTGATTCACCCTGTTTTGTTTATAAACAAAGCTAAGTAAAGAAGTATGTTGCTGAGAGAGATTCTTAGCTTTTGTTCATGTAAGCACTCCTGAGGTAGAAGGTCCAATAATCTTACTAACAGGATGATCTTTATGAATTCTTAAGGTAGGGGTTGGTGATACAGCAAGATTGTCTTCCAAATTTGTGAAATCAGGATCTTCATTGGAATCTGAGAAAATGCCTTCCCTCTCCAACTCATCATCAGTGTCTTCTAAGGTAGGCATGTTTGGATCATGTAAATCATCAGTATTGACCTAATTTGATGTATCTAAGACACTTGAGGTACTTTTAAATGGTGGAGCAGTACTTTGATGCAAAGTACTGTCCAAGTGATCTGTGTCTTTAGACTTTTTCTTTGCTGCCTCATAAGCTCTTCTTTGATCATTTTCATAGGATTTTGCAATAGTTTCTTGAAGAAGCATCCTATCAAGTTCATCTTGGATGGCTTGATCTTCATCAGATACTTTGGAGTTTGGTTGAACAGTACTTTGTAGTTCAACAGTACTTTGAGGTTCAAAAGTACTTTCCTTCTTTTTAATGGATTCTTCATCAGGAACTTCTTCAGATCTCATATTGACTCCATGAACAATGTATTGTAATTCATCTTCATTGTGAACAACTTGATTTTCTTCTCTAACAGGCACATAATTCATGGATGAGGCCAAAATATCAAGATCAAACATCCAATCAGGACCTTTACCCTTTTGATTTTCTTGATCTTCTAGGAACTCAACATGTAGACATTCTTGAACCTTCTTGGTAGCACTGTTGTATACTCTAAATCCTTTACTATTGGTACAGTAACCCAATAAGTATCCTTCATCAGATTTACCATCAAACTTTCCCAAAGTTTCAATAGTATTCAAAATAGTCAGTGGACATCCAAAAGGTTTCATAAACTTAAGGTTTGGCTTCTTTCCCATAAGCAACTCATAAGGTGTCTTCATTTGAGGTTTTGTCACTGATACTCTATTTAGCACATAACAAGCAGCACTTACAGCTTTAGCCCAAAATGGAACAGGTAATTGAGAATCTGCAAGCATTGTCCTTGCTGCTTCTATCAAAGTTCTATTCTTCCTTTCTGTAACTCCATTCTGTTGTGGAGTTCTTGCAATACTAAACTCTCTCTTAATTCCTTTGTTAGCACAAAAATAATCCATAAGCTTATTCTTGAATTTAGTCCCATTATCACATCTTATGGATCTAACTTTGAGTCTCAACTGATTTTCAAGTGCTATTATAAGATCATGAATAGCATCAAAGGTTTCATCTTTAAATCCCAAGAAAAAGACCCAACTAAATCTGCTACAATCATCTGTTATTACCAAACAGTACTTCTTCATGTTTAAACTTGCAACAGAAACAGGTCCAAACATATCCATATGCAATAATTCCAAAGGCTCTCTGATAGTTCTGTCTTCAATCTTTTTGCATGAAGCCTTGTGTTTTTTACTTTTCTTGCAAGCCAGACATGAGTGATCATTCTTGTATGTTTTGGAAGGTAAACCTCTAACTAGATTGCCTTTGACCAACTTGTTGATATTCTTGAAATTCACATGGCCTAATCTTCTATGCCATATATGTGCTTCTTTCGTTGTTGCCCTTGCTACTAAACATGTTGCTTTATCAGTAGCATTGATGTTCTTCAAATCTAAGCTGTACACATCATTGGTTCTTGGTCCTCTCAGCATTACCAAGTTTTCATCTTCTAACTTATACTCAGGGGAGAGAATAAGACATTCTGTGTCAAGGAATAACACATGATATTTCTTGTCATAGATCTGAGATACTGACAAAAGATTGAATTTAAGCTCCTTCACATATCTAACATTCTCAAAATCAATAGATCCAGTCTTGATGGTTCCTTTGCCAGTGATTCTCCCTCCATCAGGATCATTCCCAAAAGCAACTTTTCCTCCAAAATAAGCCTTAAAATCTGACAAGAGCTCCTTTTCTCCTGTCATGCTTCCAGAGCAACCACTATCAATGATAAGATGATCTTTAAGCTCCTCTTCTGGGTTGCCCTGCATAAAAATGAAAAGGGTTAGTTTCTTTTAGGAACCCAAGCCATTACTGACTTGTGTTCCCCTTGTGGAGTGACATACTCAAATTCTTTGAGTATCTAATCACCACTGTTTTTGAAAACATGATCAAGAATTAATGTCTTTGTTTCCAAAACCTTTGGTTGATTCTTATCAACACTCCCCTTTTCACCCTTATTCTCTAAAAGTATTATTTCTTCCCCAGCAGTACTTTCTTTCTTTACCCATTTAGTTTTTACAGTAGGTGTTGGGTTCTTTGAGCTAGGTACTCTTCTTGAGGTGCAAGACCTTCTAGGTTTATAGTAATTGAACTTCCTTTGTCTTTCTTTTGAATAGGTGCTAGCAGTACCTTGGTTGGTTGAAAACCTAGCAGTACTTTGAAAAGGTGCTGCTTCACCAGTACTTTGAGAAGTATTTTTTGAGGGTACCGGTGGTTTGGAAAATGGTCTTTTCTGGTGAGTGTACATATAGTCTTTAGAGAAATTTCTATGGTTAACCCTATTTGAGTGATTCCAAACTAGTTTATTTTCCCTTGGTTTATTCTCCATGTGCTTATGGTTTGCAGATGTGGTCTTTGGGAATTTGCTTAAGTACTCTGAGTGATAATCACAGTCCTTAATCAGATGGTGAGGACTATAGCAGACATAACATAATTTTGGACCCATATTCCCAAATCCTCTTCCAAAAGGTTTTCTAAAATTAGTAGTATTTTGAAAAGATTTTCTTGAAGGTACTGCTGAATGATCAACAGTACTTTGAGAATTTTTTGGAAGTACTGCTTGTTTTGAAAACACCTTATCACTCCCTGAACCCTTGTTATCATCCCTAGGTTTCTCTACAGTTTCCCTTAAGGACTCAGAACTAGATTGACTTGAATTAGATTGAATTTTAAGCTTTTTCCTAAACTCCAAATTGTCTACTCCAAAACAAGAAACATCTCTCCTAGGTGGTTGAAAACAACCAGGGGGTGGGGGAACTTCATTGTAACCCTTGTCTTTCTTAAATTCAGGAGGTGTTGAACTTGGTGATTCCTCATCACTAGATGTGTTTTCCTCTAAGCTTATGAATTCTTCATCACTAGTTGAGATGTCTTCTGAAAGAATTAGTTCCTTACTCCTAGTTGGAATCTCATCTGAACTACTATCATCATAACCTATGCCAGTTTTAATGTTTGCTATTCTTTGTTTTTCAACAAAACTAACATGTGATAGACCTGATTCTTTCCAACTAGCAAGTTTTTCTAACAACTTATCCCTTTCATTAGTGACTTTTTCTAGTTCAGAAACCTTACATCCTAACTTCCATTCACTTAACTTTAATTGATAATCTTGTTGCTAATATTTTTCTGCCCAAGCAACTTCATTGTTTTCATGAGTTATTATCTTGGCTTCCATTAACTCTAAAGTCAATTGGTAACCAGTTATCTCAGACATAGACCTTCTAAAGTTATCTCCTTCAGTCACATATTCATTAAGCAACTTTTGATATAAACCATTACACATAGAGCATACCTCAGAGATAGTGGATGAAATTGGTGAAGTAGCTACCATAGCAAGCTGAACGGGTTCTTCTTCAAATTCCATGCTCCAATCAAAGCTTCCTAGACCATCTCTTGATTCCAAAGCAGCATATCCTGGTTCCTCATCAAAAGCTGTGCTCCAATTTTCCAATGCAACCATAGAATAGGTTACAGGTTCATCATCAAATTCATTGGTCCAGTAAACCTCTGATAGATTCTCTTGAGCCACCAAAGCTTTTAGTTTTGGTTCAATAATAGGAACCTCTTTTCTTTCAACCTTGGGCTTTTCCATCATTCTGTTTGCCTGATACTTTGCAAACTTGCATTCTCTTGCAAAGTGTCTAGTCTTTTGACAATTAAAGCACTCAATCTTGGATTTATCAAATGCTATACCCTGCTTAGCCTTGAAATCAATACCTCTTCCTGTCTTGTTCATGAACTTCTTGATCCTTGTAGTGATCATTGCAACTTGCCATCTTATGTCAATTTCTTCAAGAGCATCCTCATCAATTTGCAAAACATCTTCTTGATAAGTAACAGGTAAAGTGGCTTGCTGAGCAAAGAAGGAACATATAACATCATCTGAGTTGGTGTTGTTTGATGATGATGAAGTGGTAGTAGTCATGGTTGTGCAAGGATGCTGTTTCTCAACAGCAGTACTTTTAGTGGAAGTACTGCTTCTGTTTTCAGAAGACACAAAGGCAATGTTTTGGGTTTTCTGATTAGAACTTGAGCCTATTGTACCATTCATCTCATGCTCATACACCTTCAAATTATTGTAGAGATCATCAAAGTCCATAGAATCCAAACCAGGTTGTCCTCTGATCATAGTAGCAACAACATGCCATGCTGATGGCAAACTCCTCAAGAACTTCAAGTTTGCATCTTCAATAGATGCCTCTGCTCCATACAACTCTAGCATACTCAGAAATTTTTGGAATCTATCATAGGCAGAATCAAGACCTTCTCTTTCACTAACAGGGAATGTTTCAAACTGTTGCTTCAACAAGTTTCTATGCATCTTCTTGGAAGCATCATTACCTCCAAATCTTGTCTTAATTGCAGCCCATAATTGTTTTGCATCCTGAGCATCATGAAACTTTAACAGGTGACCATCAGGAATAGCAGACAGCAGTATGTTGAGAGCCTTGTCTTGATTTCTCTTTGTTGCAGCTGGTATTGTTGGCTTAGGTGGTTTAGGTTGTCCTAGGATTTCTACTGGTTCTTCAATAACCATATTACCATTGACAATCACATCCCATAGATCATGGTTTGTGATAGCAATATACTGCCTCATCTTCATGCTCCATAGATCATATTCTCCCTTCTTGACAATAGGAATTCTGACTGTGGTAATGGAAGGAACTGGTGCAGCTTCTGTCGACATCTTTTAGAGTTTGTAGTAAAATTGGTGTTAAGGTTTTCTTCTTAATCAGAGTTTCCACACAAGCTCTGATACCACTTGTTGGATCGATATACTCTGACCAAACTACTTTATAGCTTGTAAACGTTTAACAATCTTGAATGACTCCAAAACTATTAATATTGAAACACTGATATAACCTTGTAAAGTATGCGGAATCTACTAACACAAAGCTAAGAAGAACTTTATATTAAACCAAACCTGAACCTGCTTATCTTACACAGATTCACTAACAATCCCTAACTCTCTAATAACGTATTCTCTAATTCTTCTCTAATTCACGTTCACTAACTTGTACGTCTAATACCTTCTAAGGCTCCTTTTATTGACACAATGAAAACCTTAAGTCGGCTTATAATACTTGAACGACAAGTAAACTAACTAAAACAATTCTAGAATATTCTAATAATATTGCATTACAATCCTTAAATGATATTACATGTCAGTCCTTTATCTTAGAAGTACTTTGAATAATCTTCATGCACGAGCAGTACTTTGACCATGAGCAGCACTTTGACACAAGCAGTACTTTGAACATCCAAAAGTACTTTGATCTTCATATCCCAATATTTTAGAGCCGAGTGATCCGTATATACTATGCATTTTGTTAAGATTAAGTATGGCTAAAACTTTTCAAATGCATACACCACAGCCAACAATTCTTTTTCCATTCCGGTGTAATGAGCTTTAGCTTCGGTCAAAGTTTTGCTTGCATAGTGTATAGGCTGGAAATGCTTGGTTTTTCGTTGCCCTAAGACTGCACCTATGGCAAAATTGCTTGCATCGCACATAAGTTCGAATGGAAGGTCCCAGTCGGGGGCAACTAAGATGGGTGCTTCTGTAAGTTTCTTCTTGAGAATTTGGAAGGCTTCAATGCACTCATCGGAGAAGACAAATGGAGTTTCTTTTTCAAGAAGTCGGGTCATTGACCGGGTTATTTTTGAAAAATCTTGAATGAATCTACGGTAGAAACCGGCATGACCCAGAAAACTCCGAACACCTTTTACTGTTGTGGGATGAGGTAATTTAGCAATGACATCGACTTTCACTTTGTCAACCTCAATCTCATTTTTGGAAATCTTATGGCCGAGGACAATGCCCTCTTTGACCATAAAGTGACTCTTCTCCCAATTTAGACAAAATTTTGTGTCTTCAAAACGTTTAAGCATGTTGTCTAAATGGGAGTGACATGATTGGAACGAATCCCCAATGACCGAGAAATCATCCATAAAGACCTCCATAGTTTTCCCGATCATGTCAGAAAATAGGGCCATCATGCACCTTTGGAACGTGCCAGGAGCATTACATAAACCAAATGGCATACGTCTGTAGGCAAAAGTTCCGTAGGGGCATGTGAAAGTAGTCTTTTCTTGATCTTGTGGGTCAATGGGAATCTGGAAGTAACCCGATAAACCATCGAGGAAATAATAGTACTCATTCCCCGCTAATCTCTCAAGCATTTGGTCCATGAAGGGTAGAGGAAAGTGGTCTTTGCGGGTGGCGTCATTTAACTTACGATAGTCAATGCATACACGCCATCCCGTAACCAATCGAGTTAGAATCAACTCATTTTCTTCATTTGTGACAACAGTAATGCCACCCTTTTTAGGAACACAATGAATGGGACTTACCCAAGGACTATCCGAGATAGGGTAAATTAATCCGGCATCAAGAAGTTTGAGAACTTCTTGTTTGATGACCTCGTGGATTTTTGGATTAACCCTTCTTTGTTGTTGAACTGCTGGTTTAAAGTCATCCTCCATTAAAATCTTGTGTGTACAATATTCTGGGCCAATGACCTTGATGTCGGAGAGCTTCCAAGCAATGGCTTGTTTATATGACTTTAAAACCTTTATGAGAGCATCTTTCTCCTCATTATTCAAATCTTTAGCAATTATGACGGGTAATTTATCATTTTCCTCCAAAAATGCGTATTCGAGATGAGGCGGTAAGTCCTTAAGTTCCACCTCAGGAAATTCATCGGTTTTCTCAACATATTTGATTTCCTCATTATGAAGTTTCTGTGGAAGAACAGGAAGAGGAGAGGGATCTTCATTAAGCAGCTTCTCAAGGAGAAGAATATCCCTTTCCGGGTCAATCACTTGGTTATCAACTCCAACGGGAATTGAATCACTTTTAAGAAAGGCCTAAATTTCTTCTAAGATGAAGTCACTTCCCTCAAACGGAGTGAGGGAAGGAGAAGAATTGGCAATTATGGGTTGAGAAGATGGAGTGAGATTTTCACTCGGAGAATTATCAGTAAAGCCAAGAACCTCTTGAGCGTACTCCTCATAAGCAACATCAATAACATCTATTCGGTTTACCGACATAGAATCGTAATTGGAGGAGTACCTCGAAGTTTGATCGAGGTTAAAGGTGATTGCTTCAATACCCACACATAAAGTGATTTCTTGATCAAATACATCAATGAGAGCATGGCCCGTTCTAAGGAATCCTCTTCCAAGAATTAGAGGAACCCTCGAGTCCTCATCAAAGTCAACAATCACGAAGTCAGTGGGAAAATGGAACTTTCCTACTTTCACGAATACGTCCTCAGCAATGCCAAGTGGACGAGAAATTGAACGATTGGCAAGCTCAAGAGTCATGCACGTAGGAGTAAGTTCGAGAAGAGAAAGTTTCTTCCACACTGAATATGGCATCAGGTTAATGCTTGCACCAAGATCGGCTAAGGCAAAGTATTCAACCATACCCAGGAAAATACAAGGAACGAGAAATTTTCTGGGGTCTCCAAGCTTCCCGGGAAGCTTTTTCAAAAGAACTGTTGAGCAATTCTCATTCAATGGAGTTTTAGCCATTTCGAACAGCTTTTCCTTGTTGCTTAACAAGTTTTTGATTGTTGATTCAAATTTGGGCATCAAGATGATAGCATCCGCAAAGCTTATGTCAAAATGCAAATCTTGAAAGATTTGAAAGAATTTCTCCATTTGGTTATTAGCTTTTTCGTGGAGCTTTTGTTCATTTAAACGCGATGGGTAAGGAATAGAAGTTTTGGATTTAGGGTTCTCATTTGGGGCTTCTGGTGGTTCAAAAACAACTCCAGTTTAGATCTGTGTTCTAGGACAACTTGCGGATGGACGTGTGCGGTACTTTGTGAGCTAGAGATTGCACCTTGTCCTTTGTCACCTCAGGTTCACGTTCCACTACTTTGGGAGGAGAGGAAGAAGAGATAGTAGGAATCGTGGGTTTATTATATGAAGCACCACTTCTAGTTGTGATCACTTTTGCATCGCCCCTCGGATTAGCGATCGTGTTGCTAGGTAAAGTACCTGAGCCCGAGGGTCGATCATTTAAAGACTTTTTGATTTCGGAGATTTGGCTGACCAACAACTTGTTCATTTCTTCTTGAGATTTCATGAATTGTTTCAACAACTCATCAGATGATGGTCCAGTTGGAACCATGGCTTGAGTTTGGTTAGGAAAATTTTGAGTTCGGTTGTTCTGATTAGGACCTTGATTTTGAAATTTTCATTGATTTTGTTTGTTGTTTCCATGAAAATACCCTTGGTTAAAATTACCATGTCCTTGGTTTCGGTTAAAGTTTCCTTGGTTTTGGAAACCTTGGTTTTGAAAACCTTGATTTTGATTATGGAAACCTTGACCTTGATTAAAATTCCCTTGGTTTTGAAAACCTTGGTTCATTCAATTTTGGTTTTGGTTACGGTTTTGGACATTCTGGTTTTGATTAAAACTGGGTGGTCCAGGGTAGTGGTTAGGACGATAGTTCGGGTCCATAGGAGGGGGGTATTGGTTGCCTCCTTGATTGGAAGTCCCGGCTATTGCATGAGCTTCATAAGGAATACCATCGGTGGCAGTACAATTATAATAGGCATGAGGGCCACCACACGTAACACAGACATCCACTTTCTTAACCTCAACATGTGGAGAGGTTTGTGGAAAGGAGACTTTCTTTTGCTGGGATAGAACCAAAGCTTGAATAGCTTCAGTGAGCTTGTCAACTTAGCATCGGTGCTAGATTGACTCATAGATGATGAAGTAGAAGGACCAGCACTCACTTGGGAAATAACCGACTTGCTTCGTGTAGAGCGGACCTTAGACTTGTTCTCGATGATAGCTAAAGCTTATTTTGTGGTTCTACTCAAGAAATTACCTCTCGCGAAGGCATTGAGAGAATCCTGATCAGCTTGGCTCACACCATTGTAGAAAGTATCGAGTTGCATTAACTCGGAGAAACCATGATGAGGACATTTTCGAAGTAATTCCCTAAAACGATCCCAAGCTTCACCGAATGATTCATCATATTTTTGAGTGAATTTGGTGATTTCATTTTTAAGACTTGTGGTCTTAGAAGGTGGGAAGAATTCATTCACAAACTTTTTGACAAGATCTTCCCATGTTTCAATAGAATGAGGGGGTTGTTTTTCAAGCCAAATCCGGGCTTGGCCCTCGAGGGAAAATAGGAAGAGAAGAAGTTTGATTGCTTCAGATGGGACATTCTTGTATTTGATGGTTGACTTGATTTTGTTAAACCATCGAATGTGAGCATGAGGATCGTCCCTCTCAAAACCGTAGAATTGACTTGAGGTTACAAGGTTCAGTAACCCGGTTTTGAGCTCAAAATTATCAGTCACGATGGCTGGAACAACAACAGCATCTCCGTAACCCTCGATGGGTGCTTGGAGAAGCTCATTCATGGGGCGGTCTTCCGCCATGGTAACAACAGATGTGGAAACAGTACGGATCTCGGATCCGCCTGTTGGTGCAGAACGTCTACGGTGTCTTCGAGGAATTCTTACAAGCTCACGTAATGGGCTCGTAGACCTAGAAGAACGAGTGCGCATGCACTAAAAACAAACTCAATCAAAACAAAATCGAGGCAAAACGACAGTGAAATTAAACCAATAATCACAAATGAATGGCTTCTTTGAAAAAGGTACACCACTCACAAGGATACAATGGCAAGTTTTAATCTTTTGTTTGGGAACTTATTAATGTTCATACCCCCAGTTAGGTAGTATTCTGCCTTGGTTTTCGACAATGTATTTTATGTATTTATTAACAGGAAAACGGAAAATGTTTTTGGGTTTTTGTGTATGGGTGAAAAAGCTTTTGGAATTATTTTTAGTATCGATTCGTTAACCGAAATCGTTTCCTTTAAGATTACTCGCAGAGTGGTGGAAGAGAAGAATGGATCTCTTTTCAGTTCCCAATTTAATGTCAGAACTTGCCTGGAACCACCTGTATAGGTTGCAATCTTAAAGAAATCGAAGTAATTTAACATCACGATTTGTTTTGTTGTTTATGATTTTTTTTCGTGTTGTTAACACTTTAGGAAAAGTGTTAATGACGTTTTGATGTTTTGATTAAAAATTTACAAAAATGGTGGGATTTTTACAGTGATGATATTGAAAAACAACTAATCTCTAAGCCGCTGAGAATACGCAGCACAGCCTCCCCTGCAACGGCGCTAAAATTTGATTGGCTCTGAAACGGTCAACCACGGATGTGGTCAATATGGTCAAACAGCTTAGGCCAATACTTCCGGTGAGTACAGTGTTTCCCCGGGTCGTTATGTCCCGACAAGGCGTGAAATTGTATTTTAGACGTCTTGTGATCGGGTGATTTTCAACAGGAAAGGGTTATGATTGGTAAAATGAAGAAAATATAAAAGAGAATAGCTTAGACAAGCTATTGGAACAATTACTTGAAATTAAATTAATTAAGAACGTTCAAAAACCTAAAAACGTACGTTTAAATTTAAAACAAACGTAAACGTACGGGATAAAAAGTGAAATGAGATAAATAAAAGGCCTACAAATATGAAAATTATATTTTTACAATCCTAATGATAAAAGAAAATTTTTAGAAAAAGAAAAATAATTTTTAAAATATTTAATTATTAATTATTAATTAATTACTAATTACTAATCATTTTTAATTATTTAAATTATACTAAAATACAAATAGTTATGATTTTAATCTAGAAAAATGAAAATTAAATTTGGAAAATTCTAAAATAAACTAAAACTAATTTTGAAACTGAAAATATATTTTTTAGACTTTTTAAATAATTATTATTAATTAAAAATTAATTATTAATTAATTTAAACTAATTTAAATTATAAAAAATAGCAAATGAACAGTGAAAAATCTAAAACTTTTTCTAAAAATACTATAAGATGACAGGAAGCTATGAAAATTATAAAAATGAAAATTGTTTTTTGAAAAAGCTGAAAATAAGCCAAACAGCTTAAATAGAAGCTATCACTATTTCTAAATTTGGTTTTTCTTGGTTTTTCTTTTACAAAACTATTTAACTACTGATAATAAACAACTTTTGTGAAAGCAAAATGTTTGAAACTCAAAAATAAGCAATTTGAGAGCTTATGAGCTTAACAGCTTATGTTTAAGCTTATTAGGACTTTGAAACTTTGAAAAAGCTAACAAAAAGCTATACTATGATTCCACAGGATAAAATAAGCTACAAACAGGTTAGACTAACTTGAAATGAACCAATTAAAAGATATAAGCACTGGAAATAAGCAACAATAAGCAAATAAGCTAAGGGTCCAAAACTGTCAAAGAGACAGGCCAAAAAGGCCAATGTGCAGGCCTCTGTGGGGTCCACACAAGGGGTCAGGGGTCCAAATAAAGACTTGAATTACAAAGATGAGCTTGGGGGCTTTCAAATAAGCTAATAAGCAGTCCAATTGTTCCACTAATAAGCAAGATATAAGCCCTTGAAATAAGCCCAAACACACTAAAAGGTCAGTGTACTTAGTGAGTTTGGCCAAGTTGCAGGCCTTGATTTGATGGTCCAAATGGAATCAAAAATCCAAAATAAGCCCTGATGTGATAAGATCGCTTATTGGGGTTTCCAAAAAGCCAATAAGCAAAAGGTTGGGCCCACTATTCAGCTGGTAATGAGCTATTGAACTTGGATGGTTTATACTGACTACTCAGTATACAAGGGTTGGTCAGTGTAACTTTAAGGCACAAATAAGCTAAGTAAATAAGAACTGAGGTCCAAAATAAGCTATGATCTAAAAATCCATACTGATAAGCTTTCCAAAAAGCTAAAATTCAAGTCCTAAGGTTCACAATTGAGCTCAGGAGAGGCAATTGAAAAATGGGTCAAAATCCAAATGCCCTGGTGCAGGGTAAGGGTCTGCCTTGCAGGTCTTTTCAAGAGGCCAAATACGCACTTATAAAAATTCCTAAAAATAATCTGAGAAGGGATTTCACAAGTTCAACTGGTGGAGTTTAACCTCCAAAAAGCTCAGATCTTAAACTTGAAAGATAAAATCATGAAAATTCTTACAAATTTTGGTTTTCTGAAACACATGAACTTTTGACTTTCTTGATTATGAACTTAAGTTGACTAAAGTGAATTTTGAATTGATCCTACTGATTTATTAGAGTATATTAAGCTATAATAACACTGATTCAAGCTATATTAACTATTTATGAGATGATTTGGAAGGTATGCTCAACTAAAATCCTCACAGTGGACTGCCTAGGTGATGTTTAAGATGATTTTGACTTTCTTTACTTATAACTACCCAAGTGATGGTTATTGATGCTGAGCAAGATGTTTACACAGGATTCAAAAAATAGTTATGAAGTGAAATTAAATGAAACTTGAACCACAACTAAATTTATGAACTAAGACTTATCTAAATAGCAAATGTGTGACATAATAAGCAATAATAATCAAAAATTAAGCACTAATAACCACTACAACAGATTATGCTATATTTCACTAAAAATCCAAATTTTTGAGCAAAGAAACTTTGAACCTTGAACCTAGCTTTTACTATGGCCTCTTTATCAGCAACAAGCTCCAGCTTATTCAGGGAATAAGCTGGTAAAATTCATCTGGCTTATACAAATCAGCCACTTCCTTATGCTTTCCACAGTCCAAATTGCAAAGGTACCCTGTGAGTGTTTGTTCCTGATTTTAAGTTTCTTTTTGTTTTCTTTTTATACTTTAGGATACTAGGTGAGCTTATATGAGCTTATCAAGAGCTTATAACTACTATATAGCTTTTTAAAGAAAAATTAAACTTTTGATTGAAACTGAAAAATGGAATACGAAGATTGAAACTTAAAAGCTGATATTACTTTGAAAGATAGATTACAAATGAAAACTGATGAACTATAATTAAGCTACATATACTACTTGCCATTCAAGGCTTACAATAAGCTTCTATTTATACTAAAAATGCCAATGAGGCCTCCTTGCATCCATGTGCTTTTTCTGTGTGAGAAAACAGTCCCAATGACTTCCTTGAGCACCCTTGACCATATCCCAGCCATTGGATTAAGCTTATGATGATCACAGCCCTTTATCCAATTTTGGCGCCAAAACAGAAGTGGTGGAATTATGACCTGGAACTTGAGGAAGGGAAAGTTACACATGGGTTTGGTAGTAGGGTGGCTTGGTAGAGAGGAGGGGGGAGACAATTTTGGTGGAAGGTGAGGGATTGAAGGGGGAAACATGGAGCGGGAAACCTGGGTAGTGGAGAAGATGGTGGTGGGGTTTGACTGGTTTGACCAGGGGCGGGTTTTATTTGTAAAATGGGATACGGGCTTGGGTGTTTTGGGCTTAAGGGTTAGGAAGGGCTTAGGTGGATTTGTTTTGGATTTGGATTATGGATTATAAGTAATAAAGGGTCTGGTTGGTTTGTAGAAATAACACAAGGACCAAAGTTGCCAAAGCTGATTTTTGAGGGACTAAATTTGTGATCTTTCCAAACTTGTTTCAAGGTCCTTTCCAGCCAAGCTTTAATAATCCAAGGACCATGAGTGCAATTTTTTCATTTTTGAAATATCCAGGGACTAAAACTGCCAGGGTGCAAAGTTGAAGGACCAATTTTGCAAATCCTTCAAACTTTCACCCAAAGGGCCAATTATGACAACTTGTGAATTCCCAAGGACCAATGTTGACTTTTCATCCAAAATATTCCACCAAGGACCAATTCTGTCATTTTCTGAAAATTCAGGGACTGATTCTGCCAATTCAGCATACTTTGCTCATTTTTCACCTGTTTTCAATCTTTTTGTACCTGAAACACATAAGTTATTTATTATCAGTAGCTATCTAGATACGCCGCATCAACTAAGTTGATGTGCTGCATCGAACCCTCAGACAGAAAGTATAAATACCCCATTCAACAGAAGAATTTCATGTGAAAACCCCCTTGCATTAGATTAGGTTGTAAAGCTAACTTAGGAATTAAAATACTGATAGACATTCTAGGTGTTAACATTACACTCTTAGTGATCGACACTCAACTAACCAACAAGCTACATTGATCGGGTACACTACTCGTTGGTGTGTGTTATAGGTTAAGTCGGCTAAATATAAATTTAAAATTTGATAAGAATAATCTATACCCACAACGATATACGCGCAAATCAAGTTTTTTTGGCGCCGCTGCCGGGGAGTGAATTGTTTAATACCTAAATATCTGTTAGTATTTTAATTAGCTTTCAAACTTATTTAGTTTTTAATATTTAGTTTTTAATTGCTAACTTTGTTGTGTATTAGTATAATTGTATTCATTGTATTTTTATGCATATTTATTGTTTGTTTGCTTAGTTGTTTTCTGTAATTTTTGTATTTTTGTTTTTTATTTTTTTTGCATTTTTGCTATCTACTATATTTTGTTGATCTAAATGATACGGCGCATCTGTTTAACAAATACGGCGTATTGCATTTTAATTTTTCATATAGCGTAACCTATTTAATAATTCGAGTACGACGTATCTATCCCTAGATACGGCGTATTCTGTTTTTAATCATAAAATTTTTCAAAACCCTAAACGCCATAATGCGCGTAAGTTTTTCTCATATGGCGTATTATTAATTATTAAAAACAGTTTTGAATTTATTAAATAATCTGAAGTGGCGTATCATTTTTTGTCGATACGGCGCATTGATATCAAAAAGCTTGTATTTAAAATGTAACGAACATACGGTGTATTAGCTACTGCTTATATGGTGTCATACCTCGCCAAGGCGAAAACGCAAGTGTAACTTCATGGATATCATCACAACACCTGGTGTCTAAATAGAGAATTTCTACATGCACATAAGTAGAGCATAGTACCAACAGAAAGTGTCGTAACAATACCCCAAAAGAAAATAACCAAATCAATAATACAAAAGTAACTCAATAAAACATAAAGATAATCCATTCTCAAATGCAACTAAATCTCGTCTAGTCGCTCCCTTCTACCTTAACCTTAGGAAGCTCACCTGAAAATGATGCTTAAAAATGTCAAAATAAAGTTGGTGAGATTCATAGGTTTAAGACACACAATATCACACAAGGCAACCAGTTCGCTGTGATTATAAAACATAGCATGATAGTAAGACTAGTTATTATACAATATAGCATACAATCTCCATCAATCAACCAACAACACATCTTAAGGCAACAAAAGGGACATAAGGGATGGAACGTACCCACGATCCAAATAACAATATCAAGCATCAATTGGGACGGAACGTGCCTACGATCCACATAAACAACAACAACAACAACAACAATAATAATAATAATAATAATAATAATAATAATAATAATAATAATAATAATAATAATAATAATAATAATAATAATAATAATAATAATAATAATAATAATAATAATAATAATAATAATAATAATAATAATAATAATAATAATGGGTATCCATCACCCTCTGATTAGACCACACAAAGATATAGTGAGTAAGAATACTTCCCTCCTATTGGAGTTTCTCATACGCACAATGGAAGCATAACTACTCTCCAAACAAGACACGCAAAATATCCACACATTTATAACATAGCATGCATACACATATAATAACACTTACAAGTCCATTCATTTATTAGACACATAATCAAAGTAACTTAAAAATATTTCACAAGCATCATTCTCATCCTAAGTTTAAAGTAATGTAAAAATAGGACTATGAACTCACCTCAGTCTTTGCAGCTTCCAAGTAAACAATCACAAATCTATACAACAAAAATAAACCCACATTACACGCGACCAAGCTAAAAGCTATAGTCCATGTAACACACATATGATGGATGTCTTCACCTAGACTCCATACCAAACACTACCTATCATTTACGCTCACTAAATCCCTTGCACAAATTATATCAGAAAACGCAGAATTTTGGGGTACATTCACCCACATAAAATCACAGTAAGAAAAGCTCCAAAACTCACACCAAAAATTCACCATGGTTTCTCATAAGCATACAAGCTAATCCCAGAAGGCCATAGTCTAAAAACACACATAAGTGCTCTTAATAAAATCAAAATTGAAAATGATCTAGATTCGGATCTGAACGCACACCAAAATGTCTTGACCTAAGAATCATACTTGTACAAATTTTTAACGTCCCTCCTTTGCGTGGAAGTCAAGTATACTATAGAACTCAACTCTAACAGAAGGGATAACCCTAATTCCACTTTCTATCCCACTTTGGACCTCAAAAATTTTACCCTAAATATGTCCCGGTTTAACAGCTTTGACAACTTTTCTCACAAAAATCATTAGGCTGCCTTCCGTACCTCGAAATCGATCGTGGCTGGACTTTTTGGAAAGCTCTTTCACTGAACTATAATTTAGACACAAAATTCATGATCTAACTCATCTCCATCTATTAAATATCTTCCTATCTTTACATCCTTATAAATCTGTCAAAACCCTAACTCCTTAATTAACATGTATTAACGCTTAATTCTTTCACCAATCATCATAATATCACTGATTATTG
The DNA here is from genome assembly GCA_030686995.1 of Artemisia argyi. Classification (NCBI taxonomy): domain Eukaryota; kingdom Viridiplantae; phylum Streptophyta; class Magnoliopsida; order Asterales; family Asteraceae; genus Artemisia; species Artemisia argyi. Next base: position 78,124,681 of record CM060687.1, read on the forward strand.
ATCACAACATGTTTTATATCAATAATTTACAGAAGTAAACATAAACCCTAATCCATCATATCCTTGTAACATGAATTATAATAATTAATTGAACACATGTATTAAAAATTTTACCTAAAACTTCCGAATCTTGAACCCACGAATCACCAAGCTTCACAATATTGAAAACCCTAATTTTTTTCCTTCATAGCTAGAGAATTTCGACCAAATAGAGTTTTTGGGTGATTTGGTTTTGTATTTATACTAGCATAAGATAATTCTAGATAACCCTTTAAATTAGGTGTTATAATTGAACTCAAATTTGTTTTCTTTTTCCCTAAATCACCCCTTGGCTGAATTATATATATATATATATATATATATATATATATATATATATATATATATATAACAAGAGGCGTTCCACGTAGATAATGCCACGTAAACGCCACCTCATTGCCCAGTAATTCATTAGCAGCCATGTCATCACGCCACCTAAGCAACATGCCACCTAAGCATAATTTTGATTAATTAAAATTCGTATTTAATTAAATAAATCCGGATTAATTTGGTTTAAAAATTTAATATGCATGATTCGAACCTATGATTTCTTGGTTCATTAATAACTACTTTTACCACTAGATCAACTTATTTTTTGTGTTTTATCCTGCAAAACCAAATATATAAACCTATACAACCAATTATTGACTATTTTAATTTAATGAGATAACTACGAGAATCCACACAACTTAATCAATTCCTTAATTTTTATTCATGCATTATATCCATTTTTTTTGTTCGGAACCCTAATATCAAAAAATCATGCAAACACCACACCGCATCTCAATGTCAAAAACATAGGTAAAAAAACCCTAATGTCCTTTTTCCTCACGATCTCCTCTAATGATCGGTTTATGGATTTTTGTATTTTCTTCATCACAGGTTTGCAAGAAAACATTGATGTTCAAGGTTTTTTTTTTTTTTTTTTTTTTTTTTTTTTTTGGTTTTCACATACTTGATTAAACGGCTTGCATTTAACTATGAACATGTTGGTTATTTAATTGTTTAGATCGCAAACAGATATTAAAATGGTGAAGGCAGTTGTGGTTCTTAGCAGCAGCGAAGGTGTTAGTGGCACCATCCTCTTTAATCAGGAGTCAGAAGGTAACACATAACATTGAGTATAATGTTTTTCTTATTGTAAGCTGTGTTCAATTGTAGTTGGCTGGTGACATCCATGGTTGAGACCCAATGAAGATGATATGAATGGTGTGTTATATATTGAATTTCATTATTTTATTGAATGGTGTTTCCTTATTATTTGTGATGATCTTGATATGAATTTCATGTATTTATTAGCTTTCAAATTGGTTTATCAATGCCCAGGTGCGCTTGTGGAAACTGATGATTGAAGACATGTAATTTTGCGGATAAAATGGGAACAACGCTTTATGTTCACACGTGGTGACACTGTTACATGAACAGTGGAGATATCACTGGAGTCGTGATGAGAGGTGGCATGTTACAAGGTTCTGGAAAGAGTTCGACTGTCCTGTCATTGTTGGTACATGTTTATGTCGAGCATCACGATTCAGAGGTACTCGATTAAAATTTAAAGTGGTCTGTGAATATTTCCTGCTTAAAAAAAAAGCATTCACTTATCGTGTAACTGACAACATTACAGGCTTGCAATTATCAGCATCGCATTTAGGTTATCGTAACTTCAATCCAAGGTTCCCTAGAGACATGCGATCCCGACCTGTGTAAGTGATTTATATTGGAATAGTACTTCTCCTGATAACTTTTCTGCTTATTGCATTGTTTGGCTTTCCTAAATCTCAATAAGCCAATAAGCCCAAAAAGTAAGCTAACCCAAACACCCCATAAATGTATTTATGGGCTTATGATTTTTTTTTCAGCTCATTTTTCATAAGCTCCATTTTTGGCTTATTTTTGAAGCATATACAAGTTTATTATGTCATAGTTGGCAGTCATGGAGGAATCGGACTGGGTTGATCCTTTTTCAGAATAAAGATACAAAAAAGACCACCACCTGCTCCCTTACTCATGAAATTTGATTGTATGCAGTTTTGGTTGATACACTGGTGATCAGCTAACCATTGGCAAGAAAACAGGTCACAGGCTCGGAATGGGAACAAACATGTACCCATCCTTTTCACTTCTTGGTCAATACAAACATTTTATTTCGTTTGAGTCAATATTGAACCTTTTACTTGATCATTTACTGTATCATGTTTTTAAAGTGACTGGTTAGAATTTTAGTTTGCATCTACCAAGGTAGAAGGCGCTCGAGCCTGTCTTAGGGGTTGGCAACAGGCTGCAGCTGCTGAATCTTAATCCAAAGTAGAATCATATCAAGGATGTCGGGAAACACTTTGTAAGTATATAAACCAAACACCCCTTAAGTATCCAGATACGTGTTAACAGTTTGATCTTTTAATAACTGAATAATTCATTATGTTAATCAAATTCTGATTATATAATAATTAAAATGGTGATGAGAGAAACTGATCGCTAACGTTTTAAAGCGCAGTGCCAAACACCCTCTTATTTTTGTTCTTTTTCACAGGCCAAAGGAGACCTCGAGGAACTAAAGAGTATTACTCGGGTGCACTATCATCTTTTAAATTTCAGAGACTTAAGAATAACAAGAATACCTATCATCTGCTAATGCTGGTGCAGAAGCAGTAACAAATATGGTAAAAGCATTTCATGAAAGATGAGATTTTATGGTTGCAGCTTTTGGAGAATTAGGTCGCTTAAAAATATCTTTATCTGAACCTCAGGTACTATCAAGATTATTATAAGATGTACTACGATTAGGAATTAACATTATAAGCTGCAATTTCTGCTTCAGGAGTCACAACGGCATAATTCTGTTGGGGAGGTGTCACATTTGTTATACATCTAATGTTTCTTTTTTCATGTTCCATTTAGGCTGGTATACTTGCAGAATTAGATAGCTTGGTAAAGGAGTTTGTAAATTCCAATAGCGATTAAAAGAAGGCAGCATATGCCAAGATTGAGGAGGAAGTTGGAAAGCTCACAGGTTTATAAATATGCAACTAATGGTATGCTCATTTGTTTCAAAAGCGAAAGTTTGCTTATGTTTTAATTTTAAATAATTCACCTACACTTGAAAACGATGAAGATGCTGACTTTTACAATGAGATAGATGCCAACAGGTACACAAACTTGGCTAACTAATTTAATTGAAGCTAAATAATTAACCTTCTTCAAAAGTGTCATCAGATGGAGATGATCGATTAAAGTTATGACAAGTAAGCATAGGCTATTTACTTATGTTCAGTATGCTGAAATAACTGCTTGATATTATTATAAAACTAAAGTTACACTATTTTAATTCTTATACGTGGTGTGTGTTATTGTGTAACATTTAGGTTCAAAACATCAGCTATGGTTTGTCTAAAATCTGGTATCAACCCAAACTCACAAAAGTGGATTATGAAACACAAGCTCACAAGCCCAAACCACATAAGCTTATTACATAAGCCATAAGCTGAAGTTGATAAGCTTATAAGGTCTAAAAAGTCAACTTTTCGAAATTCAAATAAGGCCATATGCTAAGAAATTACTTAATCCAAACACTCCCTTAGTTTGAGCTTTATCCCATAGCTTTTCATACAATTTCAATTGCGTTTTAAAGACATGTTATTTCTTAGTGACCATTATCTGTATTTGGCAGAATCAAACTGATCCAGATTTGCTGGTAAAAATTAAAAACTAATGGTAGGATGCGTAACTATGTCACATATGCCATGAATTTAATTAATGTGTTTTTAAATGATTATGCTTTAGACTCTCTAGATGCATAAGTAAGATCTTTTACTCTTATGATCTTGATCAGTAGCAAAGCCTTCTGTTATATCATATAGTGTACAAACTTTGCATTTGGAAAATGATGTCTTCGCAGTTTAAGGATCAAGCATCTATTTCGTATACGCTTAAAGTGTAGACACTGGACGCTAGGTTGTTGTGTTTGAGGACATTGGTTATTTAAATGGCTAAATTTAGTCTTTCGATTTTGTTGACATATTAAGCGATTACTTATTTGAATTATTTAAGAGCTTTTGTAGTGTGTGAAGAGTTGTAAAAAACATGGTTTTCTAGGTGTTTAGGTATGGCTCATTGGTATGGAACTCTGGTTTCGAGTACGATGAGAAAATGATTGGGTGCATCAAGAACTATCGCCGTTTTTTTGATCTTGGTAAGTAGTTTTGGTAACAATTTATGGGTTCTTTTTTATTCGTATTTTTGTTAATCTGGTTTACTGTTATGTTACTACAGCGTGCATTGATCATAGAGGTACACCTGAACACCCTGCAAGAACCTACACACTTGAATACAAGGAAGGAGTTGTCTGCATAAGTTACATCACCAATTGTAGTAGATGTTGAATTCATTGTCAATTATCTATAATTGATTACAGAGTTGTTACTTTTGTTTCATTTGTTGAGATCATTCAAATGAAAGCATACCTAGCTCCAAGTGCTAATTTAATGAGTTGATGTTTCTTTCAGTGGGGTGTTGTGTATTATGTAAGAGGACTTGAAGAGAAGGAAAGATTGGCAATGGCGGTATGTCGTCCTTTAAAAGCTTTACAATTATGAGATGAGATGATAAAATGTCTAAGCAGGTTGATTGGCTCTGAACGGTCTGTCTAAAGTCAACCACTTGTGAATGGTCAACCATAATAGTCAAACAGCTTAAGACCAATGCTTCCGTGGAATATAGTGTTTCCCCGGGTCGTTATGTCCCAACGAGGTGTGCGAAGGTATTAAAAACGAATCTGAGATCGAGTGATTATGAACAGGAAAGGGTATAAGTGTGAGTGAGTGATTACACTAAGGTTTTATAAAACAAAATAGCTTTAAATAAGCTATTAGGATGATTACGTAAACCAAAATAACCTAGAAACGTTTAAAATCTAAAGAATGCGTACGTTTAATTTAAATCTACGTAAACGTACGAAACAAAACGATTTTAACTATAGTAGGAATTTGCATGCCTTAGGGGCTTAAATGCAAATTAAATAAACTTAAAATATTTATTTTATAATTACTAATTTATTTAAACGTTAAGAAAACCTAAAACTCTAAAACGCGTACGTTCACGTTTAAATAAACGTCTTCGTACAAAATAAAAAGTGAAAACTGAAATCTGAAAACTCTCAGGGGGTGAAAATGACTTTTTCACAAACCTAAGGATAAAAGAAAATTTTTAGAAAAAGAAAATAAATTTTTACACTAATTAATTATTTAATATTAATTAAATACTATTTAATACTAATTATTAATATTTAAATAACTTAAATACAATATAATATTATTTAAAAACTAGAAAAGTGAAAATTAAATTTCTAAAATTATAAAATAACTAAAAACAAGTTTTAAAACTAAAAATATATCTTTTTGTCTTTTTGTGGATTTTTCTATTAATTAAATACTATTTATATTAATTAAACTATTTAAACTATTTTTAAATTACTAATAATACTAAAAGTGACAAGAAAATTATAGAAAAATTTATAAAATTAATTAACCATCTCAGGAATCCTAAAAAATTATAAAAAGTTTATAAAAATTATATTTAGACTATTTTACTAATTATTTACTTGTTTATTAATTAATATTTAATTTAACTAAATTAATTAAGAAAATTAGAAAATGAACAGTAGAAATTATAAGATTCCTGGGGATAATATGAAGAAAGAGTATTGCCCTCACAGTGAAATGCAGAAATTAGAAGTAGAATTCTGGAACCATGTTGTTAAAGGAACCGACATCCTGACTTACAACCGTCGATTCCATGAATTGAGGATACTTTGCCCAACAATGGTTTCGACAAATGAGAAACTGTTGGAAGAGTATATCTGGGGACTCCCACCAAGCATACAAGGGAACATGATTACGTCTGGTCCCAAAACACTTGATGAGGCTATGCGGATGTCTCGCAGCCTCATGGATCAGGTGGTACGTACAACAGAAACCCAAAGACAAAACTTCAACAACTCCAACTACCGTAACAACAATAACAATAGAAACAAAAACAACAAGCGACCATGGGATGGTAACCGTGGAAGTAACAACAACAACAACCCAACTCGAAACAACAACCACCATAACCAGCAAAACAAAAGACAAGAAGCCACAACGACTTATGTTACTGCACCAACCAGAGGTAGATATACTGAGACTCAACCACAGTGTACTAATAGCAACTACCATCATTCAAGTCTCTGCCCAGCCAAGTGCAATAAGTGTCAAAAGCCAGGACATCTTGCCAAGGATTGTAGAAGCAATACTGTAGCTACTGGTAGCGATACACAGCCGATAGTTATATGCTTCGAGTGTGGAGAAAGTAGACATTACAAGAATCGATGTTCCCAAAAACCAAGGTCAACAAGTTGAAGACAACCAGGGGTAAGCATATATGTTAGGAGGAGAAGGAGTTTATCAGAATCTCAACAACAATGCAGAACAATGAAGTTTAGAACTTAGAAGTTATATTTATTTATGCACTATGTTGTACTACGTGTATGTCATCCCTAGTAATGGGAGTTTTATGACTTAAGAATATTTACTGTTCAATAAACAACTCTTTGTGATAATTCTCATCTATTGTATTTTTTTTTATCTCCAAACCAATTTGACTGATTAGTAGACTATTACCATTCTATAAGGTTTACCCAGTTATCCTATAAACCATTCAACAAATTTTACTTCAAGCTATTTTGCTACCACTTTATTGTTTCACATCATTTTACTCTAAGATATTCTACCACCATCTTAGAAAAATTACTTCATTGATACCACCCTATAAATTAATTTTATGTCATTTTACCAGTACGAGAACCAATTTTTCCTGTTACCTTGAAAAATTATTTAGGCTATCATTTTAAAGAGCAAAATGTTGAAATATCATCAAAAACCCTCTTATCATATCTCCCATGTCTTCTTTACCCAGCTTCATCTCAAACCACTAAAACTCATCAAACCAAAATGAAGAACACAAGCCTCGTTCATCTTTTCACCATCATTATCTTCATAACCGTTGCAACCACAAGCTCATTAACAAGATCTTGATGCACTTTTAAAGCTCAAATCATCCTTAATTACACCACAAGCACCCTCATCAACTTTACAAAATTGAATACCATCTAAAACTTTTAAGAAACACAATACTACGTGACTAAACCGAACATCACATTATCGGTCCTAAATTACACATAGTCTGATCACCTATGTCTAATTTAAGAGTGATCATGTTATGCTGGGAATAGTCACCTGTATGTTTTATTAGAAACAAACTTCTCACCTATAATCTTAAAACAAATTTTGTGTAAGTATAGGCAATTCATAAGTATTCATACGATAGAGTACGACAATTAATCACTCTTACTCCACCTTTCCCACATAAAAGTAAACCTCATCCTACGCCATAGACTGAAACAACGAATCAAAGTACATCACTGGCTGCCTTAGAAACCATTCGCCACAAGAAACCCTATCTTTTCACCGACGTCGCTTCAACCCCTGACATAAACTGAACTTCAGGACAAAGTTCCCTTAAGGGGTAGAGACTATAACAATTCGCATTTTCAGGTTAATTTCTATTCCCGAAAATTTCACTATTCATTTTTACTATTCACTTTCACTATTCATTTTCCAAAATTTTATTTTTATTTCATATTCTCGTGTGATAAATCATTTTCATGATAAATTAAAAGTTTGACACTCATCAGATCATTTTCGCGAAAGTTATTAAGAAACTACACGTTTAGGTTAAACGTCGTTTAAAAATCCTACGCACAACGAAAATCAACCGCGTCAATTTTCTCCGCATCAGATAAATTTTTGGTACACTCATGATTAATTAGGGAATTAATTATGACAAATAGAAATGTTACCAAATAGACCTTGGGCAGTGAGAAACAGAAAATTTACGTTTTAAGCACTTCTACTTAGCCTATACCTACACCGCGTTTCTGAGACGATTTGAGTTTTCACATTTTTGGAAAAGTCAACATATCTTCCTTCCTCTTTTGACCAAAAATCATTCCTTGATTTTACAAATCATTCATTGATTTTTAGGCTTACAGTTTTATGTCTAAAAGACATTAAATACCAACCGACACTAGACTGAGCCCAGTCTAGACATTATAAGTCATTTTAATTCATTATTATCCTATTAGAAAAGTAACATTTTACTTTTCTCAATTTTACTCAACTTTCGTAGGTTTTACGTATTACGCGTTTTAGACCCGCGTTTCCAGTTTTAGCAGGGTTTGAGCACCCCAATGGAACCTACCACTCATTTTATATTTTATTATGGATTATATTGACAAGTTTAGTCATTCTTTCAAGTTTCGTATTTTTACGATACCCGGTTTTACGTTTTGTGGCTTAACCATTTATGGTTAGCAATCTACGGAGTCAAAACTAACTACATAAGTTGGATAATATCATCAAAGACCAACTCATCCTCCTTATCCATTGTGAACCGCCTCTAGGGGGGGGGAATCACCCATGTGTGGCTTGATCTCATGCCATAAGCCTTAGGATGAGAACATGTGTCCAAGCTTTCTCTCCAAGCTTTGACTAGTGTTGATAACTAACCTCCTCAAGCTCATATACATACCCCTCTCCCCCTCTCTTGCCGTCCCATATCACACACACAAACACCATTCCATTTTCTAGTTTACTTCAAGTTTTATCCAAGAAATCAAGTGCTACATCAACACATAAACTCTTGTTAGGTTTTGATTAATCCAAACTACTTCAAATCCTTTGAAACTCTTGGCGATTCTCTTGAGTTTAGATCCACTCAAGTCACCTAAACCTTCATCACAAATCCTTCAAGAATACAAGGGTGTAGAAGGATTGCTAAAGTGAAGTGAAGCTTGTCAATCAAAGTCCAATCCTTACTATTTACTTTCCTTTCTTAGAAAGCCTAAAGTTGTAAGAAACCCTAATACACTTTCTTGCTCAATATCATTTTCATGCTATTTATATTTCATTCATACTATATATGGTCTTGTTATTATGTTCATGATGTATAAAAACTAGTAAAACAAGTTATGGTAAATATATGTTAACTTATGTTAAGAAAACAAGAAAACTAGTGACTTATATGGAGAAATTTGACCAAAATGGTATAATCATGATATTGGACAATTACATATTGTAGTAGAGGACTTAACAAGGAAAACATAACTATTTAAACCACCTAAAATGAGTATATGAGTCAAAAGTTATGGCTATTAGAAGTTACTAAAATCTTTACGGCAAAACTGTCTCAAAACTTTCTGTGACAGAAGCTTAAACATGCAAAAAGAGGCCCTTCTGCTCCGTTTCATCAAAAAGTTAAAGCACGAAAGTTGTCCGGAATGATGTTTTCTTCAAAAACTCAGGTGCACGGGTCCAGAAAACCCATAATGAATGATATTTTCTTCATTTTCTTAACAGCTATTTTAAATACCCAAGTGACTATATAATGGTTATGTTTAAATTAAATCTAGAGGTTTAATGACCTTAAAGCCAAGACCACAACCATGGCTAAGGCCAAGGATGAGTCTCAAAGACCATGGTAACAATGACCAAGGTCACGGCAAAGCCACGGCTAAAGACCATATAACTTACCAAGACGAAAACATGAACTAAAGAGTTAGTGGTAACATAAACATCCAATTTGGATCTACTCCATCAAAATGACCATGAGACTTGCAAGTAATATTCATTCTAGACTTAAGAAACTCATTGTAATAACAATCTTCATTTAAAATAAACATTCCTTAGTTTATTCAATTATTTGGACATGTAATTTTTCGGATCAAAAACTTATATATTTTTATCAAATACTACAACACTAGGGAGCTTCATGTGAGGGGTTCATTAGAGTAAACCGTCGAGATGAGTTGTGGATTTATGAATTAAAGTGTCCTGGCTCCTCGAACGTTTACTACATGACCTCTGAATTATGATGGCCCAAACGGTAGTAAGCGATATACAAACTATACATGTTTCATAAACCACTTTTATTCAAAGACTTACACTATATACTAAGTACTACATCATGAACCATATGCAAGACATATATAGGCAATTCTTCGTATTCTTTGACATAATTCCAAACCTAAGTTGCAACAATTATTCTAGGTTGCTCGTAGAAGTTCTCACGGCATATCCATCATTCTCATTATACATCATCCAACTCACGGTGAGTTCATAGCCCCACTTTCCATTACTTTTTTTTTTTTTTTTTTTTGAACGGCGAGTTAGTAGTTAGTGATTCGAGCCCACAGTGACATCCAATTGGGCAGTATGCAAGCATTGAACCTTTCTCCTTAGGGGATAAACCTCACTCCTGCTTCTATTTTTTCGGGCCCCTGAAGGTCCATGGTGAGACTCGAACCTGAGACCTCTTCAAGGATACCTCCCCAAGATTACACTTTCCATTACTTAATTGTTTGACAAACCCTTGGGGGGAATACATGCTATATATATATATATATATATATATATATATATATATATATATATATATATATATATATATATATATATATATATATATGCATATATATACATATATATATACATATATATACATATATATATATATATATATATATATATATATATATATATATATATATATATATGCATATATATATACATATATATATACATATATATACATATATATATATATATATATATATATATATATATATATATATATATATATATATATATATCCACATAGAAAGAACCATAAAATGTGAACCAACTAAATACCCGAATTTACACGATAGAAAACATTCTGACACTCCAACGATACACGAAAATAGATACACAACACCGATCAATAACACCAATGATCCAAACGACTTCTCACAGGTAGGTACGATACCCCCGAACCAAATGAAAATCCAAATGGTAACCGCAAGAAGCACACACATGTATTAGATTTACATAAAACAAACATTAATTAAAACATTTATGAATACCCAACATCTATCTTCCATGATCTAAATCCAACTACAAACGATCTGCTCGCCAACCATATCAGCTAACAAAGTTGGGTACTTAGATCTCATCTGATCCTCACGCTCCCAAGTAAACTCAGGACCACGCTTAGAATCCCACCGTACTTCTACTAACGCTATCTTACCACACTTCAAACCCTTAACATCTCGATCCATAATCTCAACAGGTTTCTCGACAAAATGAAGAGTTTTTTCAACCTTACTTTCATCTAATGGCACATGCAGACTAGCATCTGCCAAACACTTCTTTAAATTAGATACGTGAAAGGTATCATGCACACTACTTAACTCCTCAGGAAATTTCAATCGATATACCACAAGTCCAATCCTTTCCGTAATCTCAAACGGCCCTACATATCTAGGTGCTAACTTGCCTTTCTTACCGAAACGCATAACACCTTTCCAAGGAGATACTTTTAACATCACAAAATCACCAACATTAAATTCTAACGGCTTACGACTATTATCCGCATAACTCTTTTGGCGATCTCTCGCTACCTTAAATCTCTCTCTTTAATCTAAAAACCTTATTCGCAGTCTCTCATTCCAGTTCAGGACCAATTAGTTGGCTTGTTCCAACCTCTGTCCTTAGAACAGGCGATCTACATTTCCTTCCATACAACACCTCAAACGGCACATGCTTAATACTAGAATTATAATTATTTTTATAGGAGAACTCAGCTAAAGATAAATGCATACCCCAGCTCCCTCCAAACTCAAACACACCCATGCTCTCATCATACTATCCAACGCCTGATTTGTACGCTCACTTAGTCCATTCATTTAAGAATGATAAGTCGTACTCATCTTCATACACTATCTCAAGGCTCTATAAAACATTTACCACAATCGCGAAGTAAGTATTTCATCTTGATATAAGTTGATTGACGCGACACTCCACGTCTCTCTACCAACTCATCAAATGTAACATCTCGCTAACTCCTCCTTAACACAATCTTTAGGTATCTCTGACTGTTGCATCACCCTAATACTCGTTGACATTAACATTCACCTTCAAGCGTATCAAACACTTACTAAGGTATATGTATTACTCTTCACACTTGCTCCTCAATTACATTTCTTGCTAAGGTAATAATACGTCTTATCAATTCTAGGATGTATCAAATACCTTGCATGATTGATGTCCTTATGCTTCCTTCCAATGAAACCAATAACTAGTCCACAAAGTACAATCCTCCATCATCATTCCTTTCCATTAGCTGATCAAAACCATGTAATCATCCTTCTTACATGTTCTCTCCCTTGTACATCTCTCTCTGGGCTGTCCATATCATCCTTTTAACTATAGACTGAATTATCACAATCATTGCTCATAGACATCTAAGTTTCACTCGTTCACTCATGCTCAGCGCTCTTACCACAATGTCATCTATTCCCTGATGGTAGCAAATCAGACAATCGTAGTCACTGAGAAATTCCACACCCAACTTCTCTTCTACATATATTAACCTCTTGTCAAATATATGCTAAAGATTCTTATGATCTGTGTAGATAACACTCTCCGCTCCATACAAATACTGTCTCCAAGTTCTACTCCCCAACTCTAAGTCATTTATCACATAGTTCTTCTTATGGATCTTCTACCTCCGCGATGCCTACGCAATCTATAAAAAGTTTGAAATGAATCGTCAATAGTAACTGCCAATCCTAAGGACAATCGTCTCTTAGATGGTGTCTTAGGTACTTTCCACACTGCACTACTTTTATCTTACTAGTGTACAAAAAAACTCGCTGTCATTGACCACATCCCTGAAGAATGTACATCTTGATGCTAAACCTCTCACTTGAACAACTTGGCAAATACCCTCTTCTTTCTCAACAAACACAATGATAACCAAATCGACCATCTATCCTAAAGAAATGACGCGAAACACGCAACCGGTCGAACCAAAACATACATCAACGAACTCAAAAGGGTTACGACTTACCGACTATCGTAGTAAACGAATATCAAAATCAAAACTAGAACACACAATGAGAAATTTTCCCCAATAAAAGTAGACGCAAATCAACTGTTCATGAAAACCCATACAGAAAAAAGATAAAATACACATACCCATAGAAAATCCACCAGCTCACCATAACGAAAGAAACACATGACAAACCAAATACATATCAAATTTGATAAATGAGAACCATATATAGTTCTTATTCCGGTACCCCGCTCTCTCCCAACAAAATGAATTTTGTTTTTCATATGATATACCTTAAACTCATATATTTTTTTTTATAAAATATATACAACCATTTTATGTAAGAAAATCATCTCCGACTTAAATTCCATATTAGGCATATATTTTTTTTATGACACCATAGGTTAATTATATGAATATAATATCTCACCTTACTTGTTTAAGATATTTAAATCATGCTTATTAACACAGCAAAATAAGTAGACTTTCATAGCAGAATTGTTATAAATAGCTATGACAATAGACTGATAACCATTTTTTCCACACCTCATTTTCGCCATAAAAATAATAATAGTTTCCAACAAATGACATTGAAATACCCAAAACGAGTTGTGAAATACCATAAGGACTCCAACACAACCTTTTAATCGAATGCGAATGGCATAAAAGAATCACATAATCAAAATAGTCATCAAGCGAACTCATACCAGTGAATACTCACGCAAATACATTGCAAACCAAGCGAAGAACATAAAGACTCATTCGTAAAATGGTCAAATTAAGATCATAGAAAAACATCGATACTACCAGATCGCAAAACATGTCACGAAATCCAATTGGTGAGTAAATGAGGGATTAAATATCCGCACCAACTTGTCACGAACCAATAGTACTCAAAGAATAATATAATATTCATTTGAGGAATGAATGCAAGGAATAACCAAAGAATCAAACCAGTATCCAACAGAAACAAATCCAATTGACCAACACCTATTACGACGTCGAATAGGACAGATATGGCATCCGTACCAACATGTTACGAATAGAAATGCTAACTAGAGAATTAGGTATGCGAATGGAGTGTCTAGTAAATGAATCAACTTAAATATCACCACATTAGTACCAATCGATAATTGAGGTATCAGCATATGATAGGTAGGATGGAATCTTACCACCTACACACCTCAACATATAACGCTGCCCAAACGGTTAAGAGAATACTTCCCTAACCATACAACCATCATCAACATGATATCACATAACATCTAACACAACATATAACAACAAACATCAATCAATGTAATCATGGTTACAAGTCCACGTGTGTGATACCCTTATAATTATGTTCACGACCATAGTTATAAGGCCTATTCCACATGCATACTTACTTCCAAAACCACGCATCTCAATGATAATGCACATATATAACACATAGCACCTAATAAACATCACAATCCATGCTATCATACATGAAAGTCCACTTGTGTTGTGACGCATGTATAATTATGTTGGCCACCATAATTATCTATGCCCCCCTTTCACAAGTGTACTCCCTCCTATGACCGCACTTCATGCAAACAATCATCTCACATGGAACAATTCCAACGATCACTTAAACCCTATAATCAAAATAACTTGGATAAGATCGATGCAATATTTAGGAGTAATCGTGCTCCAACATGGCTCCAGACGGAAAAAGACAATATACGAATTCCAAAACATGACACAAAACAAAAGACGTCGCATAATGGTTCCAACTCCACTCTCGCACTTGCCTCCCCACTCAGATCGGTTAAACTTACTACTCGTTGCGGACTCCAGATCTGAGTCCACATCATTCCATCCTAACTCCCCTTTATCTTTAACCAACCACCCATTCCTGTTTCTTTCTTCCAATTTCGCATGGTCGACACGTCCATAAAAATCAAGAGATTTAGACTGAACCACCTCTCCCTCATATGAGAAGTGAAGACACTTCCCAGGGTACTTGGTGACGGCTCCATCTCCGGCAGTCACTGTGGTTACAACCTATCCTTGCCCGAACATAGATACATGCTAGCGGAAACCCGGATTCTGCGGTTAGTCCGCTTCACCCTAGCACTTCTCTTACAACCGGTAGCAAAATGATAGCCCAACGAAACTTCTTACACGAGGGAAATAACATACTAAAATCAACATATACTATACTAAGTATAGGGGTTCAAGAGGCGTCCAAAACTATATAAAACATATCATAAATTTAGGAAAATAGACATATAAAATACTATACTTATACATAGGTCCTAAATGCAACTATATGAGGGACTCCTAGGTTATAGTCTAGGTTCAACCACCTACTTCTCTATAAACAAGGCTCTGATACCAATCTGTCACACCTCGCCAAGGCGGAAACGCGAGTGTAACTTCATGGATATCATCACAACACCTGGTGTCTAAATAGAGAATTTCTATATGCACATAAGTAGAGCATAGTACCAACACAAAGTTTCGTAACAATACCCCAAAAGAAAATAACTAAATCAAAAATCGAAAAGTAACTTCTGTAAAACATAAAGATAATCCATTCTCAAATGCAACTAAGTCTCGTCTAGTCGCTCCCTTCTACCTTAGCCTTTGGAAGCTCACCTGAAAATGATGCTTAGAAACATCAACATAAAGTTGGTGAGATTCATAGGTTTAAGACACACAATATCACACAAGGCAACCAGTTCGCTGTGATTATAAAAGATAGCATGACAGTAAGACTAGTTATTATACAATCTAGCATGCAATCTCCATCAATCAACCAACAACACATCTTAAGGCAACAAAAGGGACGGAACGTACCCACGATCCAAACAACAATATCAAGCATCAATTGGGACGGAACGTGCCCACGATCCACATAAACAATAATAATAATAATAATAATAATAATAATAATAATAATAATAATAATAATAATAATAATAATAATAATAATAATAATAATAATAATAATAATAATAATAATAATAATAATAATCCAATGCGTGGACTGCACCTAAATGTGGATAAGACTGAGATTTTTTTGCCAAAAGAAGACCCCCGAAGCAGGCTTGCAGGTGGCTTCCCGCCAAAAATTGCTCGCCCGCTACTTGGTGTTAAATTACTTGGTGGGCCTGCTAGTGCGGACTCTGTGTTCTGTAGTGAGCTTGTCATGAAGTGGGTTGCTAAAACTATTGAGCTCATGAGGCTGTTGCTAAACTTAAGGATCCTCAATGTGAGTTGTTGCTTTTGCGTGCTTGTGCTGGTATTTCAAAGTTATATTTCTCTATGCGCACATATGCTCCTGGGGTTTTTGAGCGTGCTCACGTTGCATTCGATGTTGCATTGCGTTCTTCTTTGGAATGTATTACTGCTTCTGGACCGGGTTTTAGTGACTGGCAATGGAGGTTGGCCACCCTGCCTTTTGCATTTAGGGGACTAGGCGTATATTCAGCAGGAGATGCCTTAAACTATGCTTTCCTTGCATCTAGACTCCAATCTGCCGAACTACAGACTAAGCTCCTCAGACATTCTGGCATTGTAACCTCCGGCCCTTCCTTCGATGAGGCTTTTAGCTCTTTTAATGCAAAAATGGAGATCGACCTTCTGAGTAACACGGATGAGATCGCTGCCCCCAAACTCATGAAGAAATTGGCAGATATATATTTCAAACGTGTCACCCAAACGGCTGAATCCACATTTTGCTTATCTCCTCAACAAATGGCACTGTGGAGGTCGCAAAAGGAGGGTTACACTTCAGATTGGCTTAGAGTGGTCCTGATATCTGGGTTAGGACAGACTATGAATGCCAGAACTTACAGGTGCATATTATGTTATCGGTTAGGCATCCCCCTCTTCTCAGTTCAGATGCCGTGCTCAGCTTGTTCCAAGATTTTCACCGGGGATATCTATGGGGATCATGCTGTATCGTGCGCTGGCACTATTGGTATTAAGCATCGTCACAACATGGTGTGTGATACTTTGCTTGATATTTGTTCTCGATCTGGGATCTCGGCTCGTAAAGAGGTCGACATTGGATTGGGTGGAGAAAGGGAGCAAGTCTTAAGGCCTGCAGATATTTTGCTCTACTCCTGGGATGGGGGGAAGGATGTGTGTGTTGACTTGATGGGGTCGTCTCCCCTCACGCAAACCGGTATGATTGACTTTGTACCAGGCCGTGTGGTCACTAATGCCGCTAAACGCAAGCGAGTCAAGTACGGAGCTAAATGTACGAATATGGGATATGGGTTTATCCCTTTCTCTTTTTCCTCTTTGGGAGAACTCAAGACAGATGTTGTGGCCTTACTCAAGCGGATTCGGCAGTTCTCTATAACTCAAGACATTGGGGCGCGTGCTGCAACTCATATCTTTAGTAGGATTAGTTTTGCTATTGCTAAAGGTGTGGGGGCTCAAATAGTTTCGAGGCTCCCTACCAATTTCTTGTAATCCTATGGTTTTGTTTATAATACAAGTGATGTTTATAATAAATAATAATAATAATAATAAAAATAATAATAATAATAATAATAATAATAATAATAATAATAATAATAATAATAATAATAATAATAATAATAATAATAATAATAATAATAATAATAATAATAATAATAATAATAATAATAATAATAATAATAATAATAATAATACAAGTGGTCTTGTAAAATCCTATTTATTGTTAATAAAAGTGATGGTTTAATAAAATAAATAAATAAATAAAATAAAATAAAATAATAATAATCATAATAATAATAATAACAATAATAATAATAATAATAATAATAATAATAATAATAATAATAATAATAATAATAATAATAATAATAATAATAATAATAATTGGATCATCTTGATCCTGGAGAAATTGGATCGTCTTGATCCTCCTTCCTCGTCCTCGTCCTCAACCTTCGTTCAACCTGCTGTTGTTCGACACCACCGCCTGTATATACCCCGTATCATCCGTGCATATTTTCCTTTTTTGTTGTGTGCGTGGTGTGGCACTCCTGCTCCAGTTTTCACAGGTGCCTTGGCTTGGCTTACTTCTGGCCAAGGTGCACGTGGTGTAGAAACCAATCCATTTTCTGGGTTGTGGTCTGTCCCCCGGTGGTGTCTGGCTTAAGGGGTTGCGGTTAGCTCCCTGGGAATGGGATTTTGTTTGTTGGTTTTGCGGTTTGTTGGTTTGTAAAGTTCTCAAATTCAAAAAAAATAATAATAATAATAAAATAAAATAAAAATAAAAAAAAATAGTGTTGAAGGTTTAAGGGTTGCGGTTTGCTCGAGGGCTGGGTGTGGATTGCGTTTACCACCCTGTATTTTTTTGGATTATTTCGGTGCGGGGCCCACCCCCTTTTGGCTTTGGTTGATTGCGGTTTGCTCCCAGTATTATCTATTTGAGTTTAGTCCAGGTGGGCCCGCCCCCTTTGGGCTTTCTTGGTTGATATTGTTTGTGGCTTGGTGGGCCGTGTGGGCTGGTCCACTCGTGGGCTCCATATTATTTATTTCGGAAGCTTTATTTAAAATAAAAAAAAAGGTCATGGCGGGCCTTCGTATTTCATGCCCGCTTCAAGGGTACGAGGGGTGTAGCGGGAAGGGTTTCACCAAGAAATATTTTATTGACCATTTGGGCACCCGCCATTTCAAGTCTGATGTTTTGAAGGCTACCCACAGAGCGCGTATCGCGAGTGATCCCTCCTTGTTCTCTACTTTGGACCAGGCGCTTCATCAGGCAGGCATATGGCTTTGCGGGGTGTGTTTTTGTACGCACAGATTCAGTAAAAATTGCAGACATGCTCTGGGTGACGTGGTTCTCGCACCCAGTTTTGACGAACTGGCGATCCACGGCATCCCTATGCCTCTTAGACCAGCCCTGAACAATGTCGAGGGTAGCATCATATGTGTGTCGGGCGGTACACTCGCTGGGGATAAGATTGTTGGGGGTGTTGGTTCTGGGATGCCCCCTCCTGGTGTTGAGTCCAGTTTTGACCTCAACCTACGTGATCGGGTGTTTTCAAAGAAGATATGTACGGTTAAATGTATCCCCCCTAGGGCGCAGCTGGGTTTTGCTAAGATCTTTTGTGGGGCGTTAGATAAGGTCCTTGCGCGCCCAGGAGATCTATCTGCATGGGTGCAACTCCTTATTTTGCCACCCTGTGTGTTGTCTACCTTTGTGCCATCAAACAGAGCTCAACGACGATCCGGCGAGAGAGAAAGACACCAGCTTGATAGCATTACACGGGCCATCCTTAGATGGAAGGATCCCGTCAACAGGCTTGGTTTAGTTGAGGAGCGGCTGACCGTTATGCCTCCATCTTCCAATAGGGTGATAAAACAGAAGGATCCAGACGGAGTCAATGTGGGTCAATGCAAGCGCAAACTCGGGGACGGACACTTTACTGCTGCCATTAAGGTGCTCACATCTTCGGGCATCGCCCCACCCACATCCGACACCTTGCGGGAGCTCGAGGCCAAGCACCCTTTTGCACCCCCTCCCACCCTGCCATCTTTTCCCTTCGAGGAAGATGCCCTTATCGCCCATAAAGATTTGGTGCTTAACAGAATTCGTAGTTTCCCCAAGGGGACGTCGTGTGGACGTGATGGGCTTCGGGCGCAACATTTGATGGATATCTTGGGTGGGGCGGCGACCGCCATCGCCGATGACTTGCTGGGGTCTATCACTGGTATTGTTAATTTGTTCCTCAACGGTAAGTGCCCTTTCCAGCTGGGTGAATATATCGCTAGTGCCCCCTTGACCCCCTTGGTCAAGCCCGGTGGGGGTTTACGGCCTATTGCTGTTGGTACGGTTTGGAGAAGGCTTGTGTCCAAGGTTGCTTCCTCGTCGGTTGGTAACTCCATGAATTCATATCTGCAGGATTTCCAATTCGGGGTTGGAGTCCCGGGGGGGTGTGAGGCCGTCCTCCATTCTGTGAATAGGCTTATTGAGTCTCAAGGCGATGTAGTTGGACAGTCCATGCTCTTGGTGGACTTTAAGAATGCTTTCAATCTGGTCGAGAGGAGTGTCTTACTACAGGAAACTAGAACGCGTTGCCTGGCTATTGCCCCTTGGGTTGAGTTTTGCTATGCACGCCCGGCCAGGCTTTATTATGATAACTCCATCCTCTGGTCATGTCAGGGGGTTCAACAGGGGGATCCGTTGGGCCCTTTATTGTTTGCCCTAGCCTTGCACCCTTTGGTTCATACTATTAATCGTTCTTGTGAGCTTGCCCTTCAGGCGTGGTACCTTGATAATGGTACTATTATTGGAGATACTCTCATGGTCGCAAAGGCGTTAGACATCATCAGGACGGAGGGGCTTGCTCGTGGGTTGTTCTTGAATGTTGATAAGACTGAACTCTTCTGGCCTGTGGAGGACCCTAGGAGTAGAGCGGATGGCGTGTTCCCTGTAAATATTGCTCGCCCGCTCCATGGCGTCAAACTTTTAGGGGGGTCTGTAAGCTTGGATGACAGGTTCTGTCGAGACTTAGCTTCCAAAAGAGTCTCTAAAACTATATCTTTAATGGAGGCCATTAGCAAGCTTAATGACCCTCAATGCGAACTGCTCCTCTTGCGTAATTGTGCAGGAGTTTTAAAATTATCTTACGCTTTGAGAACATGTTCCCCATTGTACTTATCAGAGGCCCAAGCTCAATTCGATCAGACGTTACGTGCCTCCTTGGAGAAGATTGTTACTACCTCTGGGCCAGGGTTTGGCAATTGGCAGTGGCGCGTTGCCACTCTCCCAATAAAACTTGGTGTTCTCGGTATCCTTTCAGCGGGAGATATCATACAATATGCCTTTCTTGCTTCTCGTATGCAAACGAGTGGCTTACAGGAGAAGATACTTTCCAAAACTGGCGTTGTTTCACATGGCCCTTCATTCCAGCATGCCTTGGATAATTTCAACGCTACCTGCAACACCGACTTTCTCGCTGCCACCGGGGGCGCTTCTGCCCCCCAAATGATGAAAACATTGGCAAAGTGTTATTTCGGTGTCATCGAGAAAGACCTTGTTGCCAAGTACTCGTTAAGTCCAAGGCAGGTGGCTATACTTAGTAGTGTTTGCGCCCCACATGCACAGGACTTCCTCTTCGCCATCCCTATCGACGGTCTAGGCCAAAGGATGAATCCTCGCCAATTTCGTTCTGTGTTATGCTACAGGCTTGCGGTTCCTTTGTTCCCTGAAGGTAGCTTATGCCCGAGTTGCAATGTACACCGTATGGACCAATAGGGGGATCACTCGGTCCACTGCGCTAGTGAAGTGGGGGTTAAGTTCAGGCATAATTTGGTGCGTGATATCCTCGTAGATATATGTTCCAAAGCCGGGATTATGGTGCGCAAAGAGGCTCCGTTGGGATTTCTTTCAGAGATAGGGAGAGAATTACGTCCTGCAGATGTGCTTTTGTTCAACTGGTCCCAAGGCAAAGACACATGTCTGGATGTGACTGGGGTCTCTCCATTTGCTGGGAGTGGGGTGACGTCATGGGTTCCTAGGGCTGCCTTGAGTAATGCTGTGGAAAAGAAAAGGAAGAAGTATGCATCCAAGTGTGAAGACAATGGATACAGGTTCGTCCCTTTCGCCTTTTCCACATTTGGGGAACTTGAGGTGGAAGCTTTGAATACACTTTCGCGTGTTGGGGCTATTGCCAGCAGCACTCTAACAATGTTAAGAGCGGTGCTTTTATTATTCATCGTGTTAGTTTCTGTATTCAAAAAGGAGTGGGAGCACAGATAGTATCCAGACTCCCCTCCAATTTCATGTAATTTCCATGGTTTCAATGAAAAATCATTATAATAATAAATAATAATAATAATAATAATAATAATAATAATAATAATAATAATAATAATAATAATAATAATAATAATAATAATAATAATAATAATAATAATAATAATAATAATAATAATAATAATAATTGGTATCCATCACCCTCTGATCAGACCACACAGAGATATAGTGAGTAAGACTACCCCTCCCATTGGAGTTGCTCATACGAACAATGGAAGCATAACTACTCTTCAAACAAGTCACGCAAAATATCCACACATTTATAACATAGCATGCATACATATATAATAACACTTAGAAGTCCATGCATTTATTAGACACATAATCACAGTAACTTAAAAATATTTCACACAAGCATCATTCCCATCCCAAGTTTAAAACAATGTAAAAATAGGACTATGAACTCACCCCAGTCTTTGCAGCTTCTAAATAAACAATCACAAATCTATACAACAAAAATAAACCCACATTACACGCGACCAAGCTAAAAGCTATAGTCCATGTAACACACATATGATGGATGTCTAAAGGTCATATAAACCACTATGGTTCACTTAGACTCCATACCAAACACTACCTATCAGTTACGCTCACTAAATCCCTTGCACAAATTATATCAGATGTGCATTCCATGGACTTCGTTCCGAAGATCCAAATCAACATCTTAAGGACTTCCTCAAAATCGTAGATTCCATAGACCTAGATGTTGAAACTAGAGAGACAACCCGATTACGCCTATTCCAATTCTCTCTACGGGATCAAGCTAGTCAATGGCTTGAGCGTTTACCCGCGGGATCCATCACCACATGGGATGATCTCACCACTCGTTTCCTTGCTCAATTTTTCCCACCGGGGAGAACTACTAAGCTTAGAAATGACATCTTGATGTTTCAACAACGTCAAAATGAATCTCTTTATGAAGCATGGACTCGTTTCAAGGACTTACTCCAAAAAGTCCCTCATCATGGCATAGATCTTTGGCTCCAAGTCTAAATTTTTTATGACCATATCGATCTCTCCACGAGGCGAGCCATTGACCAATCGGCCAGTGGTAAGCTACGTGATCTAAGTGTGGAACAATCATGGGAACTCATAGAAGATCTTGCTCTCTATGACAACGAAAGTTGGAATGATCCCCGTGATTTGAACAAAACGGTCAAGGCAATATCCTTGCCTTCGAACAATTCTAGCACTCCCGACCATAGGATCATGGAACTTGAGGACCAAGTCAAGTTTCTCATGAAATCTTACGAAGCTCCTAAACCTTCAAGCCAAGTGAACAAAATCACTTCTTCATGCGAATTATGTAGTGGTCCCCACGACACTCGTGATTGTGTGGAACTCCCCAGAACAGCTTTTGCGAACTACGCATCCACGCGTACCGACGAAGCGGGAGATAAGTGGTACACTTTCAAGCCCGAGCCAAACCCCTACGGTGATTCATACAACCCCTCTTGGAAAAATCACCCAAACCTTAGGTGGAAACAAAATCAACCCAATTCTTCCAATCCGCCTAATCGTTACCAACCAAACGGTCCACCACCCAACCGTACTTTCAACAACAATCCTTCTAACAACTATGGTAGTACCAACAATCTTGAATGGTTGATGTCTAAGTTTATGGCATCTCAAGAAGCTCGCATAGCTAGGTTTGAAACCGAATTCAACCAACAACAAACGGAGATGACCAACAAGATTGACAACTTGTTGAAAGCCCTTAACAACCAAGCGTTAGTCACACCTAGGAAGGACACTAGGGACACCCATGACGGAATCAAAACTAAGGAGCCCTCATCATCCAAACAAGTCCACTTTGTCAATGTTGTCACCGTTAAACCAATTGATAAGGAGATAGAAGAAAGTGACAAGGATAAAGTTGGAATAGAAACCGAGACTAGGGATGAAATTAGGGAAGTTGAGGTTAATAAGGGAAAGGAGTTAGAGAAAGTAGAGACTGCAGAAGAATACTTTGATAAGTTGCCCACCAAGGAAGAACGGGAATATCATAAGGATTTATTCGATGATCCCGAGACACCATATATCCTTGGTTCACCCCTTATTAAAGTAGGTGATCCCTCTAACATCAACATACCATGCAACATTGGGCATATGCATATATGGAAAGCGTATATCGACCCTAGGTCTCCTATGAACATCATGACTAGGACCTACTATAATTGGGTAATTGTTGGGTTTATTAATTTGATGAGACAAAACAACCAAGAATGAAACATTAGGGACTTAATATGACAAGAAGGAATTCTACAAAAGATGGGGAAGGACTTGCTTGCAAAAGAAGATTTATATTTTAGTCCTTCGTAGTATTCTTGTAACCCTAATTCTGTATTATATAAACAGAATACAGGGAATAGGTTTTATTAAGTCTTCCACAATGTAAATATCAGAAAGGTGTGTGTGTGTGTGTGTATTCTAGGGCGTGTAAACTATAAACGCCTAGAACTAGATTAGTGTTGTTCGTATCCTTCAAGGTCTGAGGTGTC
This sequence comes from Artemisia argyi, assembly GCA_030686995.1. Lineage (NCBI taxonomy): Eukaryota > Viridiplantae > Streptophyta > Magnoliopsida > Asterales > Asteraceae > Artemisia > Artemisia argyi. The sequence goes on from CM060687.1 coordinate 78,148,978, forward strand.
TTAGATCCTTGTTACAATAGGTAACACGTTATTATTCTGATCAAATAATAATTGGAGGTGATTGGGAAAAACCTTGTGTCAATAACAATTAATTTGTTTTAATCCGCTGTGCATAATTGTTCATTGTTATTGTTGAACCCTAAGGCTCAAAACGATCTAAGAAACTATATATATTACCACGTCTTTAGTTTCTACAGTAATGAAGAAGCAACTTGAATGTAGGATAATGCCTATCACAAATTGGATGAGTAATTTTGTAGGTAGAGTGAAAGGATTGCATGTGATTATCGGAAATTTCACCTACGAAACCGATTTCATGATAGTAGAGGATATTCGTCCGGTGATAGATGCCTGCCTTAGTCAAGTAGTGTTTGGAAAACCTTTCGTTGAAGCTTCTAAGATGAGTTATGATCCGACTCTAGGCATAGTTAGATTCAAAGACGAGAGTGATGAGATTGCTTACCAAATGCCTTATAAGATTGAACAATACCGCCTCTTGTCAAATATAGAAAAGGAACACAAGCAAGCAGCTTATTATAGGAATGATGAGGATAGACGTAGAGGGGTAGAGTATGTGAAGAATAGGATGCTTGGTTTCTACAAAGAATGCTTGCAACTAGGTCCGGAATACAAAACTGGTTTAGATGACGACCTAGAGAGTGGAACCGATGATGAGGTCACGTAGTAACCCATGACCTTGAGTCTAGCTACAAGACTCGTAAATAAAGAAAAGTGCTTCTTGGGAGGCAACCCATGTTTTGTGTGATTTTATTTTTGCTTGTTTGTTATTTGCTTCCGTATGCATGTTTCATTTTTATTGTTGGTAGATCATGTTTCTCAAATAAATAGTAGAAATACTTTACTTTGTTGTTTTGGCCTAGTCTTAACTCCACCTAAAAGTATTTTTGCAAAAGATAAGTGTAAGGGGAGACCCCAAATATGTTTTTAAGAAACAAACTGATCATGATTCTCCACAATATTAAATGAACATGTATATTCGTAGGTGTTAGAGTCAAATGCTTGTATAGAGTCATAATGAAGTTTTGCAGGATTTTCCAGGAAGTAGGACCAAGTTTTTCTAGAAACTTAACATAAGAATTTCTGCAGGTCACTTCTGACGGCGTCACGAGTTAACTCTTGACGGCGTCACGTGTAAAAAAATCTGGAAATTTTACCGGTTTTGTTTTTCTAAAAGAGTCTTATGGTTTTTGTGAATTATTAAGTTTTATAATCTCCAGGAAATCTGCAAACTTCATTCCACAAGCATTATATCTTATTTTGTTTTCTAGGATTTAGTAATTTATATAGGATGCCGCCGATTTTACGCGAGGTTGTCTTGTCTATTTTTTCAGGATTTACAGGTTATATATGACAAGAAGATGATTTATATTCTGGAAGGGAAGCTTTGATTGTTCATTTTCTTGGAGGAAGATTTAACCTGGCCACCTTATTATCCATACCGAGTGAATCAGGGGAGTATTTGATTTCATTCTTTTTACTTTTTCACTTTTACATTCTTTACTTGAACATTGGGGACAATGTTCATCTTAAGTGTAAGGGGAGCGTAAAATGATGATACCTTACATGTACACTTTCGCTTGAGTTTGTTTTGTTTGATAGTAGATGTGTAATAAAACTATAAGAAATACTTGTTAGTGTAATTTTAGCGCCAAATTTAAAATTTTTTATAACATTTAGGAGTGAAACTTTAGCCATAGCAAGCGTCTCATGGATAGGAGATCGTATGACTAGCACATTACCGTATATTCAGAAAAATTTTCCACCCAAATATGTGAGGTTCGCCTTTAGATTTGATAGGAAAAGCATTTACTATTAGTGCTTATGAGTGTACCGGTAGCATTTAGATTCTAGAACTTGCGTTAGTGATGCATCCCGAGACCGCTAGTGAGACTACATTCGTGTAGTAGGATTTACTACATGTTAAGAGGCATTAGGAGTACCCTTGTGTTAAACCCGTAGCATAATTACTTGACCATTTAAGTCATATTACTTGGCTAGTTAAGTCAACTAATTTTTCTCACACCATTAGCGTTGTACTCATTTTTAGTACACGAAACCCCTAGTACACCCCTCCGAGCCTATCTTTTCGTTTCTAACTTTAAGCATTTTACTTAAAGGAAGAATTTGTTACACCCCACTTAAATGTACACCCAAATCGCCTTAGCCTTCCGTGTATGCACTCATCTTTAGTGCATTATTGTTATTTGTTAAACCCTAAGTTAACTATCTAATTGATTACATGGTTGCTAAGTCGAGTCATATCCTTTTACATATTGTTTTGGGACGATTGGGACTCATGGGTAAATACTTATTTTATGGAGTAATGGGGAAGAACATCATATTATTACCCCCATATGTGCGTTAATCTTAAAAGTGCTCCAAGTGTTTTGATTTTCTTAATTCGAGTCATTAGAATAGTTAATTGTAAAGTATGTAAAGATTCAAGTGTAAGGGGAACTTTCATTCCCTATGATGTATTATTTTGGATGGTAGGGTAAGAGTGTATGCAAAAAAAAATAATAAAAAAAAATATAAAAAATAAAAAAACATACGGACTACCATCCATTTTTATTCTATGTTCATTTTATATTTTTGTTATTTTTCCTTTATTAGCTTAAGTCGAGTCTAGTCTTGGCTTAGCAACGCCATCTTGTACATGTAATTAACCAAGATTGTTAACTCGCCACCAGTAAAAACTTCCTTTATCCAACAAAACCGTGTATTTCATATCCCTACACCTAACATTACAACCCTTTAAAAGACCTCTTTGATAGTTTATCCTAGGTGCTTACGCCATGTGGTGAAGGTTTGATCCTTTCCCAAGCCTATGGTAATCTATTTTGCTATGACAGGTAGTGAGAGATATCTTCCATTTCCATATTGTAATTTATACTTTATTACACCCGAGAGATGCGAGTATCTAAACACTATTTGTGAGGTGCTGGTGTATGACCTCCGTGCTTGTCTATTGGTCTTTAGTGGAACGATTATTTGTTGTAATTACTTTTATATTAGTGTTAAATGACCCCTAACTTGTATTTTGAGTAGAATAAAGCGCATTTGCTTGAGGACAAGCAAATCTCAAGTGTAAGGGTATATGATGAGGCGAAAAATAGTCCACTTTTAGGGGGTCATTTAAGCCCGGAATTCAATTTATTTGATCAAATATTGCCCTAAATCATTCCTTTTGTGATTTTAGGTACTTTGGGAGTGAAATCTGGAAAAGGAAGCAATTCGGACGTTTTTGGAGCATAAAAGTGAAGAAAACGCCAAAGTCTTAATTTTCCTTGCTGGGAACAGTAGGTGACGGCGTCAAGAGCAATTTGCATGACGGACCAGTAGAAACCTGAGGGCGTCACGAAGTAGGGCGTCAAGAGTTAAAGTCATGACGGCCTGGAAACGCATAACACATGACAGCGTCACAAGGAGATCAAGGCAGTCCGAGAATTATTTTGGCGGCGAGGTGACGGCGTCACACACTTTATCTTGACGCCGTCAGACCCTATTTCCTATATATATTTTTCTAATTTTTACACTAAAAAAAAGAGAAGTTTAGAGAGAAGTTTTGGAGAAACCCTAAGTACGAACTTGGTGCGAATTTTACAGGTTTTTCAAGGGTTCTAAACCCTTGATACCTTTCATGTGTAATTGAGATAAGTGTTCTTTTAATTCAATCAATATGTCTATGTGTTGGTTGTCTATATCTTGTTCTTGTCTTAATTCCATCATGTTAGGCTAAATTTATCTTGTGTTTGCTTGGATCTAATGAAACCTAGATGTTAATTATGTGATGATTACTTGTTCATAGTTGTTTTTGTTGAGTGAATTTGATGTTAGGCCTAAGAAAACTGGCAGATCTCCAATGGTAACATGCTTGAACGTCTTAGGAAACATGAACCGATGTGCACTAGGTCTTTATTGGTTGTATTTAATGCATGAGCCACTGTTTACAATCCCTATGGTTGTGCTGGGCATGGCATAGGAGGAGATATGAGCTCATAGATTGGGGAGTTAAGTGCGCCACCCCATTACTGGTATTAAGGAATACAATCCGTCATCCATGCAACTATAACAAGTAATTAACACGTAAAAGATGTCTAGGGAGTAGTGAAATCTAAGTAAACACATTTTCTCCACTTATTGCTCACAACCTTAGCTTAATTTAGTTTATTTTCATTTTTAGTATTTTATTTTGATTGCATCTTTAGTATTGGGTTAGTTGACTAGCAACTAATTCTGCCCAAATCCTTCAACCCGGGATTTTTACTTGCTTTCTAAAAAAATATAAAAATACAAAAATAATCATCCGTCACCTTTAGAACTAGTATTAAGGTTTTCTAATCCTAGCGACACTATTCCTAGCTGAACGATCAATCCCCCGGTACTTGTCACTATACTATACTACAACGATCAGGTACACTGCCTGGTGGGGGTTGTAAGCTTCTCAAGATCCCTTGAGAGGTAAAGCCTGGTGCGATTCCCACGTATCAGATGTATTTATGAGCTACACGAAAGATGAATTGCTCCTACTATGGCCAATGATTGAATCTAAAGGGCTGGTTTGGACTACTAGCGAGGAAGACGAAGGAAGGTTTCAAATTGAATATATGAACCAAGCTAATGAGATTAATCCATTACATGAAAAGAACCAGAAATACTGGAATAGGAGCTGAAGATGAGTCTAACTTAAAGACTATGGAATAAAGAAAAGTACTCACCGGGAGACAACCCGGATTTATCTTTTATTGTTTTTGTTATCGAGTTTTTCAGACCTGCACATTGATGTGGTGCATCTCCTTCCATGGGATGCGGTGTATCAACTGTACAGGTCATATCTATCTTTTATTTTTCTGCATTTTTTTATTTTCTGAACTTTGAACTTTTTGTCAGTTGCTTTAATGTGGCATATCCCTAGTTAAGGATACGTCGTATCTAATTTTCTGACTCGTATTAATTCTAGGCTCGATACCGTGCATCCCTTTCCATAGATGCGGCGTATCGACTGACCTGATGAAATTTTTAGATTTTTAATTTTTAGGTTTTATTTTTCGTTAACCACTAATGAAAAAAAAAAAGCACTAGCTGTGATTTTCTTAACACTTGTGTTACCAAGAATGGTGGTATACATACGTTCTGTATTTTTTGTGGAGACGTCATTCATGGAGGATTGAATGCCTTCTACTCACAGAAAATAAAAAGTTGCTCACAAACGCATAATGGAGGATCATACCGAGAAAATCTCAGGGGAGTTTTTCGTTCCAATTTTTTACATTTCCTGTTTTTAATTTCAATTTCAAACAACGAGGACGTTATTTAACTGAAATGGGGGGATGGTGAATTAGAACATTACTTGTCCTTATTTTTCAAAAATATGCGTTAATATGTGCTTAATATGCTAAAATTTAAAATTTTTCTAGCATGTTTTTGCTAAATCTAAATTTCATAACCACACACATAAACTTTTTTTTTAAATTGTGAGAATTGAGCGTATCCGTTTCCTAATATTTACCCCAAATTCCACAAATATATGAGTGTGCCGGTGATTTGTAAACTTTAGAACTTGGCTTGTATACTATTGAAGACCACAATAATGAATAATATTGATATAGTTTGAGTGACTTGTCTAACTTGGTAAATGGTTTCACAAATATTTAAAAAAAAAATTGTTACACCTTAAACCTTAGTCTACCCTATAGATTTAAGTTCGTGGTTAGTTGCTTTTGGTTAAAGTTTGTTTCCCCTCGTTTCCTGTGTTCGTGTGCTTATTTCATTATCTTTGGTTAGGTCAGAAAATTGCACAATGCAATGGAGTGAAAGTAGATATTGTATATTTTTTATTTTTGTGTGTTTGCTACTTTCACTATTACCATTATGTCTGAAGTTATGAGAAGAAAGGAAAAATTATCCAGAATTATCGTGATAGTGATGTGGTGAAAATTTACACCATTATGTCTATTTGAATTTCATTAAAAAAAATGAGAAAAAAGAAAGAAAGAAGAAGTTGGAAGTTTGAAATACCAACAATGTAAAGTTTTGAACTAATAGAGATATCACTATTGCGGTTGTATTATATTTATGGATTGAATGTGAGTTGGCCATTATGGGAACGCCAACTAAGGTTTATTCTTTGATTAATATATTTTGAGTCTGATTCATGGCTACCTTCTAAAGCGTGAGTTTCCGTGTTAAAGCGTAAGTTAGTCTATGATTTGTGTCTTATCCATGGGATGGTTGGAAAAGCAATTAACCACACTAGGACTTAATCTATTTGTTTTGTTTAAATGTTTTTTTTTAAACCAATTATATTTCCCCATTGTACCATACCCATTACCAAATTATTATATTCGTTGTTAGCTTTCAAGCATCCGAGTATGATAATGGCCTAGTGAGAATGTCAAATGTATAAATAAGGTAGTGACCATCTGAGTTTTAGACTAAATGAATAACGCGCCAGTGATCTAGTGTGTGACTTGGTGACCATACAAGTTTAAGATTGATCAAATGATGTGCCAGCAATCTGGTGCGCAACTTGGTGACCATCCATTGTAAAAATAATGCGCCAGCGATCCAAGAAACACATTAGTGATCATCCATCATTTGAAAGATCAAGGACTCGCGCCAGCAATCCAAGAAGTACATTAGTGACCATCCGTTGTTTTAGGAATCGAGGACTCGCACCAGCGAACTACTAAGTTTTTGCATGAGATGTTTAAACAATGCCAGGTATCACCCAAAAACCATTTTCATGACCTATTTACCGCTTTAGACTTGTTACTCCTTGGATTTAGTGGTGGAGATGTGTATCCTTGCCAAGCTTATGATAGAATATTCATCACGACCGAACAATTGAGTGAATTAGATTAGTTGTGAGATTGAGAGATTTTATTTTATTTCTATTTCGTTAAGTGTTTGGTTGTGCAATTATGATGAAAATGAATAAATGCTTAACTATAAAAATAAATCTTAAATTTATTTAGGATACATTTTCATAAGTTTTAATCTAGAGTTTACTTGGTGACAAGTAAAGTTCAAGTGGAGGGATATTTGATGACATCAAATAAGTACATATTATTGTCATCATTTATCCTGTGTATTTAACTTGTTTTATAATATTATCTATGAGAATTAATACTTAATCGTTTACTTTTGTGATTCTCAGTTATAAACAAGCGTTTGGTGAAAGTTAGCTATTTTGGATGTAAAATGGAGCAAAATGGATCAAGTTGGAAAAGTCTACTAAATTGAAAGAGATACGCCGTATCATTCTATACAGATACGTCGTACTATCTTACTTAAATGAATTCAAAGACCATTGCCTGACTTTGAAGAATGCATTGCATGTATTAATCTTATGCGCCGGATATGAAACTTTGTTTAATGAATAATATCTGACTTATCTACTCCAGATACACCGTATTACCTTCTTGACATACGGTGAATCAATCTCAAGAGTTCACCAAAGATTATCCAAGATACTGAGGGACATGCACCGCATAGAGATTCAAGTTATGCCGCATCTGAAGATGGTGTACGAATATTCCAGAATATAATTACCTTGGATCCCACGTGAAGCTATCTAGATACGCTGCATCAACTAAGTTGATGTGCCCATCGAACCCTCATACAGAAAGTATAAATACACCAATCAATAGACGAATTTCAAGTGCAAAAAGTATCCCTAAGTAGAAGAATACAAACAAATAGGCAACACAAGACACCACCAAACGAAGATTTCAGATTAATAAGAAGGTCCTGCTAGTGTTTTAATTCATTAAGTAGTTTTGTTTTATTGTAATAGTATGTGATGTGTCGTTGTATAGGTGATTATTTGTTGATCAAGTTTTAATTTTTATTTTATACTGACCTAACTTATAGCAACACAAACGGGCAGTGTACCCGATCAATGTAGCCTAGTTGGTAAGTAGGGTGTCGATCACTAAGAGTGGATTTCTAATATACTAATTCTAAAGGTATTCTACTCTACTAAATTAACCTAAACTAACGCAAATGGGGTTCAGCCTGAGAGATTGGCACGGGTTTGGTTTTATATTAAACTAATTAAACTAAACAAACAATAGAAGTATGAAGACACCAAAGATAAGAAGAACATGTTAACCAAGTTTAGTCATATATGATTAAGTTTTGATAAGTTACTAAGACTTGTAGCGATAGTGCTCACGACTAGGCGCGGTCAATCCTACCTCTATTTTCCCTAGAATCTAGATTCCATTTTAAGTCTTCTTGATTGATTAATCCTGTCACAATTAATCAAAATCTGCATAAAGCTGCTTAATAATTAGTAAGTTTATGATTAAGTAGCATGTCACTTGTTTTATTGCTAGTTTTATATGATGAGCGTCGTAATCTATTCTCTCTCGTTGGATCTTAAGTATAGGTGAGTAAACTCTTAATGATTACTTATGCTTAAAAGTTATATTACTAACTTATTAGGTTAGTGATGTAACCGCGGGAGGAGGTATGGCAGCCCTGAACAAGCCACTGATAGGCACAGAGGTTATCAATACACATATAAAAAGAACCAAAAAAACATCATATAAATTTTAATCGATAGGAAAGCAATTTTAAGGGGAGCAGTATGGCGGCCATAAGCCCATCAATCCTGATGGATTAAAGCTTACTATTTCAATAAAACAAAACTATCTAATTATAAGTAATCAAAATGAAAACTGAGCAACCAATCGAATTAGTAACAAATCAAAACACCAAATAATCATAAACTTGGCTAACACATAAGAGTGTTAGCCCATAATCTCTGTAACAAAGTATATAAACATAATCATAATGAATATAGTATGAAACATTGTGAATACGATACGCTAACTGAATGATTAAGTAATATAACAATGATTAGTGATGCTCTTCAAGGATGATTGGGTCTTCAATGTTGATCTTCTATTGTTTGGAGGTGTTTTGATCGTCTGGGAATGACCCTAAGGGTCCCCAATGATACCCTAATTTGTTAATGATTCTTCTATTTATAGTTTTTGAAATCGGGGTTGATGCGGCACATCTAGAGACTCAGATGCGTCGTATCTATAAGTAAACATAGCCTCTAAGTCTGAAACTGACCCGATATGGCGCATCTAGAATTCTGATATGGAGCAACACCCAATACAGTGCATTTAATTACCTAATGTGCCGCATCTCCATCAGGAACAGATAGATCTCCTTTTTCTCTTTCCGTGGCGACTTGAACGAACTAAAACGGATTCCGGATGAAGATTTTACGGCCAAAATACGAAAGCATCTTCGAGTGTCGACTTGTAATCTTTGACTTCTTCTTTAAGCTTCTAATCTTCATTTGATTTCTTGGTAAGGATTGTATATAGCCGATATGACGCATCGGATTGGTCCGATGCGGCGTATCAAGGTAACTTCGCATGGGGTCTAAGATTATAATATTCTGAAATATTCGTACACCGCCTTTAGATGTGGCGTATCTTCAATCTCTTATGCGGCGCATGTTCTTCAGTATCTTGGATAATCTTTGGTGAAGTATTGAGAGTGATATGCCGTATGTCAGAAATGTAACACAGCACATCTGGAATAGAACAAGTTGGTTCTTCTTCATTGACCAAAGTTTCACATGCGGCGCATGGTATAATAACAGGCAGCGCATGCTTCAAAGTCAGGCAATGGTCTTCGAAATCATCTAAGTATGATGATACGGCGTATCTATCTAGAATGATACGCCGTATCTCCTGGAATTCAGTAGACTTTTCCCATCTTGATCATTTATCTCCTTACTTCATCCAAAATCATTAACTTTCACCAAAATGCTTGTTTTTACCTGAGAATTACCAAAGTAAATGATTAAGTATCAATTCTCATATATAATATAATAAAACAAGTCAATAATATAGGATAAATGTTGCCAATAATATGTACTTATTTGATGTCATCAAATATCCCCCACTTGAACTTTACTTGTCCCCAAGTAAACCTTAGATTTAAACTTATGAAAATGTATCCTAAACAATTGTCTAGGATTATTATAGTTAAGCATTCATTCGTTTAACCTCAATTGCACAACGAAACACCTCACGAAAAAGGAAAATGAAATCACTCAAATCACTCAACTAATCTATGTGGTAATATTTTGGTAGTTCGCTCAATTGCTCGGTCGTGACTAGTATTCTATCATAAGCTTGGCAAGGATACACATCGCCACCACTAAAGCTAAGGAGTGATAAGTCTAAAGTGGTAAATAGGGTTGATAAGGCTTAAGGGTTAAACCTAGATGTGTTTAAACATCTCCTGCACAAACTCAATAGATTGTTGGCATGAGCCCTCGATTCCTTAAACAACGGATGGTCACTAATGTGTTTCTTGGATCTCTGGCGCGTTATTTGCATAACGGATGGTCACTAAGTCACACACCAGATCACTGGCGCACTATTTGATTAATCTAATACTCGGATGGTCACTACCTTATTTACACATTTGACATTCTCACTTAGCCATTACCATATCCATATGCTCGAAAGCTAATAAAATGAATATAGTAACTTGGTATAGGGTAGGGATAACAATTAGGACATAATTGGTGTAAAAATAAAAATAAACAAAACAAAACAAAATAGACTAAGTCCTATGTGTGCTTAATTACTTTCCCAGCCATCCCATGAATAAGTCACAAATCATAGATTAACTCACGCTTTAGTTGGTAGACATGAATCAGACTCAATAATATCTTAATCAAAGAAGAAACTTTAGTTGGCGTTCCCACAACGGCCAACTCCCTTGCAATCCGTAAATATACTACAACATATAGTGGCGATATATCCACTAGTACATAACTCTACATTGTTGGTTCATAATACGTACCATCTTCTTCTTTCTTTTTCTTTTCTCTTTTTTTTTCATTTTTTTCTTTTTCTTTTTTTTTTCTTTTTTTCTTTTCTTTTCTTTTTCATAACAAATAAAAACACTAATGGTGTAAAATTTCACCACTTCACCATCACAATAAATCTGGATAATTTTTCCATACACTTCATAACTTCAAATATAAAATAATAGTGAAAGTAGTAAACACACAAAAATAAAAAATACAATATTTACTTTCACTTCTCATTGCATTGTGCAATTCTCGACCTAACCATAGATAATAATTACACATAAGAACACAGGAAATGTAGGAATACACACTTTACCAAAAGCAACTAACTACGGACTTAAATCTATAGGGTAGGCTAAGGTGTAAGGGTGTAACGAAACATTTTTATTGGTGTAAGAAATGAAAGGAATGGCTCTGAGGGTTTTTCTAGGGGTATCTTACTCTAAAAGTGAGAGCAACAAAAGGGTTTATACAGGGGTTAACTAACCAGTGTAGTTAGTTAATAACACATAACATATATAGGCTTTTTGGGTGTAATCCTAGAAATTTACAAATTTAGACAAATCACTCCAATTATATCAATAATACTCATTATGGTGGTCTCGAATAATATACTGGCACACTCATATTTTTGTGGAATTTAGGTAAAATATTAGGAAACGGAATAGGCTTAATTCTCACAATTTGGAAATAATGGTTATGTGTGCGGTCATGCAACTTATATTTAACAAAAACATGCTAGAAAAATTGTAAATTTAGGCATATTAAGTATGTATTAAGCATATTTTTGAAAAATAAGGGCAAGTAAACGTTCTAATTCTCCATCCCCCCACTTAAGATAAACAACGTCCACGTTGTTTTAAAATTGAAATTAAAAGAATTAGAACGGAAAACTCTCCTGAGATTTACTCGGTGTGATCCTCCATGATAAGAATACGAGCATATAAAATGTGGGAGTTCATCAAAACCTTCAATTGTCCAAACCTGTAAAAATATAGAGACCACAGAAAAAGAAACTTGAGAACATCTCATTAATCATTGGTTAGAAAATAAAACGAAAAACAAAGGAAATGTATTCTGTTCTGGCAGGTCGATATGCCGTATCCAATAATCATGGATACGCCGTATTGATTCCAGTAAAACAGTTCAGACTAAAGTATTCCAAATGGTCGATACGTCGTATCTATAGAATATTGGATACGCCGTGTAACACCCCCAAAATCTGGTTTAGCGAAAGCATACACGTTTGGATGCTACTAAATTGGTATCACAACATAAAGTACAAAGAATGGTTTTATCTCAACCGTTTAATAGAAATTTCACATTCAAAAGGATTTCGTTTACAGCATTCCAAAAACGGTGTGGAAATATAAGCCCATAAAAGAAATAAAGCGGTCCCAAATACATTAGAGTCATCTATGACCATGTCATGCAATGCCAAAAGCCTCCACAACTAGGTTATTGCCTTAAACCTGAAAATGCATGCTAAATGTGTTAACACGATGTTGGTGAATTCATAGGTTTATATAAATAGCAATTAAGTATAAAAGAAAATGTGAGTTTGATAAAAGCTTTATGACCATTGTGTCACTTACAATGTCATAAAAAATAGAGATTACTTTCAAGTAAATGCAGTAATGTGGACCACAAAGTTTAGTATTTGCGTGACCGTACATTTGGTCGGGAAGGGATAGTGGCATACCGGTATGTTCGGTTATGTATGTACATAGCAGGTTGGCCAGTTCATTTGGCAGGTTGGCCAGTTCATTTGGCTTAGCCGGTTCATTTGGTTATGCAGGTATAATCATTTAAAGTACTTGTATCCGTATGTAAAGTGATAACGTATGTATCAGGTAAACACATAATGCATAGAATAACCAAATCAAGTATTTCAGTCAAACAACAAAGTTTGCGTAAACAATTCACGTATCTACATAAACAAGCATTGAATTTAGTTAAAAACGAGCATGTATTATCCCCCAAAACAGTTATAAAACGAGTAAAAATAGGGGGCCATGAACTCACCTTAATAATAGAAATCTGCTAGTCAACAAACAACAAAATGCAACTGCTCCGACACGCGACCTAAATCAGTATGGTAAGTCTTAGCTTACTATTCATCTTTTTAAACGTTTGACTCATTTGAAAAGTTTACATATGTTAAGTGCTCGTGTATTTCTTGCTTGCTGTGTGGTAACATATATTTCAAAAGTGGTTTATCGTAAAGACTCTTGGTGAAAGTGTATGGTGAGCATACGTGTGACGGAACATTCGTGCTTTGTACTCGTCGTTATAAAAATACGCAAGTAATATATATATATATATATATATATATATATATATATATATATATATATATATATATATATATATATATATATATATATATATATATTAAGTAAAGTTTAATAACTATGTATTTAATTAATTAGGGTTTATAATTAACTAAATAGGTATTGAGAAATTAATATAATAATAGTTGTAGTCGAGGAATATTATATTATAAATATTATTATTATTTATAATAAAATTTCAACTATAAGAAAACTTGAATTAATACTAAGTATTTAGGAAATTAATTAAGTATAAGTATTTTTATCAAAAATATTCTAAGTGTTAGTAAATTTAGAAAAATTGGGCATGCCCTATTCGTTTATTCAAACTTTTCCATTTTTCCCAAGTATTGCAAGGTTCTCAAATGAACCCTTACGTTAACTAAATAGTCCAAAATATATATTTATCGTTATAAATATACCTATCGTTATGTTTACTTATTAATAATAAGTTTCAATACAGAAGTAAATGTTTGTCAAAATACTTTCAAAAGTCAACATTTATAAAATTTGGCCAAAATTCCATTTATTAACCTTATTGAGCTTAACACGTCAAAACAAGTCCAAAATAGTGAGTCGGAAATGTCTCAAAACTCATTTTTGTCACCAGAAATATTCATTGGTCCGAATATTCCTTAATAAGCCCAATAATCTAATTTTAGCCCGAAAACCCATTAACCTTTTTAAGTTACAATATATATATATATATATATATATATATATATATATATATATATATATATATATATATATATATATATATATATATATATGTGTGTGTGTGTGTGTGTGTGTGTGTGTGTGTGTATATGTATGTAGGTATGTGTATATATATATATATATATATATATATATATATATATATATATATATATATATATATATATATATATATATATATATATATATATATATATATGTGTGTGTGTGTGTGTGTGTGTATATATATATATATATATATATATATATATATATATATACATATATATTCTAGCTTCATAACCCGCCCGATGGGCGGGTTCGCTTCATAATAATATTAATAATAATAATTGGACGTAAAGAAATATTGAAAATTAAACATAATATGAGAAAAAATACAAAAACTTAATAATCGGTTTTATCCAAAATGATATGTTGTGTATACAAAACAATGTTGCGTATTCAAATCCGACATAAGACTTCTTTGTAAACTACATTTACCGTTGAGTTGCAATAGTTTCCGTCCCTATCTAAACATAGAACCTTCAATCCTCGCTTGCTCTTGATGTACGAATATCAAATACATGTGTTTAAATGAACTAAGCATTAGACCTGTTTAAATAAACTAAGCATTAGAATTGTATAGCAGTACAACGTACGAAAGTGGACCCGCTATCCTATGAATTCAGAGATGTTCGAATATCAAATACATGTGTTTAAATGAACTAAGCATTAAAATTGTATAGCAGTATAATGTACAAAAGTAGACCCGCTATCCTATGAATTCGGAGATGTTCGAATATCAAATACATGTGTTTAAATGAACTAAGCATTAGACCTGTTTGAATGAACTATGCACATGGCTAGTTTCATGTATTATTTGTTTGTATCATTGACCTAATATTCTTTTGTAGGATAAAAACAATTAAGAATCATAAGTCCGGTTTATTGTTTGCGTGTGAATAAAATGAATACGTACTTTAGAAAGAAAATAAAAGTTCATAAGCTTCATGGACGGGCTAGTTTCACTTATATTTTAAAAAAATGAAAAAAAAAAAGAAAAAAAAAAGGAAAAGGAAAAAAAGGAAAAAAAAAGGAAAAGAAAAAAGAAAAAAAGAAAAAAAGAGAGGTTAGTATCAGGCTGTGAAAAAGTTTGAAACTTATACAAAAAAGGGAAGATCATAAAGTTAATAAAACAACATACAATAGTATAATGTATTAGGATAAATACAAAGAGATGGGTATTTTTAATGAGACAATATCATGTACTACAAACATAATCTATGCTAATGATAAGCCAGATATTATTAATCTTATTTGCGAAATTCGCGATATCACTCTTGTAATCAAAAAAGAATAAAAACAACCAATCGCCCATTTAGACGGCAGCCAGACACCCCCTTATATAGCAGCATCCAAACACCCTTTAAACAGCAGCATCAAAACACCCATGTAGACAGAAGCAACCAACCACCTCTATTGACAGCAGAAACCAAACGACCCGTTAGAAAGTAGCAACCAAACCTCCTTATAGGCAGTAGTATCCTACAATAACACCAATCAATTCTTCTTGAGTTAAGCTACAAAATTATCATTTCAAATTTATTGGAAAGAGTATAGTTTTCAATATCTTTTAGGTATAGTTTTAAATGAACTAAGCATTAGAATTTTATAGTATGAGGTGGTGCATGTTTAAATCTGAAAATCAGAATATGTAATACTCTAAAAACTTACACATACCAAATGGTTTACCAGCCATAAGAACATACTTTCCTAGTGTTCTTGCACCATCAACAGCTCCATCCTGCAATTGTACATCAGATTGTTTAATCAAACAGATTTATAATAATATCAAAAACATATATAAATTTAGTGATTAACAATCTAGAAAGACCAGCTTAAAAAAGCAATTATTACGAAGTACGTCATATGGGTTACTTGCGCCTTCGATTCAATCCATTTAATGAACACCCCTAACTGCAGCAGCAAGTTGGTCTCCACTCAGTATATAGTGAATCCTAAAACATGAAAATATTAAAAAAAAAAAAAAAAAAAATGAATACATATTATAGTAATTAAAATGGATGAAATGATCTTCACAGTTTAGTAGACATGATTTTACACATAGCGTAATTTTTGCTAACGGTAGGAGTTCAAGTGTAATATAAGTTAGGAAGCTTCACATCTAACACATTTTCAATAAAAATATCTCAACTTCGAAAAAATGCATGTGCGGTTATGTCTTAATATCATAACCTTCTAGCTTATGTATTATATAAATAAAATACGAACATTAGTGCACTTAAATTATATACATATGTTCTATTTTGCTTTACTTTGCTATGTCCCCTCTAGCCCATGAAATTTACCGCAATCAATGTGACAGATAACTTTGGGATCTTTTTGTATTAGATTATGTGTATAAGTGAGACCGCACAAGACCTGAATCATATCCAGTTATACTATACCTACATAATAAGTCATCAAAGTTCAATATAATTTCTATTTCAACATTATTTATACGACCTTAATTTTTGCAATTATATATTTTGGCATTGGTCCTCCAAGAACTCACATTAATAGAAAAAAAGACATAAAAGTTTTTACCTTTTGGGCAGCTAAATCTCTTGAAATTATTCATTCTTCATGTGGTTGGGCACTCGAAATCCACCATAGATGGACAGCATGGTGTGAAGCTTGAGCGGAACATTAGTCCATATAAGCACGCAAAGGTGAACAATGGGACAGTCGCAGTCAATGGAATTTTGGCTAATTTCCCTTTCCTGAAAGATTACACCAAAAACTTAGACTCGTGTATGCAATATTAATGAGTTTAGATAAGTTTGGATTTCTCTTATTCCTGAATCAATTATATAATGTAACAATTCGCATTTTCAGATTACTATTCATTTTTACTATTCACTTTCACTATTCATATCAGAATTTTTATTTCATATTCTCGTAAGTTAAACTATTTTAACGATAATCCGAGAGTTTGGCACTCGTCGGATCATTTCTGCAAAACTCACGAAGCCGTGTCCGAGATTTACTTTTAGGTTTAAACGTCATTCCAGCATCCCGATATGTCCATAAAACACT
This sequence comes from Artemisia argyi, assembly GCA_030686995.1. Classification (NCBI taxonomy): domain Eukaryota; kingdom Viridiplantae; phylum Streptophyta; class Magnoliopsida; order Asterales; family Asteraceae; genus Artemisia; species Artemisia argyi. Next base: position 78,165,988 of record CM060687.1, read on the forward strand.
ATAAACGATAGAAATATGATTTTCTCTCATTTTACGACTATTTTAAAAGTTTTGAAATTTTACGTTTTCCAGTTCAGCGTTTTACGCGAATTACGCGTTTTAAACCCGCATTTCCAGTTTTAACAACGTTTAAGCAACCCGATGGAACTTACCATTCATTTTATATTTTATTATGGAGTATTTTGACAAGTTTAGTCATTCTTTCAAGTTTCCTATTTTTACGATACCCGAATTTACGTTTCGCGATTTAAAACTTTACGGTTAGCGATTAACGGAACCAAAACCGACTCCGTGAACCAGATAACACCAAGCTTCTTACATACTCATCCCAAATTCACCATGTGCCCCCCCCCCCCCCCCTATCCATGTTACTTCCACTTGACCAATTATTTACCATTTTGCCATCACCTCAAAGATATTAACTAGATATTTCATTCATTTACCAAAAATCAAAACAAAAACTTCATCTCTTTCTCTCCTCCCTTTTGTGGATCGGCCAAACAAGAACACCATCAAGAATCCATCGCTTTTTCAAGATCAAGGGATAATCAAGCTCTACTTTCATTCCTTGTTAGGGTTTTGTGATAAAAACCTTGGTTTCTTAATCCATTTCTCATCAAACACCATATATATTCAAGTAAGCTTCAAGTGTTATTTTTCATCCTCTCATACTTTCATTTCACTAGTTACATGATGTATTTTCAAGTTTTATTGGCAAAGCATACAAGTATTTATGTTATTCATACCACTTTACAAGTTTTATGGTTTTTATAAGTATATATATAAAGCCTATGATCATTCCCTTGAAACCCTATCATTTTTGTGGAGATTAGGAACCCATGACACCCTAAGAAGGTGTATGTTAGGATTGAGTGCTTGTGGAGTTGATTTGGAGTAGTTTGGTAAAGATTTGAACAAGTTACAAACTAGGAAAATCAATTTTTGAAAGAATATAATACCTACTGTCCCAAAATGTAAAATATAGAAAACTCAGGGATTTCCGGGTAACTTTGGGCTAAGGATTTAGAAAATACTTTCAAAAACGAAGCTTTTGGCGAAAGAACGGATTAAAACGAGTTTATAACGAAGGAGATACGATAAAAACAAGTTTAACGACGAAAACTATATTTTCTGAAAATTACTTGCTGTCCCACGTTTTTCAATGGAAAATCTGAAGCATTAGCCATAATCTAGCCAACCCGACTTATCAAAAATATATTAGTATGTTGTCCCACAATTCCGGGGATATAAAGAACGTAGAAAACAAGCTTATAACGACCAAGATATACACGTTTCAAAATCGACGAAACTCTATTGATAAACCCATTTCTTAAAAATTTACATCTTTGACAAAGAGTTAGTTCACCCGGCCTAGTTTCCAAAACATCCAACCGTTTGTCAAAAGGAATTATAACGAATAACTTATGGTCTTCCAAACTTTCCCGAAAACTGCCCAGAATCTGCCGAAACAACCCAAACACCTTGCTTAATGGCTATATATCTTTATGATCGAGACCCGTATGGACAAACTTCAGTTCTATGACTTTTTAGATGACGTGACAAGCTTCCTAAAACTACTGAGCTTCTTCCCTAACTCTCAATATTCACTATTTCACGACTAGTTTTCTGAAGCCGTTTGGACACATTTTCTAAGTTAAGAACAATGTTAAACTACGCAGGAAACTTTATATTTACTCATACAACACTAAACGATAAAAGTTATTTTCAAAAACTACAAGTGGTATCGATAACATACGTATTGCATGTGTAGCATCGTTTCATTTCTTACATTAGATCATATCATACATATTAGGTTGCGGTTAGAGATCGTGCCTCATTTCTGTGTATCCACTTTTGTCATCGTAGCTATCGCAACAGGTGAGTCATAGCCCCTACTCTTTTTATACTTGTTTTAACTCTTTGGGGGAGATACATGCTCAACTACTTGCTTACTTGTACAAATACTCAAAACATTTATACTTGATTACATTTATACTTAATAACATTTATACTTTGGGAAATGGCACCCAGTAATCTTTTATACTTTAGGAAATGGCACCTAGTAATCATACATACATGATTGTGAGACTTCCAGTGGCTCCAAATTAAGTTGTTGGATGACCATTAGCTTTGATACAACATACGTGAGTTCTTCGGAGATGAAGTGTAGACTCACGACTAATTGCTTAACTGTTGTGATGAACTTATACATGTTTTACTCATACTATATTTTAGCAGTGGGTTGTGAACACACAGGTTACAAGTCTCTTATGGCGGGACTTGGAACTGAGTGGATTTACGATGCCTTTGCTGTGTGATCATTTTCTATAGACTTTATTTGTTAAACAAACTCTATGAACTCACCAACCTCGTGTTGACACTTTAGCATGTATTTTCAGGTTTCTAAGCAATGGCACGCTACTGGAGGCTTTGGCAGGGTATGGCATGGTCATAGAAGACTCTGATTATTCATATGGGGACCGTTTTAAACTATTTTAAGAGCCTACTTCCGCACTACTTTTAACAATGAAAATTCAACATTTTTGATTAAACTATTTTATTCTAAATGATTGAAGTGAAAACTATTTTTGTACTTGTGTTATGATATCAATTGAGTTACACCCTAGCTACATGTATGCTTCCGCTGGACCCGATTTTGGGGGTGTGACAGATTGGCATCAGAGCTTTGGCTATAGCGAACTAAGTGTTTTTAAAACCTAGACTATAGCTACTTTCAAGAAAACTTAACCCTATGACCGTCACCTGCCTGCCTGCCAAGCTGAAGCCTCATTTGTGGTTTGTTGCTGATTTGTGTGATGAGATTTGTATCTCATTATCTGGTATATTATATTCACTTATTCTAGTTGATTACTATAATTGTCTTTCATATAAGCATGTTCACGTATCATATATGTCACCCTGTTATGTTTTTCCTTGCATAGTTTCATCATTTGACCTCGAGTTTGGTCACCTGCCTTAGTCTATCAGAACGTCTTGGTATTTGTGAAGGACATAGTATTAGTATGACTGAGCTGAGTATTTCAAAATTCATGGAACCTCGGTGGAATATAGACTGGTCATTTATATTCAACCTGGGATACTAGGACATAGGCTGACCACCTATATCCGACTCAGAAATGAATTTTGCAACACTGAGAATGGTTATAATAAAATTTTGTCTGGATTGAATCCTCTACTCAATTTCCAAATGTTTAATTTATGTGTGTGTATACCCTCGTTGTCAGAACATTCATACTTTTCATCACCTCGTGAACCACCGCCTGGAAGCACATCAACCGTTCATTTCATCTCATGAATCTTCACCTTTATAACACTTCAGAGACCAACATTAACTGAACTTCGGGACGAAGTTCCCTTAAGGGGTAGAAACTGTAACAATTCGCATTTTTGGATTACTATTCATTTTTACTATTCACTTTCACTATCCATCTCCAAAATTTTTATTTCATATTCTCGTAAGTTAAACTATTTTAACGATAATCCGAGAGTTTGGCACTCGTCAGATCATTTCTGCAAAAATCACGAAGTCGTGTCCGAGATTTACTTTTAGGTTTAACCGTCATTCCAGCATCCCGATATGTCCATAAAACACTAAAAACGATAGAAATATGATTTTCTCTCATTTTACGACTATTTTAAAAGTTTTGGAATTTTACGTTTTCCAGTTCAGCGTTTTACGCGAATTACGCGTTTTAAACCCGTGTTTCCAGTTTTAACAACGTTTAAGCAACCCGATGGAACTTACCATTCATTTTATATTTTATTATGGAGTATTTTGACAAGTTTAGTCATTCTTTCAAGTTTCCTATTTTTACGATACCCGAATTTACATTTCGCGATTTAAAACTTTACGGTTAGCGATTAACGGAACCAAAACCGACTCCGTGAACCAGATAACACCAAGCTTCTTACATACTCATCCCAAATTCACCATGTGCCCCCCCCCCCCCCCCCCCCTTATCCATGTTACTTCCACTTGACCAATTATTTACCATTTTGCCATCACCTCAAAGATATTAACTAGATATTTCATTCATTTACCAAAAATCAAAACAAAAACTTCATCTCTTTCTCTCCTCCCTTTTGTGGATCGGCCAAACAAGAACACCATCAAGAATCCATCGCTTTTTCAAGATCAAGGGATAATCAAGCTCTACTTTCATTCCTTGTTAGGGTTTTGTGATAAAAACCTTGGTTTCTTAATCCATTTCTCATCAAACACCATATATATTCAAGTAAGCTTCAAGTGTTATTTTTCATACTCTCATACTTTCATTTCACTAGTTACATGATGTATTTTCAAGTTTTATTGGCAAAGCATACAAGTATTTATGTTATTCATACCACTTTACAAGTTTTATGGTTTTTATAAGTATATATATAAAGCCTATGATCATTCCCTTGAAACCCTATCATTTTTGTGGAGATTAGGAACCCATGACACCCTAAGAAGGTGTATGGTAGGATTGAGTGCTTGTGGAGTTGTTTTGGAGTAGTTTGGTAAAGATTTGAACAAGTTACAAACTAGGAAAATCAATTTTTGAAAGAATATAATACCTACTGTCCCAAAATGTAAAATACAGAAAACTCAGGGGTTTCTGGGTAACTTTGGGCTAAGGATTTAGAAAATACTTTCAAAAACGAAGCTATTGGCGAAAGAACGGATTAAAACGAGTTTATAACGAAGGAGATACGATAAAAACAAGTTTAACGACGAAAACTATATTTTCTGAAAATTACTTGCTGTCCCACGTTTTTCAATGGAAAATCTGAAGTGTTAGCCATAATCTAGTCAACCCGACTTAACAAAAATATATTAGTATGTTGTCCCACGATTCCGGGGATATAAAGAACGTAGAAAACAAGCTTATAACGACCAAGATATACACGTTTCAAAATCGACGAAACTCTATTTATTTCCATCAGCTTTTTAGCAAAATAATTCTAAGTATAAAAAAACTACTTTTGTGATACATCATGTTGAGAGCCGTTTATCTTATTGATAAACCCATTTCTGGAAAATTTACGTCTCTTACAAAGAGTTAGTTCACCTGGCCTAGTTTCCAAAACATCCAACCGTTTGTCAAAAGGAATTATAACGAATAACTTATGGTCTTCCAAACTTTCCCGAAAACTGCCCAGAATCTGCCGAAACAGCCCAAACACCTTACTTAATGGCTATATATCTTTATGATCAAAACCTGTATGGACAAACTTCAATTCTATGACTTTTTAGATGACGTGACAAGCTTCCTAAACCTACTGAGCTTCTTCCCTAACTTTCAATATTAACTATTTCACGACTAGTTTTATGAAGCCGTTTGGACACATTTTCTAAGTTAAGAACAATGTTAAACTACGCAGGAAACTTTATATTTACTCATACAACACTAAACGATAAAAGTTATTTTCAAAAACTACAAGTGGTATCGATAACATACGTATTGCATGTGTAGCATCGTTTCATTTCTTACATTAGATCATATCATACATATTAGGTTGCGATTAGAGATCGTGCCTCATTTCTGTGTATCCACTTTTGTCATCGTAGCTATCGCAACAGGTGAGTCATAGCCCCTACTCTTTTTATACTTGTTTTAACTCTTTGGGGGAGATACATGCTCAACTACTTGCTTACTTGTACAAATACTCAAAACATTTATACTTGATTACATTTATACTTGATTACATTTATACTTAATAACATTTATACTTTGGGAAATGGCACCCAGTAATCTTTTATACTTTGGGAAATGGCACCCAGTAATCATACATACATGATTGTGAGACTTCCAGTGGCTCCAAATTAAGTTGTTGGATGACCATTAGCTTTGATACAACATACGTGAGGTCTTCGGAGATGAAGTGTAGACTCACGACTAATTGCTTAACTGTTGTGATGAACTTATACATGTTTTACTCATACTATATTTTAGCAGTGGGTTGTGAACACACAGGTTACAAGTCTCTTATGGCGGGACTTGGAACTGAGTGGATTTACGATGCCTTTGCTGTGTGATCATTTTCTATAGACTTTATTTGTTAAACAAACTCTATGAACTCACCAACCTCGTGTTGACACTTTAGCATGTATTTTCAGGTTTCTAAGCAATGGCACGCTACTGGAGGTTTTGGCAGGGTATGGCATGGTCATAGAAGACTCTGATTATTCATATGGGGGCCGTTTTAAACTATTTTAAGGGCCTACTTCCGCACTACTTTTAACAATGTAAATTCAACATTTTCGATTAAACTATTTTATTCTAAATGATTGAAGTGAAAACTATTTTTGTACTTGTGTTGTGATATCAATTGAGTTACACCCCAGCTGCATGTATGCTTCTGCTGGACCCAATTTTGGGGGTGTGACATATAATAGTTAAGATATACAATTCAAATTTTAGGCAAAATGGTAACTTCTTAATTACTATTTGGTGATGCTACCTAAAAATAAATGTTTAATTTTGTCCATTTCGACCGTTATTAATCTGAATGACCCAGTCATTCTGCCACCTCTACCGAATGGCATGATACATAGTATAAATGTTACGCATGGGGCCACAACACAATGATTAAAATATAAAATTCATAACATTTTTGTGAAATTTACACACTAAATATGTAATCGGTAATTTTTTATTTTATTTTATTTTATTATTTTTTTTCGGAACTTATAATCGTACTATAGACTAAATTTTTTCTACACTTAAAAGTTCAAAGTGTAGGCAAATATTATGTTTTTGCATGCTCATATACATGCTAACATATTATTTATAAGGTGAACAATCTGGCAAGATGAAAAATAAATAAATAAATAAATAAACGCATACTCGTGTATAAAGAGTGAATGAAAATTGCACATTTGTTATAGTGTAGTAAAAGATGATGAAAAGTGCATAAAATATGAAAATACTGGTGAAGTAGAATCAGAATTGATGGTTGCATGTCGTAGAATTTCCACCACAATGTGGGCAAGAGGTTTCACATCAACATCAGTGCCATTAGGGAGATGAGTATCCAACACTGCATGGAGTTTCTATTACCTGCATCCTGCTGTTGCATCATCCGATTGTGTGCAGGACCCACTATCTCACGGTGCCAAAATTTGTCTACAATTTTCCTATAGAAAGCACATATATATTAGATTCGGTATATGATATCAAGCCTAAAAAATATTAATAACATACGTCACGTATGGGAGCAATTCAAAGGGGGTGTATGGGAATTTGAGAAAGCTTAATCTAGACTATGTATTAGCTTAAGAAAATAAGCTGCCAAATAGGCAGTTTTACACACAAAATCAAAACACAGATAAGCAACTAAATAAGCAATCATGAACACATTATGGTAAATGTCACTTTGAATTGTTACTTAAAAGAAACAATCACCTCGGTGACATTTAGAGCTCACGTCATGATATTGTGGGATTAGCTTGCACTTGTTATAACCCAAACATCCCCTAAATAGCATTTGTTCAAACGGCTCCCGATAAAAATTATATCCAAACAGCCTTTATAAAAAATTATGTAAAAACAGCTCCTAAAATAGTATATCGTCCAAACAACCCCTAAAACATGTTTATGTCGAAACACCATGAAACATATTCAGTCTAAGCATGCCTTACTGAAGTTACCATATTTAAACACTAAACCAATTTGGGTCAATACCCATACAAAATAACTTGTTTTGACCCATTACCCTATATGTCTCATTGCCTTTAAAATAACGATTATAGATAAAATAAGTGTACGTAGGTAACTAATAAAATATTACGTGTTAGATATCATAAACAGTACCAAACCTCAAGTTGTAGTAGACATATGATTGATTCCTAGGTGCATAACACTGTTAAGAAACTGAAAAATAGTCATAAGAAGTAGAACTATTATTCCGTAACTTGTTTTTATGAAGGCTGTATAATGCAAATATTAGTCTGTTGACGTGTGACAACACAGGGATGTACGCTCATTATTCTGTAACTTGTCTATTACACAGGTACTACCAAAATATAATAGCAAAGATACAACTTTTTTTTACTCAAATGTAGCAGGTATTTTCATTATTAGTATACGTGCATATTATTGAGATCCTACGGGTCACACAGGTAGTACGGAAAGTAAGTTAACTGAAATCAAAAAAGTGAAAGACATATTAATAAAACGACATTATTACCTGCAATCTTCGGGTCATGTCTTTTTACATAATGTAATGTACTGAAGGGCCAAGTATATGGAAATAATAGAGGAAAGCTTTTAGATTTTCAATGCTTACCTTGAATACTCTTTAGGAAATTGAGTGTCCTGAAATGCTTCATCACCTCTTTGATTTCGCAGTCCAAAAAGAGCACCATATTTACCTGTATAAGCTGCTAGTGCCAGCTAATCGGAACCTCAAAGAAACAAAACAAATATGAGCCTAAATTTTAGAACTCTTAATTTTCAAAAAATTATGACTTATCGCGATTATAACCAAAAAAAAGTCTAATAAAAACGATATACAAATAGAAACCTGAAATCAAATCATAAATAAAATAATATGTTGAATGTGCCGAACAGACTCGGTATAAAGCATTTCATTTACTCACCTTGACTCATAGAATGTGCCTAATAGTTTGTGTTTGTTTCAGACCATCCACCATTTGTCCATGTTCCATCATTGCACAAAAAGAGCATGTAATCATAAACAACATAAAATAATGCACGATATATTGATATAATACCTTTAGTTGCCAAAATAAGGATTTAATATATGTGTGGAATCAAAATTTTGATTGTGGCAAAAAGCAGTCAACTAAAGTCAGCCACGAATGTGGTCAATATAGTCAAACTCCTTAGGCTCAATGCTTTGTGGAAGTACAGTGTTTCCCCGGGTCGTTATATCCCGACGAGGTGTGGATGGTATCAAAACGGGTTTGTGATCGGGTGAATTGAATGGGAAGTAACCAGATAAAGATTTGGGTTTGTTTACACTACTGGAATGATTAGGAATAACAGTATGAACAATCACGGGAAACAGAAACGTATAAACATAAACCAAATAAAAATCAAACACGACTGCGTGTTGGGAAAAATGTGAGTTTTAAGGAAAATAAACTATAGGGGGTGAAAATGAAACTTTTACAAACTTAAAATAAAAAGAAAATTTAAAATGAAAAGAAAAATATTTATTTGATTATTTTAATATTTAAATACTAATTAATTAATTAAAACTATTTTAAATCTAATTTAAATTAAACTAAAAATGATAAAGGTTACAAATTAAACTAAAAACTTGCAAAACTATTTTCTAAACCTTAAAATGAACTTGAAGAAAGTATAAAAATTAAAAATAAATATTTTTGTCTTTTTGTGGAATTTCTATTAATTAATTACTAATTAAATATTAATTACCTAATTAAACTATTTGAATTATAAAAAATAGAAGATGAACAGTAATAATTCTAGAAAAATTCCTAAAATTATATTATAATATATAAAAGCTAGGAAAATGTAAAAACTAGGTCTTGCTTAATAAAAACTAATTATGCTATTTAAAACTTAATTATTAATTAATTACTAATAAAACTATTATTAAATCTAATAATTACTAAATGAAAAAATAAAAATCTGATAAAATTAATAAAAATACTTTAACATAAAAGGAAATTAATAAAAATATAAAAATACCAAGTACTTAATAAAAATCTAAAAATTAAAATTAAAATTTAAATTACATTAAATAAAAACTATCACTTATTATTAAATTGGTTTTTCTTGATTTTTCTTTTTGAAAACTAATTTACAACTGAAAACACACAACTTTTGTAAAAGCAAATTTTTTATAACTTAAAAATAAGCACTGTGGAAGCTTATTTGCTCCACAGTTGACTTTAGTTGACAAAAGAGGGAAATATGCTCAAATGAGCTTAAGTGGGAGCCACTATGGTGAATTCTGGTTCAAACTAGTTGAGTGGACATGTTTAAGCTAGAAAAATCAAGTGGGGTCCACAGATTAAGCAAATAAGCACTTTGATATCTTGTTTGGACACTGAAAATGGGACAGACTTGAGAGGTGATTTCAAGTGGGACCCAGTGAGATTAAGCTCATACTTTTGCTCAAAACTTGAAAAGGGCCAGGATGGGGGTTGAAGGAACCTGATTGTGGCTTGTGGGACCCACTGTGGAGGCCTACAACAACCACCAAAGGTGGTGGTGTTGTGGTGGGCTGCTGATGCAGGGGAGATCAGTCCTCCTTCAGGTGTGTTTGGCCAAGTGTGGGGCCCAGAATAAAATTCACAAAAATAAAAGGGAAGTGAGACCTCAAAGTTAAGCTGGGAGGCTACTAAACCTAGAAATTTCAAGGTCTGAAATAACACACAAAAATCAAATTAATTCTTGCAAGTTTTGGGAAAAACTGAGAGAGTGCACTTTTGACTTTCAAATTTATGAACTAACTTTGACTTTTATGACTTTAAATCCTAATCTAATGGCTAAATATGATATATTAAGTTAAAATGAAGCTATTTCAAGTATCCCTAACAACTAATGAACAGATTTGAAGGATTATAGATCATATAATACTAACAGTGAACTGATAAGGAAAGTTAGACATGAATTTGACTTTTTCTTGTTTTACCCGTGAGTTTTATGGTTTATTTGAACTAGCATGACCTAGTGTAGCATGTATGAACCAATGTTAACCCTTGAAACAGCAAGAGTAAAGCTAAGACCCTTAAACCAAACACCCCTCTATAGTTGACTGTTATGAGTTTTACACAGCAAAGCAATGATTTAAACTAAATCACCACTGAATTAACTTCTATTAACATTAAACAAGCATGAGTGAGTAACTTTTATTAGCAATCAACATCTATAATTAGACATAGCAGTTTATGCAAGAAAAAAAATGAGAAGACCTTACAAGGTTATGAGCTAAGAACAAAGGTATCCAAGACCAGGAACAACCCTACAGCTCTCCACAGAGCTACTAAACCATCTTCAGTCCACAAGTTCCATTGCTACATCTTCCTTTCCTCTTCTCCCATGATTTTTAATTTAGTAGCTATTTTGAGGTATTTTCATGTGATTTTAGTAAACTGAGTGCAAGCAAGTTTAAAAGCTTAGAAACTTATGAAAACTTATTAATGATCCTAAATAAGCTTATAAGAACACTAAGTAACAATATTTAATAACATAAAGGAAATTTGAGATTTTCAATTTAAATTACAATTACAGAAGTTGAAACTGAGATTCTTTGAATTAAGATTAAACAAGGATCCAATGACATTAATGAAACAGATTACAAACTTTCTGGAATTAATTTAACTACTAAAAACTAATTTTACAATAAGTTGACAATTTAAACTAAACTATCTAACTAATTAACTAACTATTTTGCTCCCCTCCTTCTTGTTCCTTTTAATAGCTTCCAATTGAGGTTTGTGGGACCCACTGGGTCATTTCCCAGCATTAAAACAGCCATTGGATGGCTTCTTTCAATCTTGGCCGTTTAATATGTTTTTGGCGGGAAAAGGAGGGTGAGTGCAATTGGGGTCTGTGTTTGCAGGCTAGGGGTTGGAGGTGATGTGTGAGTCAGAGTAGCTTGGGCGGTGGAGCAGGCTCAAGTGGGGAGAGTTGGGGGTGAATACCACCCTGGTATTGAAGTTGCAGGGGTGAGTGGTATTAGGAGGGAAAGGGGGTAAGGTGGTTTGGTTTGACCGGTGGGTTGACCCTGGTAAATAAATACGGGGTTGGGTTTGTTTTATGTTGGGCCAGGAAAAGTTGGGCCTGGTGGTTTACTGGATTGGATCATGGTTTAGGATTTATAGGGGTTTGGTTTGGTTTGTAGTAATAAGTAACACAAGGACCATTCATGTAATATTTCTGTTTTTGAGGGACCTGAAATGTAACTTATCCAAAGCACTCATAGGGACCAATCTTGCCATAATATAATAACCCAAAGACCATAATTGCAATTTTCCAAAATTTGAAACCCCAAGGACCAAAGTTGCCATTTTTCAAAGTTGAGGGGTTAAATTTGCCAATTTTAGTAAACTTTCATCCAGGGACTGATATTGAACAAGTTTTATTATTCAAGGACTAAAGTTGACTTTTTATTCATTTTAAACCTTCCAGGAGTAGTTTTGCCAATTTATGAAAGTTGGGAGACTGAAACTGCCAATTATGCAAACTTTATTCGTTTTTCATCTGTTTTTACTCTTTTTGCATCTGAAACATATAAAACCAATTTTAACATATTTTCAGTATTTTGATGCATTTCTGAGTGTTTTTAAATGTTTTGGCAGCTCGGATTTGGTAAAAATGATGAGTATTTACACACTCATCAATCCCCCACACTAAAACATTGCTAGTCCCTAGCAATCTTTTGAGAAAACTTAATGGATTTGAAATCTCTTTACCAAAAGCCATTACTTCTGGAGTAGCCAAATGTTTCAGTTCAAGTAAGAACTATGGTACACTGATAACCATATGATTTTGAGCAAATCATCAGCTGTCAACGGATTTGATTTGTCTTTACCAAAAGCCGTTTGCTTCTGGACTAGCCAACTCTTTGATGGAATACAGTCATCATCTTGGCGAGTTAATTACCAATTATGGTTTTCCACTGCCTTTACCACAAGCCATAACCTTGCGGGCTAGCCAACTCTTTACTTTTTAGGATATGGTGAGTTGAATACCATACAATTTTGGGCAAATTGTAAGCCGTAAACGGATTTGAGTTATCTTTACCAAGAGGCGTTTGCTCCTGGATTAGCCAGTCCTTATTTCTTTTAAACATGGTGGACTGATAACCATAAAAATTTTGAAGCTCGAGTGAAAAAAAAATTTAAAATTTTTGAAATTTTGGCCAAAAACGGGGGTACTAGAAGGTAAAATGTGATCATATTCACTAGAATACCCCCCCCCCCCCACACTTAGAATTGAATATTGTCCTCAATATTCAAAGTCCCCGGCTATTATGCCGACTCTTTGAACGTAAAAAGGCAACATTACAAGCTAAATGTGGAAATACCATTTTTTTCACTTTATTTGTAACCACAGCAGGGGTAACACCCCCACACTTAGGGTGAAAACCCCATATACATGCTACTGTTTTTGTTTACCGAGTCGCTAGCCTGACTCGACCTCGAATTCATTGGTTCTTGGGGAAGCATGATGTGGAAGAGATAATCTCCATCGGACTTTCATTCAAGATGTTTGGACAAACATTTGAAGCACGTGAAAGTTCCACACCGATGAGATAAGTACCCGGCTCAAAAATGATAAACGAAAATGCCGGGGTCAAAGATGGTGTCTTCACTCCCGAAGGAGTGAAAAACAGGAGAAGCTACGGGATAGGTGAAAAAGAGAAAGAAAGTCATGATGAAAATCATGACTAACTCATCGTCACCCACAGGAGAATTCATAATATCATGAATCTCATCTTTTAAGCTCGTTTGATCAAGACATTTCCCGGGTGTGTCTAGATCAAAGTGGAAACTATCATACTCCGGTGGAGATATGATATGAGTGAGTTCACAGGAGAACTCCTCAAAGGTGAATGAATCATATTTTGGATTGATGTGAGTGAGTTCACAGGAGAACTCATCGAAGGTAAATGATTCATAATCGGGGAGAGAATTATGAGAATGAGAAGTGGTATTGCCACTAATCTTCTCTCCCATAGGATCAAAATAGAAGGCTTCAAATTCCGGTATAGAATCATCGGAAGGAATGTCACTATCCTTAATGGGGATAGGAGATGAAATAGGTTTCTTTTTGAAAGCCTCGAGTGAGGAAACTGACATTCAATAATGTTGCACGAAGTGCTTCATCTTTGATTTCAGTGTCAGTTTCATCATTCTCTTCTTCTAAGCTGACTAGCTCAGAAGGTAATCCTTCCACATGACTGATGTCTCCAGAAGATAAAGAATTTTCATCAGTATGGGAAGTATGAAGCTCGATGTTGGGATTAGAATTTAAAAGATTTTCAATTTCTCCCAGATTCGCTTCAAAGTCAAACAGATCATCATCACTTCCCAATGGAAGTGGATTGATGTGAGTAAGTTCGTCCGTGAATTCCTCAAGAAGAGGGTCAACATCAGAATGAGGCAGTGATGCCTCTACATACTCAACTTCTCCATAAGATGTATAATCATCATTAAAATCAGAGAAAGTATCAGAATGATCTTTTGGATTTTCAGGAGGGGAAGGTGAATCACACACATGATCAAAAATTCCCTGTGACTCTCTTGGGATTGGGACAAGGTTCTCAACACTAGACTTTATGAATTCGTCCGATCCCTTTTCAGGAATAGTGTCAAGATGCTCGTCCCCCATGTTTATAGAGTGAGTGGAAACTTCGGGTGTGATATCAGCAGACTGAGGGAGTTGAGAAGGACTAGCAGTCATGGATTCTACAAGTTCCATTATTTCTACTGCTAGTGATTCAGTTATATTATTTTCTCCCTGTATTTCTACTGAAGCAGTTTCAACTGAAGTTGAATCAGAAGGCTTCTCAGATACCTTTGGGATTGGAACAAGGTCAATTATTTCCTAAAGGGGAATGACTTTGACTTCCTTGTCCCCATTATCAAGATATCTGAAGGTTCCTTAGGATTTTCTTCTTCTAATGGTTCATCCTCATCACTTTCATCCTCAAGATAAAATGAATGAACAGGAGGCTTTTGTTTTCTAAGAATCAGATCCTTAAGACTGTTTATTTCATCCTGAATGTTCATGTTGAATTGTTTTTTAGCAACAATTGTTTTAGTAATCAATTCAACTCTAGTTAACTCGTTCTGAGGAAGTGGTTGAGGGGTTGGGTATTGTGAGGGCTGGTTAAAACCAAATTCATGATTGTTACAAGGAACCTGTTCATAGACAAACTGATTCCTAGTTTGACAATCAGAGCTGTAGTGAGGGCCTCCACAATACTTACAAGAAAAACTTGGTGTATTTTGATACGGAGCATCATTGAGATTTGGATAATATGATTCTTGCTCGTATGAATGTGATGGGTAGTTGGAAAAATTTGAAGAGTCTTGGAATGAGTTCTAATTAGGATCATAAGCAAATGAATTCCTAGAACCACAAAACAAACAACTCCCGTCTCAGATATCATTACCACATTGATCACATGTACACCAACGACATGGTAAACCGAAAAGCGGCTCACCACAACCGACACAAGGAACAAAATCCGGAGGTGGGACAAGTGGTGTGCTCTGAGAGCTAGGAATTTCCACCACTTCCGTTATGGTCTCTGGTTTTTGTTTTTGATAAACTTGAAGATTAGGCAAGTCATTCTTTTCAGTCACTGCCCTAAGCTTTGTACGTTTGCTTGACAAACTTCTAACCGTAAATTGTGAAAGGTTAGGATCAGTTCTTGAATGTTTGTCATTAATAGCACGTATCTCGGGCTGTGAAGGGTAGTTGGAAGAATTTGGTGAATCATTAAGAGAATTTGGACTTATGAACAGATTGCACACAGTACAAAAGCTGTTACTACAATTATTTCCACATTTCACACAAATACACCGGAGACAACGATAGCCGTTCTCAATCGGGCTTTTACAGTGAAAACACGTGTAGCCGAGAGATGCCATAAGAATTATACATGAGAGGGGTATAAGAGGGTAGAATCAAACGGATAGAGGGTAAGGGAAATATTTTTGGTTTTTTAGATAAACATTTTGTACAGATAAGAAAAAAAAATTGGTTTTTTGTGTTCGTTGAAAACTGAATTTAAAATGTTTTCGGGAACTGTTTTATATATGATAATAATAAGAAAATATGAACAAGGATAGTAAATATACAGTGAGGGGAATTCCAAAATCACTGATACGCAAAATCGTGTAGAATACGCGCACAACCTCTCCGGCAGCGGCGTCAAAATTTTGATTGAGGCAAAAAGCAGTCAACTAAAGTCAACCACGGATGTGGTCAATATAGTCAAACTCCTTAGGCTCAATGCTCCGTGGAAGTACAGTGTTTCCCCGGGTCGTTATATCCCGACGAGGTGTGGATGGTATCAAAACGGGTTTGTGATCGGGTGAATTGAATGAAAAGTAACCAGATAAAGATTTGGGTTTGTTTACACTACTGGAATGATTAGGAATAACAGTATGAACAATCACGGGAAACAGAAACGTATAAACGTAAACCAAATAAAAATCAAACACGACTGCGTGCTAGGAAAAATGTGAGTTTTAAGGAAAATAAACTACAGGGGGTGAAAATGAAACTTTTACAAACTTAAAATAAAAAGAAAATTTAAAATGAAAAGAAAAATATTTATTTGATTATTTTAATATTTAAATACTAATTAATTAATTAAAACTATTTTAAATCTAATTTAAATTAAACTAAAAATGATAAAGGTTACAAATTAAACTAAAAACTTGCAAAACTATTTTCTAAACCTTAAAATGAACTTGAAGAAAGTATAAAAATTAAAAATAAATATTTTTGTCTTTTTGTGGAATTTCTATTAATTAATTACTAATTAAATATTAATTACCTAATTAAACTATTTGAATTATAAAAAATAGAAGATGAACAGTAATAATTCTAGAAAAATTCCTAAAATTATATTATATTATATAAAAGCTAGGAAAAATGTAAAAACTAGGTCTTGCTTAATAAAAACTAATTATGCTATTTAAAACTTAATTATTAATTAATTATTAATAAAACTAATATTAAATCTAATAATTACTAAATGACAAAATAAAAATCTGATAAAATTAATAAAAATACTTTAACATAAAAGAAAATTAATAAAAATATAAAAATACCAAGTACTTAATAAAAATCTAAAAATGAAAATTAAAATTTAAATTACATTAAATAGAAACTATCACTTATTATTAAATTGGTTTTTCTTGACTTTTCTTTTTGAAAACTAATTTACAACTAAAAACACACAACTTTTGTAAAAACAAATTTTTTATAACTTAAAAATAAGCACTGTGGAAGCTTATTTGCTCCACAGTTGACTTTAGTTGACCAAAGCGGGAAATAAGCTCAAATGAGCTTAAGTGGGACCCACTATGGTGAATTCTGGTTCAAACTAGTTGAGTGGACATGTTTAAGCTAGAAAAATCAAGTGGGGTCCACAGATTAAGCAAATAAGCACTTTGATATCTTGTTTGGACACTGAAAATGGGACAAACTTGAGAGGTGATTTCAAGTGGGACCCAGTGAGATTAAGCTCATACTTTTGCTCAAAACTTGAAAAGGGCCAGGAGGGGGGTTGAAGGAACCTGATTGTGGCTTGTGGGACCCACTGTGGAGGCCTACAACAACCACCAAAGGTGGTGGTGTTGTGGTGGGCTGCTGATGCAGGGGAGATCAGTCCCCCTTCAGGTGTGTTTGGCCAAGTGTGGGGCCCAGTATAAAATTCACAAAAATAAAAGGGAAGTGAGACCTCAAAGTTAAGCTGGGAGGCTACTAAACCTAGAAATTTCAATGTCTGAAACAACACACAAAAATCAAATTAATTCTTGCAAGTTTTGGGAAGAACTGAGAGAGTGCACTTTTGACTTTTAAATTTATGAACTAACTTGGACTTTTATGACTTTAAATCCTAATCTAATGGCTAAATATGATATATTAAGTTAAAATGAAGCTATTTCAAGTATCCCTAACAACTAATAAACAGATTTGAAGGATTATAGATCATATAATCCTAACAGTGAACTCATAAGGAAAGTTAGACATGAATTTGACTTTTTCTCGTTTTACCCCTGAGTTTTATGGTTTATTTGAACTAGCATGACCTAGTGTAGCATGTATGAACCAATGTTAACCCTTGAAACAGCAAGAGTAAAGCTAAGACCTTAAACCAAACACCCCTCTATAGTTGATTGTTATGAGTTTTACACAGCAAAGCAATGATTTAAACTAAGTCACCACTGAATTAACTTCTATTAACATTAAACAAGCATGAGTGAGTAACTTTTATTAGCAATCAACATCTATAACTAGACATAGCAGTTTATGCAAGAAAAAAAAATGAGAATACCTTACAAGGTTATGAGCTAAGAACAAAGGTATCCAAGACCAGGAACAACCCTACAGCTTTCCACAGAGCTACTAAACCATCTTCAGTCCATAAGTTCCATTGCTACATCTTCCTTTCCTCTTCTCCCATGATTTTTAATTTAGTAGCTATTTTGAGGTATTTTCATGTGATTTTAGTAAACTGAGTGCAAGCAAGTTTAAAAGCTTAGAAACTTATGAAAACTTATTAATGATCCTAAATAAGCTTATAAGAACACTGAGTAACAATATTTAATAACATAAAGGAAATTTGAGATTTTCAATTTAAATTACAATTTCAGAAGTTGAAACTGAGATTCTTTGAATTAAGATTAAACAAGGATCCAATGACATTAATGAAACAGATTACAAACTTTCTGGAATTAATTTAACTACTAAAAACTAATTTTACAATAAGTCGACAATTTAAACTAAACTATCTAACTAATTAACTAATTGTTTTGCTCCCCTCCTTCTTGTTCCTTTTAATAGCTTCCAATTGAGGTTTGTGGGACCCACTGGGTCATTTCCCAGCAATAAAACAGCCATTGGATGGCTTCTTTCAATCTTGGCCGTTTAATATGTTTTTGGCGGGAAAAGGAGGGTGAGTGCAATTGGGGTCTGTGTTTGCAGGCTAGGGGTTGGAGGTGATGTGTGAGTCAGAGTAGCTTGGGCGGTGGAGCAGGCTCAATTGGGGAGAGTTGGGGGTGAATACCACCCTGGTATTGAAGTTGTAGGGGTGAGTGGTATTAGGAGGGAAAGGGGGTAAGGTGGTTTGGTTTGACCGGTGGGTTGACCCTGGTAAATAAATACGGGGTTGGGTTTGTTTTATGTTGGGCCAGGAAAAGTTGGGCCTGGTGGTTTGCTGGATTGGATCATGGTTTAGGATTTATAGGGGTTTGGTTTGGTTTGTAGTAATAAGTAACACAAGGACCATTCATGTAATATTTCTGTTTTTGAGGGACCTGAAATGTAACTTATCCAAAGCACTCATAGGGACCAATCTTGCCATAATATAATAACCCAAAGACCATAATTGCAATTTTCCAAAATTTGAAACCCCAAGGACCAAAGTTGCCATTTTTCAAAGTTGAGGGGTTAAAGTTGCCAATTTTAGTAAACTTTCATCGAGGGACTGATATTGAACAAGTTTTATTACCCAAGGACTAAAGTTGACTTTTTATTCATTTTAAACCTTTAGGGACTAGTTTTGCCAATTTATGAAAGTTGGGGGACTGAAACTGCTAATTATGCAAACTTTATTCGTTTTTCATCTGTTTTTACTCTTTTTGCATCTGAAACATATAAAACACAATTTTAGAATATTTTCAGTATTTTGATTCATTTCTGAGTGTTTTTAAATGTTTTGGCAGCTCGGATTAGGTAAAAATGATGAGTATTTACACACTCATCAGTGGAATAAGGCGGTACCGCCTCTTCAGTCTTCAATGCCAAATGACAAACTTCCTTGCACTGTAAAAAGTAAAATTATAATCTGAAATAATAATCAGATTTGTCCTACATTTTTTAACAATTAATTAATAAGCCAGAGGGCTTACCTCCTCTCCAAAGGACCGTGGCTCGTGATCAATATTTCCCTTCTCAGAATGCCCACGATAAAGAGGAAACATGGCTCCAATAACTAAAGCATGTTAAACATTAATTAAATCAACGAAATCCATCTATGAATGAGTTTTCGGGTTTTTTGAGCCACAAAATCATAGGCATAATATCGGCACTCAAAACTGATCATTGCAGTTTTTCATTTTTGTAATACAACTTTTGATTATGTGGTTTTGGGATTCACTTCTGACCCGTGTTCTATAGCCCGACCGTAGTGTCATTACTAAAACAACTTGCACATATCATTAAGCCCTCAAATCGCTCAAAACAATATTAATTATCTAAAAGTGTAGCAAAATTACAGGATGATATTCAAGAAAACTATGGATTATACACCCAATCAAAATTCAAAATTGCTAAAACCCATAATCAAAACAAAAAATTGAAATCATATATAAAAGCCCTAAAATACCTTTTTCTTAGAGATTTCATCAAACGTGTTCCATTCTGCCTTCAAATCATATGCCTGGTAAACATATAATAAAGGAATCAAAATTATCAAATCTACATAAAGCATATGTAAAAAAATTAATTAATACAAAACATACAAAAAAAAATTATTAAGATTCAATAGATCCCAAAATCGTACCTTTGGTGTATCATCATTAATTTTCGGCTTGGTTAATCTTCCTCAATCATATTCTACCTACAAAATATCAAAAAAATGACAAAAATAAGCAAAATTTTCTTGAATAAATGAAGATGATGAGGCAAAGACCCATGAAACATAATCAACCTATCAATATCGATACCTCAACAAATACATTCATATTATCCATTCATATAGAGAATTGCTAAGCCGCGGTCAATTCCACTGTGTTGATCAGATTATTAATATTAGAAAGAATAACTTGAACGGGGTGTTTGGTTTACAAATGTAAGGAGTGTTTGGCTACTGGCAGAGGTGCCACATTCAAGCATTTTATCGAACACATGATATACATTGATTTTAATAACTAAATTGCAAAATTGCCTACAGCAACATTTTGATGATAAATTCCTGGATAATTAAAGAAATATTCAAACAATAAAAAAAAAACATAATAAAGAATAATTAGAGCGACATACTGCTCATTGTATAAATTCGCGAATAATCATAAAAACACTCAAATCAATCAAATAAAGATGAAAGAAACAATAATCAAATAACAAATCAATTAATGACTAAAAACCAAACCCATACCTTGGATCAATTGTGTATACATTGAATCGAATAAGGTGCTTGATAGATTAGGGTTAATTGATTTGGGAGAATTCAAAACTGTTGGTGTTTTAATTTTTATCGACCTCTGCTTAGGAAAATGATAGTTTAGGGTTAATTGATTTAGGAGAATTCAAAAATTAGGGTTTAGGAATTTGAATTGATTTGAATGATAAACATGGAATCTCTTCAAAATTAGTGAGTGAAATCAGGAAACCGTGATTCATGTGATGTGATTTTCAAATGTATAACTGATTGAAGTGATTAATCGTGAGAGAATTAAGGAAAGCGTATATTCACATAAAAGAGGATGCAGAAATTATAGGGGATAAGTGTATTCGAAATTAAAGCATGCCATTATTGTTTTGTATGCTTTAAACAAAAAAACCAAGTTGCTCCGTTGGTTGAGAGCATGTGGAATTAGGCACCATACCCGGGTTCGAATCCCACTTGTGACATATTTTTTTAGTATGAAGCTCGAAATAATGTTGCCACGTGGAGGTGTCAGCTTGTACAAAGTTGATGACTGGGCATATGACTCATATTATCCAGTCAGCACTTTCATGGGTACAGCTTATGATGCATCATGTGCAAGTCAAAACTTGTCTCATATATATGTCAAGATATATATATATATATATATATATATATATATATATATATATATATATATATATATATATATTAAGTTTCTAAAAATTAAATTAATACGTTCATTACTCCGTTTGGTCAAAAAGTCAAATGTGGCCATTTTCTTGTTGGGCTCGGCCCAACAGTTGCCGAAACCTAATCAAGCCCAAAATAATAGTTTAGGCCCATATTCCTTTTTAGTATTATTCGTTACGTATCGTAATTTAATTAAATCGATTAAGCACTTATAAGTAAGTCATTACGTCAAAAAGTCAAATATGACTAAATTTTAATAAGTTCGACCCAAATAGCACTATTTGACCAAAAATCAAAATTTTATAAGTTAAACGCAATTTGTTATGGCTTATTCGATAACTTATTCAAAATAAACTTTCAAGCATAAATTTCACTATTTCGCCACTTGAGTCAAAATTTTATATTTTTCAAAACCCCAATAATTATTTATTTTATAAGTGGCCGATTAGGGTATAATTGCATAAAAGTGTATATATCATCTTAAACTCGCGTAATTAACACTAATCATATTTGTATCATCAAACTAGTACCACAAGCAACAAGATTTACCTTACAAGCAAGAAATACTCTAATTTGTATGTACACTTCATAAAAGTCGAGCACTAGCAACAACATGTCAAACCATAGCTTTTTCATTTTAGCAAAACATATACATTTAGCACTTTGTATCATTTTTAAACATCAAGACAACATGTAATTTACAAGATTGAACAAGTTTTGAAGATCCTTACAATGTTCTTGAAAAATTCGAGAAGTATAGTGATCAAGAAAGACTCCAAATTGCACCAAATTTACCCACAATACGCTCCGACTAACCCAAAACACTTGAAAGTACACCTTGATTGCTTTGAAACTCAAAAGAATTTTGTAGATCTTAAATTTTATGTTGGGTCGTGGGTTTGAGATGAGAGAAATGATCTAGGAAATTTAGATGAGATGAAATGAGTATGTATGTTAGTTTGTGTTACATATTAAGTAAGAAACAAAAGTCTATGTCATCTTCCACTTAAACAAATCATTTAGGATAACATATTTTGTCATCTTATGGGGGATGGTGGACGGTTTAGGAACTATGTGGGGTAGGGAAAAAAAATTTCACTCCTCGTTGGTGTATCGTGTGTCGGTTTAAGCTTAAATGTTACCATAAAGTCCTGGTTTGACATTTTTGGACACATACACGTAAAATAAAGTTTTTATCAACGTTTTTGTCATAAATGTAATAAAATATTATTCTTGGCTCAAAAATGTATTTATTTGACTGCTACCATATTTACTGTGGCGTCGATTCGCGCACGGGGTTACTTTTCAGTAAAATGTGAGAAAGCTCTCAGTTAATTACGAAACTTGTTAGTAACTATCAGAAATGGGATAATTTGTGTTTACTGACAAAAACAGACACTTTCAGTGGTGACCGTAAGCTACAGTCCGCGGGATAAACTCCCAAAATGCTCAAAAGTGTTCATAAATGCATAGTTTAATAATAATAAATAAATATTTATTATTAAGATAAATTGTGAAAATTACCATTTGTCACATGCCGCATCGACTTCCTGTAGGAAATACTAAAGTACACGTCAGGGGTTAATACGCCATATCCACTAAAAGTGAATACGCCGCATTGACCAACTGATAGAAAGACGAAAACAAAAATATACTCAAAATAAAATAAAGCATAAGCATGGGTTGCCTCTCACGAAGCGCTTGTTTTTGTTTGAGTCACGAGCTTGACTCCACCCTTATTTACTATGTAATAGAGTGTTGTTCCCCCCCCCCCCCCCCACTTGTAATCAAGTGCGGGTGATAGTAGCAATACGCACCATAAGGGTGTAAATTTGCTACTAGAGATGGATAGAATATGTAAAGATAATACCTTGGAAATATATGTACTTCTTTCTTTACCTTACCTGGTTTGGTTAATAAATTGGATGGCTTAAACATTGCATGTGAGAGAGTAGTATATTGAGGATGAGTGAATGTCCTTTCTTCTTCGTTTGCATCATTGGTAGTTAGGCGTCCCTTGACTTCCATAAAAGATGAGAAAAGGTATTTGGCGAGTAAAAGTTCCAGTTCCTCTATATCCTTCATAGGATTGAAATCATCCTCTTCAATCATGGTTCTATCCACCAACTCATCCTTGAATTCTTTCTCAAGTTCAACAAAAAATGGGTTGATAGCAGGTGCTTTATATGCTTCATTAGGAAGTGTAATAAATTCCACCTCATCATTCTTTTGTTTTGCAACCTGTTTAGGAAAACTAGCAAGATTATTAGTAATGGGATTAATAATATTTAATAAATCTGTACCACTTTTTGTTGTAAGTGACTCCAATTCATCATGTGAGTCTCAATTTTCAGCTAGTGATCTTGCAATTTCATCTTCATCCCGAATATCCGCCTTAAATAAGTCATCCCGCATTTCTTCAAAATCCCTTGTGGGGTCAAAATCTGGCTTATCCGTTCCACACATGAATATTTCATTTTGTTGTGGTAATTATGGTATGGCATCGTACATAATACAATCAAAACTTTCAATATTAGAATACTCGTTATCTTCATCTGAGGTAATATCATCATGGTGTTTTTTATAGGATGAGAATATATCTTCCACCTCGGGTGGA
Source organism: Artemisia argyi (assembly GCA_030686995.1). Lineage (NCBI taxonomy): Eukaryota > Viridiplantae > Streptophyta > Magnoliopsida > Asterales > Asteraceae > Artemisia > Artemisia argyi. The sequence goes on from CM060687.1 coordinate 78,190,139, forward strand.
AAATCACAAGTAATAGCACTATACACCATTGTTCCACATTCATCTTCATTTTCATCATAAACACTTACGGATGAATAAGCTTCTTTGTAAACAATTGCCGGATTTTCATTCAAATCAAACACTTGTGACTCTTCTTCATCTTGTGCAATTTCCAGAGAAATAACATCATCAATAACTATTGTCGGAATCCTAATTGCATCAAAATCATATGATTCTTCTTCATCATCATCATGTGATAAAGTCCAAGTGTCTCGAAATGGCAATTTGTTTATTTCTTTCCTTGACTTTTCCTCTTCCAATAACAAGTATTCATTCATAGTAATTTCTTCCATGTTGATGACTTGTGCACCATATCTTGCTCTTTCCCAATCGTACACATTATTATTGCACAAGGATCGTTCTTTGTTAACCTTAATATATTCTTCCATAGTAATGTCCTGGTTGTCCATATCCATTGCAACCTAAAGGATAAACAACCAAGGAAAGAAGCAGTAACCGAAACAAAAATAAAAACTAAATACTAAAAATTAAATAAACACAGAAAATAAATAAAAAATAACAAAAAAATATTTTTGGGTCACAGAAGATCGATGAGCCTTATCCAACAGACAATGGATATGCCGTTTATGACACAAGTTAATACGTCGTATCCAACAAACAAAGGATAAGCTGTATTAGCTTCCTGTAAAAAAAATTAGAAAATTTTAAAACTATAAATCACACAAACTAAACAGATTTTTACCCATAGAACGTCAATACGCCGTATTCACAGACAAGAATACGCCGTATCCCCTTCTGAGACATAAACACAAAATATAAACAAACTACCAGATAAACAAACCAAACACACAAAAACAAACTAAAAAGAGGAAAATACCAATAAAACTGGTAAAAAGATAAATTCACTTCCCGGCAACGGTGCCAAAAACTTGATGTGTCGTTGTATAGGTGATTATTTGTTTATCAACTTTTAATATTTATTTTATGCCGACTTAACCTATAACAACACTAACGGGCAATGTACCCGATCAATGTTGCCTAGTTGGTAAGTAGGGTGTCGATCACTAAGAGTGGATTTCTAATATACTAATTCTAAAGGTATTCTACTCTACTAAATTAACCTAAATTAACGCAAAGGGGGGTTCAGCCTGAGAGACTGGCACGGGTTTGGTTTTATATTAAACTAATTAAACTAAACAAACAATAGAAGTATAAAGACACCAAAGATAAGAAGAACGTGTTAACCAAGTTTAGTCATATACGATTAAGTTTTGATAAGTTCCTAAGACCTGTAGCGTTGGTGCTCATGACTAGGCGTAGTCAATCCTACCTCTAGTTTCCCTAGAGTTTAGATTCCATTTTAAGTCTTCTTGACTGATTAATCCTGTCACAATTAATCGGAATCTGCATAAAGCTGCTTAATAATTACTAAGTTTATGATTAAGTAGCTTGTCACTTGTTTTATTGGTAGTTTTATATGATAAGTGTCGTAATCTATTCTCTCTCGTTAGATCTTAAGTATAGGCGAGTAAACTCTTAATGATTACTTATGCTTAAAAGATATATTACTAACTTATTAGCTTAGTGACGTAACCGTGGGAGGAGGTATGGTAGCCTCGAACAAGCCATTGATAGGCACAGAGGTTATCAATGCACATATAAAAAGAACCAAAAAAATATCATATAAACTTTAATCAATGGGAAAGCAATTTTAAGGGGAGCAGTATGGCGGCCACAAGCCCATCAATCCTGATGGATTAAAGCTTACTATTACAATAAAACAAAACTACTTAATTATAAGTAATCAAAATTAAGACTGAGCAAACAATCGAATTAGTAACAAATCAAAACACCAAATAATCATAAACTTGGCTAACACATAAGGGTGTTAACCCATAATCTCTATAACAAAGTATATAAATGTAATCATAATGAATATAGTATGAAATATAGTGAATACGATACGCTAACCGAATGATTAAGTAATATAACAATGATTAGAGATGTTCTTCAAGGATGATTGGGTCTTCAATGTTGATCTTCTATTGTTTGGAGGTGTTTTGATCTTCTGGGAATGAACCTAAGGCTCCCCAATGATATCCTAATTCGTTAATTAGTCTTCTATTTATAGTTTCTGAAATCAGGGTTGATGTCGCACATCTAGAGAGTCAGATGCACTGTAGCTATAAGTAAACGTAGCCTCCAAGTTTGAAACTGACCAGATATGGCGCATCTAGAATTCTGATATGGAGCATCACCCAATACGGTGCATCTAAGTACCCAATGCACCACATCTCCATCAGGAACAGATAGATCTCATTTTTCTCTTTTTGTGACGGCTTGAACTAACTAAAACGGAGTCCAGATTTTACGGCCAAAATACGAAAGCATCTTCGAGTGTCAACTTGTAATCTTTGACTTCTTCTTTAAGCTTCTAATCTTCATTTGATTTCTTGGTAAGGATTGTATATGGCCGATACAGCGCATCGGATTGGTCCGATGTGGCGTAACAAGATAACTTCACATGGGGTTCAAGATTATAATATTCTAGAATATTCATACACCACCTTTAGATGCGGCGTATCTTCAATCTCTTATGCGGCGCATGTTTTTCGGTATTTTGGATAATCTTTGGTGAAGTCTTGAGAGTGATACGCTGTATGTCAGAAATGTAATGCGGTGTATCTGGAGTAGAACAAGTTGGTTCTTCTTCGTTGACCAAAGTTTCATATGCGGCGCATGGTATAATAATATGCGGAGCATGCTTCAAAGTCAGGAAATGGTCTTCAAAATCATCTAAGTATGATGATACGGCGTATCTGTCTAGAATGATACGGCGTATCTCATGCAATTCAGTAGACTTTTCCCATCTTTATCATTTATCTACATATTTCATCCAAAATTATTAACTTTCACCAAATGCTTGTTTTTACCTAAGAATTACCAAAGTAAATGATTAAGTATCAATTCTCATATATAATATAATTAAACAAGTCAATAATATAGGATAAATGACGCCAATAATATGTACTTATTTGATGTCATTAGTATGCTTTAATCCATCAGGATTGTTGGGCTTATCTATGCCATAGGACTCCTCTTTATATTGTTTTCCCATCAATTAAAGTTTATATGATTTTTATTTGGTTCTTATTTGGGCTGCCATACCCCTCCCATGATTACTTCACTAGCATTATAAGTTAGTGTAAGCCCTTAAAAAATGTTAAATAATATAGACATAACTAATCATTGAGAGTTTACTTGCCTATAACTAAGATACCAATGAGAGAGAATAGATTTTAGCACTCATCATATAAAACTAGCAATAAAACAAATGACAAGCTATTTAATCATTCATCAGGCCTCTTATCTTTATTTGTTATCTATCTTTGTACGTGTTCGTCATTCGTGTATTCTATCTCATTAGTTTTATTAATTATAATCAACCCAAATCGTGCCAGTCTCTTAGGCTGAAAACCCCCTTAGGTTAGATTAGTTTGTAAGCTAACTTAGGAATTAAAATACTGATACACATTCTAGGTGTTAACGTTCCACTCTTAGAGATCGACACTCTACTTACCAACTAGCTACATTGATCGGGTACACTGCTCGTTAATGTATGTTATAAGCTAAGTCGGCTAATAATAAATTTAAAACTTGATAAGAATAATCTATACCTACAACGATTGATGACCTTTCCCTTGTTAGCATGGTTGTCACTTCTTAGTGGTGCTCTTCCTTTTTGCCAGACGTCTTTTAAAAGGTGGTGTAACTTACCCGTCTCTACGGCTATCCTCATCTGCTCTTTTGGGTGCCAGCAGTCATTTTTGAGGTGTCCCTTTTTGCCGTGGTAATCACAGTACTTATCTAAATCTTCTTTTAGGGGATTTTGTTTTAATGGTGGGGGTTATGGCAGTCTCAGCTGATGTTCGGTTGCTAGGATTTCCTTTAGGGCTTTGGTCAAAGAGCTCAAGTCTATCGGTTTGGCTTCATTTCTGCGTATGTCATTGCGGCGGTTGCCTGGGTGTTGTCATACCTTGTGGGAATATAAGGAGCATAATGATCGTTTCTGTGAGGTTTATATTCATTTATGTGATTATTTCGCCGGCTATCCCCCCCAAAAGGGGCTCGCGGCAACCTGTCATTGTAAGAAGTGGAATGGTACTCCTTCTTATAAGTATCCATCTTTTCACCCCTTGGCAACTTGGTTGCCCGATACACTACTTTCGATCAAGAAAAATCATCCACTCTTACCATAATTTCAGTCATCGTTTGAGGAACTCGGTCAGAGAACCATTTGGCCAACTCAGTGCATTTGCTACCATTAATAAAGGATGAGATTTGCATGACCTCCGGTACGCCAAAGATATGGCTGGCCTCGTCAGTCCATCATTCTTTGAACTCCGATAGAGTTTTGTTTGCCTGCCAAATGATCTTGGTGATTTCTAGTGGATCTTTGATGCACTTTCTTCTAAGAGCAAACCTTGTCACAAACTGATCAAGAAGAGTTTCCGAATTATCAATGCTACTGTTGGGCAAGCGGTAGAATCATCCTCTTGCAGAACCATCCAGTGTTTGCTGAAACATCCTACACCATACTGGCACGGGCCACTCACCATGATTAGCTGCACCACATAATCTAGTGACATGATCATCCAGATCTGTAGACACATCATAAAGCTTTATGTTGGTGGGCATTGCATGCTTCGGTCCTGAAAACTCTATGATTCTTCGAGTGAAAGGACATCTCGATGCTTCTTTGTATGGCTTGGCTAGGTCATCTTCTTGTTCTATTATTAAGGCTTTTAATGCGGTTACTTGGCTTAGGATCTGCTCTTCCAAACTATTGGGGTTGTGATTGTTGTTACTTCCTTCCGCTTGGTGAACCTGTGTTTCCAAAGCAGGATCCTTCATTTTTCAACTCTGGTAGATTGAATAACGGGTCCCACGAATGGCACCAATTTTTTCAAGTAAAATCCTGCGCCTTACTTCAACCAAGCAAAGTTGATCCTCTGGACGATTTCTTGTTCCTTCGGATCTTAGGATCCTTTAGTAATCTGTAAGAAAGAAACACACATTAGTCTCATCCCGGGTTTTATCCCAGGATCAAACTTCAGCATGAGAATAAGTATAGGTGATACAAGAGTATAAAGGGTCAAAGTAATATGTGTGAAAGTATAAGTGAGTTAAAAGTTAACATAATGTGAAAATCTTCCTCCTTTATACAGGAGAGACATTTTTGTCCGTACCAGATACCTCCAAATGAGATGGTGATGCTTTTGAACCGCAACTGTGACCTTTCTCTTTATAGCCTCTGCTCAATTCTACTACTTATTCTGAACAGGTGCCCTTTACTCTTTATATCAGGTTTGACTTTGGATCCGAAAGTTACCGTTGGCCTGAATGATCTACTTTGGTTTGTTCGGAACTGAGGGTCTGGTTAGTATTGGCCGTTTGGACCTATACGCCAACAGTGTGTGTGTGTGTGTGTGTGTGTGTGTGTGTGTGTGTGTGTGTGTGTGTGTGTGTGTGTGTGTTTCAAATCTAAGTAATGAACATGTGTGAGGAAGAATAAGGATGTATAGTTGGCACACAAGAGAATTTTGGCTGTAGGGGACACAAGTACAACACATACAAAGAGGTGTAAGGGAGTGTTAGGGAATGTTTGTGTGTGAGCGGGAGATTTTAAATAATTCAAAGAGAGATTATATTTCAAGGGTTCAAGCTCAAGTATTCAAGATTTATAATCCTTAATTTTATCCACAATTAAATCATCCACTAATCATCTTGATACTAGTAAGAAAAGTGCTTTGCATCAAGGTGAATAAACATCTCATAATGAGAGAATTCCATTAAACAAAGTGACCTCGACTTAAATGATCAATAACGGAGTAAACCTATTACGTAATTAGAAAAGATGAATGTAAGGATTATGGTCACTTGAATACTTGCCTTTTAAGTTCTAGTGAAAGTATATACATCCTAGGTTTGAGGAAAAACAATTTTCCTTGGATAGAGGTTTTATAAAATCATTTATGAGTTGGCATTTTGTAAAATCAGAAGGACTTTGTTTTGGGCACCTCTCTAAGTCTAAATTTTAAATAAACTTCTTAAATATCATGTACGAACCTGAAATGAAAAATGTACCTTAGTCGGGTAAGACGAAAGCCGACTTGAAAAAACCGAAACCATCAAGATTAATGAGGCTGGCATGCTGGCTAGGTGTGGCGCGTGCCAGGCAGCGCGCTACGCCCCGATTTCTTGGTTTTTGGTTTTTGGCTATTGCTTGTTATTTTAAGTGTCTCAAATGTATATTTGTAATCACTAAAATATTATAAGGGCCTTGGTCATTAATGCACCAAAAATTTCCCCCTTTGTGATGATGAAAAATATATTTTCAAAAGCAAATAAAATTACTTATGAAGCATGATTAAGACGATGTTGATGTAGTCTCGCATCTTGAACTTGCTAGCTTGAAAGTCTTTTGACTATTCGACACTTGGAGATGGCTAGACTTGCTTGACTTGATCATACGTAATTTGGTGAAGATCTTGAACATAATTTCATCTTCACTTTTGCTTTCCTTCTCTCCCATTTGTCGAAGCAAAAAAGTTTTTCAAATAAAGAAGCTGATAGAACTCGATGCCAATAAAATATAAACTTCTTTCAAACTCCCCCAAGATCATTGCTCCCCCTTATTCTAAGGCGGGGATGCATGAGTCAAGGAGTACCACTTATGTGATGTTGTTCCTATATAAAGAACAAGCCACAAGCAAACAAATACACAAACTCAAGTCCAACATGGGTTAGATAACCATTTGGAGACTTACATTCATGGGATAGACATAATAATATGATACAAATGTGTAATCAATGACTTTGAGGATGTCAATATAAGCAAGGTTCCAACATCATGCATATTAATAGAGTACATAAGTTTGAAACCATAACATACGCATAATAAGTTTAATTAAGTCCTAGAAATACATAATGCAACCAAATCCTAGTAGTAGAAGTTCATATAGCACACACCATAAATAAAACGAGGTTTTAAGCCCGCGCGTTGCCGCGGGATGTTTGAATATGTAAGTGAGGGCGAAAAAGAGGTTCAAGTGTGTTTTGGTTTTGTTGTTGATGGCACCAAGTAGTTTCAAGGTTTAATTTTTTTGTATTGTTATCTTGTTTGTAGAAACAGGTTACACCATGCAGAAATGCAAGAATTGATGGCCCAAAATGCGTGGCAAAAAATGCTTGACAAAGAAAAAGGACATGTATTGCAGGGCGTAAACAACTTACCATACATAGAAAATGCATATCTATTGACATAAAGTTTAAGTGCATCTGTAGCACTTCCATGCATTTGCTGTTTAAATGTTGTACAAAAAAGAAGGCGCAAAGGCAAATGTCAGCTCCTACATAGAGCAGTGCTGTGAATGTTATACAAAAGGTGATTAGGTTGCCAAGCGTTATCTGCTATAGAGAGCAGTGTTGCGAATGTTATACAAAAGATGATTAGGCTGGCATACATAGATGTTTTGAGATATATTTGTGCAGGTGGAGCACAAATATTGCACAAAACATATTGTTTTTGATGAACGGTGGCGAACCGTTTAAATATTTACATTGGCGATTTCAAATTCAGGTAGTCTTGTTCTTTTCAGCTGCTCTGGTTCTTGGTTTTTCTGCTGGTGGAACATCATCTGTAACTGCATAAGGGGAAGAAAAAGAATATATGAGTTAGTATTAACATTTTTATGAGGGATGGTAAAAAAAAGTTAATTACTGTAATGACTCAGCAATATGGATATTTAGTCTGACTCACTCGTAGGTCCGCTGTCAAAAACTATTGCTCCTAGAGTGTTAAATGTGGGCAGCTCGTAACCACGCGTGCCTTCATTATTATAAAGCCTCAGCTTGAATTCTGGTATATCTGCTTGACTACATAAATCGCGTGCAGTTCTCAACAGCCTAACCAGCTCGTTGTGGGTATCTAAGAAGTGAATGAGGCCTTCAACGATGTGTGGATCTAAGGTATCCTGTTCTGAATGAGAGAAATGGTTGAGTCTATTTTGTACTTCTTTGTGGGTGTCATAAATATAGAGCTGCAAAAACCAAGGCGTATCATTGCCAAGAGGACATAGAGATCCAATCGAATGATAGATTTGGCCAGATATCTTGAACACATATGGCCCTGGGCTAGCGTTCACTGACCTGTCAATGTTGGCACCAAATGAAGTCATTGCGAACATTTGGTTGTAGGCTCTGATGTTTTGCATGAAATTGGCATCTGAAAGAAGGTATTTGATATATTCAGGTGGATCTGGCTCAGGTTCCATGGTGATCCTTCCGCCTCCACAACACAAATGGTATTCAGGCCTGTTATTACGCGAGTCTCTTTGAACACGCTCTTCATACTAGAAGGCTGCACCACAGTGACGGCATCGTTCATTACAATCTCCTAAATCCTCATATGAAGGAGATACACCTGCAGGTGGTAATTTGCAAATGTTAATGAGAGTGTGTACCAAAATGCCCACGTACGAAATAAGTGACCTATGCAACCATACGAATTTTGCTAACCAAGTTAGAGAGTAACCTTCACTGATCTGTCGATTGACACCCTGACCAGAGGGACTTGACCCATCAGCAGAGGCAGATTCCAAATTCCTTGAGCGAATACGGGGACGTACATTACGTGAACCATTTCGCCTTTTTCTATGGCCTCTTGGGTTGCTTTGTTCTGTTTCTGCTGTCTGATTCCCATATTCACAATGTTCATTAGGGTGAGCATTATTAGCCAGCGAAGATGCGAAGCCATTCCCTGCACCAAGAGTTATATAGCAGTTGTAAGAAAGTGCTTTTTTTTTAAAAGATACAGAATAAGTAGTAATAAAACATGAGAAAGCAACTGAAGTGTGTACCTTCACTTGACATAGAATGAGGGGTCACATGGGGTATGGACTGTGCAATGGTGTTTCAGCCTCTCCTTTGCTGGCCTGCAGGTTGACAACGTTTACCGGGTCGTGAAGAATGGACAATTGGTCTTGGCTGCTGGTTATCTGTGTAAAGAGATGAAAAGAAACACAAAGAAACAAAAAAATAATAATAAGCATCTTTTTTTTAGGAAAAATGTCTCCAGAAGAATGATAAATCATAGTAAAGAAATCTAAATGTTGACCTTCATTGGACAGAACATCAAATCCCTGAGCAGATGGCCCTTCGTCAATGCAGCTGACACTGGCATTTTGAATTTCAGATTGCATAAAACAATCTTCATTGGCAACACGGCGCCTAACATTTCTGATAGCATCTTGACCATGGTGAGGCTGATTTTGTGTAAAGCTGGCCGGCCGTCGCTTACGGAAGTCAATTTTTGATTGCAGAAGGGGAGGGGGTGGATGAAAGGCTGTTGAGAAGGTTGGGCTGCATAAAACAAACACTCCTATTAGACTTCAAATGTTCCTACCTTACCAATAAATCTTGCAAAACAAATAGACATTTAAATTACCTTGACTAGGGATGATGCTTTCCACAGAAGGATATGGATCATTAGTTTCGCAGGAGGCAGGTGTAATTTGCTGGAATGAATTCTGGTTAAGCAAACTTGGGTGCGAACCATGGCAGAGCGTGCGTTGCCTAACACGCCGCCGAACATTCTGGAGTTGCTGGTCAGTAGTTTGCACTACATTGTCTGATGATCTTTCGCGCCAGGCAACTCTTGATTGCAGAAAAGAAGTATAATCATGCGAAGCCGAGTGCGGAGATTCACCTACATAAAATAAACATGACAGTGAGATCTGGAGCAAGTGGACGTCATTGAGGATGATTGTATAACCATTATAAAATGAAATAATCTTGAGTAAGAAGGTCACCTTGTGGTGAAACATTTGCATTGTTGGCGCCGTCAACAGGCGCAAGGAGTTGGGCATGGAAAGGTAAATTCTGAAGGTGAAGACTTTGTGATTCGGAGATAAAGGGACATTGTGGATTATCATAGTTGTTTGATGGTTGGGTATCCGAAATCGGGGCACTAATATTGCGGCAATGTTTTCTTGTTTGTGGTCGCATAGTTCAGAACAGCAAGATACAGGGGTTTTATCATAGAAAATATTAAAATACAAATTGGCAAATAATAGTGATCTAGTATTAACAATAGCGAATAACAATGACATTGCGAATTAATAAGTTGCAACAGTTGGAAGCCAAATAAACTCGTTAGAACCTGATATGAAATAATACGAAAGGTTTAAAACAAATGGCTTTTAGACAACTCCCAAACAACTGGCCATAAGTGCCTTTTAATTAATGTTTGAACATGAAAGACTAACCTACATATCATTTGATGCAGACAGTTCTTACATAAGGCAATGTAACATACACATATAAAGAGTCATAAGATAATCCAGCGGTAGGTTTATGCGCAACCTACCATGTTGTTTTTTTTACTTTTCGTTTGAATACATGGAGGGTCAGTCAAGTGTTGTGCAAACCAGCCATATAAATGGTACCATCACAAAAATCCAATAAAAGGAACCTAAATAAATGGCTTTTTTTGGCATGACCTAATTGTTGAAGAAATATCTATATAATGACAACACTAATAAACCTCAAATCTATCATGATAAAAGACATTAAACACAGAAAACAAAAAATAAAAAAAGGTCACAATGCAATAAATCCAACCATAAATGCAGATCACATTTACTCAAGACCATTAACCACGAAGCTTAAAAGGGATTAAACACAATGGTTATTTTTTTTTAACGGCACAATACAGATGGCAAACATGTAACTAAACATACAGAAAGCTGGTTAACATAGATCAAAGAATTCATTCAAAAAAAACATAGATCAAAGAACCCGTACCTAACAACAGTGACAATATGTGATTGTGCACATAAAGAGTAGAAGATAGATCTAGAAGCGACTTTTAGGGATATAATGGACAAAAGATGCAGGTGTGAAACAAAAGTAATGGTAGCTATCAATAGGTGGAAAAAAAACAGCCACAAATTACTTATCCTCTCATAAAAGTACTTCAAACCCATTAAAAAATTAGAGGAATTCAATCCCTGTAGATAATACTGTAGCGTAAGACACACAAAACACTATAGATGCCCTGATTCGTTTGAGAGTGGGTCGGTCTTTCGGGTCGAACGGATCTCCGGTATACCGGAAAATTGTGAGAGGCATGTGAGGGAGAAGAAAGCAGAGTCGGATCCGGGTATAATACGTGTGTTGGGTTTGGGCTTACCACATAACCAAATGTGCTAAAAAGAGAATAGTAAAGGGACGGCTTTTAGTATATAGGAGTAATGTTTTGATACATATCAAGATTTCAACACACATGACACAATCAAGACATTTGTTCCTCAAAGATCCTTGCATGCCATCGAAGTCCATTTCTTGATGAAATCCTTCAAGATACCAAATTTGTTTCAACTAACTCTCCCGACGTTGAAGTTTGACTTCATTCAAAGTGTGATAAGCTACCCTCATCTTTTCTTCCTTCCTTTTCTCTTTGGTCCACTCGTTTTGATTCGGTACCAGTTCATCTTTGCTAATATCTTCTTCACAACCGTTTCGTGCTTCTTCATTGTGGAGGAAGATGCCACATTCTCTGGAATTGTGTATGGTACATTGGTTTGGTCTAAGTTTTGGTTATTGGGATCAATATTTTTGATACGCTCAAACACTTTTGTGAGAATTCGAGCATAAGGAATTAGCCTATCATTGTTTTGTAAGCCAAGCATCCTCTTTGCCATAAAGTATACAAATTTGAAGGGAGTTTCTGTTGCAATGCAATAAATCATATAGGCAATAATGATCGACAAATTACCTTTGGCTCTAATTTTCACATCGACATTTGAAGTCAAGACATATTCCCAAATCGTAAAATGATTTTGAAGTTGACTTGGATGCCAATATCGGAGAGGATCATCAATAAATTGAGGTTTGAGAATAGTATTTTAAATGAGCATGGGATCGATGTAATTGCCATGGACATTTCCCTCTTTTCGTGAGTACTTAGAGATTTTCTTGAAATCATTTGTGTCAGTTGAATCGGCGAAGAATTGAATTCCTTGTGAGGATTCATCACATCACCAAACTCTTCCACACTCCAAGAGTATGAATAACCATACATTTCAAAGTTGAGTTGAAGAGTGTCGCGATCAAAATGATATCTTGAATAGAACTCTTGGATGTGACATGAATAAATGGATTGTGGAAGTGAGACAAGTGAAAAACAACGAGCACTGGTGAAGTGTGTCGTAATGCTTCCAATGCGAATATATTGTTCATCACAATCTCTACACTCGTGGTAATTACAGTTGATGAATTTTATGTAAAACTTTTTGTCAGCGCAATTACAATTGAAACGAGTCATGAATTGGTTGGTTTGCTTCCGATCTCCCATTGTCCATAGCGTGTTGGCGCGCCATCCACTGCGTTTGGTTCGGACCCGAGAACTCTTTGAGTTTTTTCTAAGATTTTGTTGAAAACATTTTTCATTATACCTGAAAAATTATTTGGAGGTAGAGTCTTTCAAAAATTTCACAAAGCCCCTTTTTAACTTTGAAATTTTTTGCCATAATTTCCCTTGTAACTGGAGTTTTCCATAAACACATAAATCAAGTTTTCTCAATTTTTTACACAAGGGATTCCTAAAACTAGTTTTGGGATACCCTAAAGAGTAATGCTAAAAAGCTTATTAATTCATAAGTTACATGTGTAAAAATAAAAATATTAATAAAAGATATATAACAATGGGAAAACCATGATGTCACAAAAGTACATATACCAATTGTGTTTTTCCTATCTACATACTCTCCAATGTGATCCGAGTCAGCATACACTATGGTTTCTATTGCCGTTTCTTTGAGTTACCATAATCTTAAGTGTGCAGTACCATTGATGTATCTAAATATGCGTTTGACCGCCTCAAGTTTAGTGGTCTTTGGATCTTCTTGAAAACGAACACAAAGACATATGCTAAACGTATCGGGTCTACCAGCCGTAAGATAAAGTAAGCTACCAATCATACCTCTATATTTGGTGCTATCAACGGATTATCCCTCATCATCTTTAGTAAGCTTAGTTTTTGATGACATATGAGTCTTAATTGGTTTGGAATCTTCTAGACCGAATTTCTTAAGCATTTCTTTTATATATTTAGATTGGTTGAAAATTATGCCATCTTCTAATTGCTTAATTTTCAATCCTAATAAGAAGTTAAGTTCGCCAATCGTACTCATGTTGAACTCTTCGTCAGTGTTCTGAAAAGCTCAAGGCGCACTAAGGCGCAAAGGGGGCCAAAGAGCCTCGAGTCGAGGCGCATTCCAAGGCGCGGGATTCATGAATGCGAGGCGCACTAAAAGCATTAAGTTTTTTATAACATATGTCATATGTGACCATTTATGTAGCTTAAATAATACAAAATAACATTAAAATACTTAATGCATAACACATATTGCCATTATAAATATTAAAATGGATTGGTTGTCACTTCTAGAACGGATCAACTCTTTTGCTCGATGACCTATATAGAAATTAAAATCCATATCAGACTAAATATGTTTGTGTCCTACACTTGTAGCTTACATCTAACAAAGCTCACAATTTAACACAAAATATCAAGTAAGCAATATATTAATATTCAAGGCGCAATGCTACATTTTCATAATAATATGTCGTAAAAAAATATTTAATGAAACAAAATAACTTCTTAAAAAAAATTTCAATCAATAAAATAAACATAAAATCAATTTAAATTTAGAAATCATATAAATACTCACCTATGACTTAAAAGGCCCATGCATTATATCTTAAAAAAAAATAATAATAAAAAATAAAATAAAAAAGTCCCAAGGCGCAAAATATGGCCTAGGCGCAAAAATCGCCCGAGGCGCCAAGGCGCAAAAATCGCAAAAGCGCGCGATTTTTGTGGGATTCATGCATGTCGTGCGCCTCGAGTCAAAAAAATCCCCAAGGCTAGCGCCTTGTGCGACTTAGCGCCTAGGCGCGCCTTAGGCGCGATTTTGACAACTTTGCTCTTCGTGCATGATTTTTGAGAAATCGTCGCATAACTCTTGACAAGTCGATCTGAATATAATGTCATCTACATAAATTTGGACAATAATAATGTGCGAATCATTTTTCTTTATAAAGAGTGTGTTGTCTACTAGGCCTATGGTAATAGGTTTAATTAAAAATATGCTTAAGTCGACTTTTGGTGCTTGTTTAAGACTATACAAAACCTTTTTAAGTTTATAGACATAGTTTGTTTTTTTAACATAAATAAAGCCGAGAGGTTGTGCGACATATAATTCCTCTTTTATAAAGCCATTCAAAAATGCACTTTTGACATCTATTTGAAAATTGTAAAAAGTCATTTACGCATGCATATGTAAGTAATATTCTAATAGACTTAAGTCTAGCTACCAGAGCAAAAATTTCATCTAGTCAATGCCTTCTTCTTCTTGACGACTTTTGATCGATGCACAAAGTTGCGGCATTGAATTATTTTTGGTATGAGTATTTATATTTGAGGATAGCTTGGTGATAATTTTTTTAGCCAATTGGCTAAAAACCTCTACAAAAAATACACAAGAATTAAATTAGGGGCCTCGAAAAAGGATTCAAAGATCCACAAAAAGGACTCAGGTATCTATAATTTGTAGCACAAAATTTTAGCCAATTAACTACATAAATATTGTATAGCTAATACATACTCTTTGTATTTTCGTGTTAGTCAGAACCAATTATAAATTTGAACAATTAAATTAGCGATATTACAATAACTGTCGACGAATTGAAAGACCATGATTGTAAATTTAACAAGTTATTAAATTGCCATTTACAAAATGTGCATGCATTGAACGAATGATGTTACAAGTTCAAATTTGTGTAGTATGGATTTGATTAACACATCTACTATTGGCAAGTGTGTAAATTTATAAGTTCAAAAATTTCTGTTAAAAGAAAGCATCAATTTTTTTTTTTTATTTTATTATATATATATATAGATTTTCCATTATATCTAAGTTTTTTTGTTGTTTATTTTTTTAATTTGATATCGTATTGAAAAGTCAAAATCCCAAAACCAAAATAAGTAAGTTTTTTTTTTTTTTTTTTTTTTTTTTTTTTTTTTTTTTTTTTTTTAAGGCAGTAAGTATATGTTTTAATTCAAGTCACAAACATCAAAGAAAATTTACATCATCTCCTGACTACTACTTTAACATAGTGTGAGTCAAAACGAACTTAAGATTTTTGATAAAGCGTTGCATAATTTTTTTTCTTTATATTATAAGTAATAAAGTTGCATTATAAAGAATTTATTATATAGGGTTGTTGTTGAAGTAAAATCTTGCTTCTATTTCAGACAAGCGGAATGAATCCTCCGGACTATGAGAAGTCCTCCAGATTCCAGGTGATCTTTGGTGAGCGTCTGTCCTTTCGGGTACCTGCAAGACAGACACGTCCGTTAGTCTCGCCCTGGGAATGACTCCCAGGACTAACCTCCGGCGTGAGAGTAAGTATATATCTTAGAGAGAGAAAGTATAAATAAGAGATTAGAGTGTGAGAGAATAATCCTTCCCTAAAGTGGAGATTTCTCCTCTATTTATAGGCTGTTTTCATGAAGTACTAGGATGGTTAGTACTAATCCCTTAATGGTCGCTTGTTTGTGCTCCACTACCATGTACTTTGCGTACAATCTGTACTTTGATTTGCTTAGTTATAGCATGTCCGGATAGTCAGTTTATCCGGAGTGATGTGGCCGTCCGGAAAACGTCACCTAAGAGATATTGATCCATTCCATTCGGATATTGGTTCGAGCCATTCGGCATGGATCCGGAGGATACATACGCCAACATGTCCCCCCCCCCCCCCCCTCAGTATCATAGTATTGGTTATACCAATGGTGTGATACTCAAAAAGTTTGTTTCCGGAGGGTATGCCATGATTTTGTCGGGTTAAACTCGTGTACAAGATGCCAAATGTGATTAATGTGTCGTTTAAGGAGCGCCGTCGTTTTTACTGAGCCCTTTAGATTTGAATACGTGTGCGCATTTTTGAATCGTATGGTCTGGATGATGACACGTCAGCCCTACATGTGACGCGTCGTTTCGCGCCCATTCTTTCTTGCCTATAAATAGTCCATTCCATTCCATTTTTTACCACTGTAATTTCTTCTCTGACACACTCCTTGCTTCGTATTTTCCGAACGAGATTTTCGTTGCGAGCATTTCGTCCGGTGTGCTTATTTAATTATCACGTCTTAAGAGGTACGCGATGCTCCTTTCTCAGTGTTTTAGTTTTATTTGGCTATATCTCTTTTCCGCTCATTCCTATTATGTCAAAGTCTTCTGCATCGGTGGGTCCAAATGATATTCCCGTAGGGGATGATCTATCAGTCAAACATGACATTCAGAAAAGATTTTCTAAAACGCGTCCTTCGGATGTTATTGCCTTGGTTGAGGCTTTTGGGGTACCTGCAGATCTACATCCGAGGGTTCTACCGAAAGGTATGACAATGGATCGGCTTCCCGCCGATGCCATAGGTCTTTACATCAAGTATTTCTTTGAAGGAGGTATTAGTGTTCCTTTCTCTACCTTTCTTTTGGGAGTTATCAAATATTTCAAGGTTCATATTTCTCAATTGGTTCCTCTCGGTTTGCACCGTGTGACCCTTTTTGAGGTGTATTGTCGGAGCATGCACATTCCTCTGACTACTCCTTTATTTAGGGTGTTTTACAAGTTGAGTAAGCAGGGTTGTTGGTTCTCGTTTGAGAAGCGGACGGGTAGTAATATGAAGGTTTGTTTTGGTGATTTTTTGTCCTGCTTGAAAGGTTGGAAGGAGGAATTTTTCTTGATAGATAGGCATGTTATTCCTTTTGCTATGCCGTGGAGGCACTATGATTCGGATGTTTCGGATCCTTTTCCCAAGAATGAGTCTAATGTTGCTCATGCTGAGAAGTTAGCTGAGTCTATTATAGAGCCTTTCCAAGTTCCATACGATTTTTTGTATATGCTAGGCTTGTCCACTTCTTGGAAGTATCCCGGATATCGGGCGGCATTGAGAGACGAGGAGGGAAGGGGTACAGCCTTTGTCTTTGTTTTTTGTTGCTGTTGGGTTTTTTTTTTTTTCTTTTTTTTTTTTTTTTTTTTTTTTTTTTTTTTTTTTTTTTTTATGTGTGTCTGTTTTCTTACCATTGGATATTTTCCTTCGTAGGTATCACTATGGCTGACTATTTGAGGAAACCGTCCTTGCGCAGAGGTGTGAATGTGGTAAAGGGGGATAAGCTTCGGGAGGATCAAAGTGTGGAGATGCATTTGACCCAGCCGTTGGCTTCGAACTCTGAAGTTCCGGAGAAGGTGGTCGACCTTTTGAGAGTTGAGGTTCCTGATGACAAGGTCCTTGCTACCAAAGAAAAGAAGAAGGAGCAGGCAGCCCGGACGGGTGTTAAGGAGCCTCCAGTTGGTGGTAGTGGCAAGTCAACTGCTTCGGTTAAGAAGCCTGGGGAAGATATTTCTTCCCGCTTGCATAAGAGGAGCAAACCAGCCCCCGGTTCTTCAGTTATTGATTTGGATTCCACCAAGAGTATTCCCATCCCTACTCCCCTCCGATCACTTCCACCGAAGGACCAAACCTCCGTTGGTAGGGAGGGAGGTAGTAGCAAAGGGGGAAGTGTTAAGGCTGGTACGCTGTTTCTTCCGTACTTTTCGTTTATTACTGGTGGTGTTAGTATGCTTAATTTTATGTTTTCTTGTTACCAGGTAAGTCTAAGAATGCAACTGCTAGGCCGAGCGAGGAGATGGCCGATGATGAGGATGTTGACATCGAGGATGATTCTTCCGATGAGGCCTTTATTCCGGAATAGTCTATGAGGAGAGGAACTAGGATGAACAATTCTTCCGTCTGTTGGGATATGATGATTCATCTTGCTACTCCCGGCGAGGAGAAGTATATTGATGCTCATGATGATGATGAGGCTACCCAGCGTGCTTGGCTTTTGCTGGCAAAGAATGCTACTGCTCAAGCTAATCTTTTATATCGTTTTGAGAACGCTGTGGAGGAACGGAGAAAGGTTGCTGCGACCCACATAGATTGTGAACTAAAGGCTAAAGATGATCTTAAAAGATTTTAGGCAGTGCAGACTGAGCTAGAAAAACTCAGGGTTGAGCATGCCGATTGTGCTTCTGGAGAGCCGGAGGAGTTGAAGAAGTTGAGATCTGAGCATGCCGGTTGTTTGGGTAAGGAAGAGGGTTTGAATGGGAGAATCTCAGATTTAGAGAAAGAGAAGGAAGAATGGAGGAGGCTTTCAGCTGGTCAGGTTGAGAAGATCAATTCCTTGGAGACCGAGCTTGCTAAAGTTAGACTGGCTTTGAGCAACGAAGAGATGACCTGTCAGGAGCTCCGGAATGAAAACAAGGGTTTGGCCATTTCGTCTGGTCATGTGGAGATTGACCGTAATCGGATTGTGAATGAGTTTCTCCCAGAGTTTGTTTGTCATTTTCTGGGAAGTCATGAGTTCAAGACAGCTTTGGCCGAGCCTTTCAACCTCTACTACCAATCGGGGTTAATTGATGGGGCTAATATGGGTAGGAAGCCGGAGGAAGCTGCAGAGTTGCTGGGAGATGTGGAAGATCTTGACATGGATGCCGATGGGAAATATCAATCTTTGTATGATCAAGCTCTTACCCAAGACTATCCGTACGTCCAGAAGATCCGCAAGACTGTCTACAGATCTTTTAAAGAGCTTATTGAGATGTTCCACGACCCTGCTCCCTCTGTATCCGCAACTGCCCATGTGGAGGTGGCTGCATCAGGATTTGTCGATGGGGTTGTTAGGGGTGAACTTTCTGTTAAGAATCCGGAAGTCCAGGGTGGTGCTCCTCAAGATACATCGGCTCCTGTTTGAAGGTTTTTGTTGTTGTAGGGTTTACATACCTCCATTTTGACTATGGATTCAGGTGTGGTGAATCTTATGTGAAGCTTTTTTCAAAATTTCTTTCATTGGTTACTTTCTGTCGGGGCTCGGGTACTTCCATTTTGACTATGGGTTTAGGTACTCCGAGCTCCCCGTGAAGCTGATGTTTATTTTTTAATTTGTTCATCCGACGACTGTTGTTGAGCCTAGGTGATAGTATGGATGAAGGATGTAATGATGTTCTGACTTTTTGTAGTGCAAGGCTTTAATGGCCGTTCGAAACAAGTTATGTAATAATTTTTGGACTTTTTTAGTATATATATATATATATATATATATATATATATATATATATATATATATATATAAATATATATATATATATATATATATATATATATATATATATATATATCATTTTACTTTTCCTTTTGATAGTGAATGTATATATTTGTTTTTACATTTGGCCATATCTAATTTTAATATGCTAGTCTGCCGAAGGGTGTGAGTCACTTGGCGGGTCTGAGCTGCTAGACATTCGGCGTTGGTTGTATGTTGATTATTGTCTTGGTTGCTCCGTCATGTCTTAGGATTCAAATCATTCGGAGATTTACTATTTAGTATTTTGTCTTTAGTTATTCGACTTCTTGGCCATTTGGGCAATCTTTATCGTTGGGTACTTGGCCTTAGTAATTCGGCTCTTGGCCATTAGGGGCAACCCGTGCCTTTGGGCATTTGGCCTTATCATTTTGGCTCTTGGCCGTAGGGGCAACCTGTGCCGTTGGGCACTTGGCCCTATCATTTTGGCTCTTGGCCGTAGGGGCAACCTGTGTCGTTGGGCACTTGGCCCTATCATTTTGGCTCTTGGCCGTAGGGGCAACCTTTGTCGTTGGGCACTTGGCCTCATCACTTTGGCTCTTGGCCGTTGAGGCAACCCGTGCCGTGGGGCACTTGGCCTCATTATTTTGGCTCTTGGCGGTAGGGGCAACCCGTGCCATTGGGCACTTGGCCTTATCATTTTGGCTCTTGGCCGTAGGGGCAACCTGTGCCGTTGGGCACTTGGCCCTATCATTTTGGCTCTTGGCTGTAGGGGCAACCTGTGTCGTTGGGCACTTGGCCCTATCATTTTGGCTCTTATCCATAGTAGTTTAATGTTTCGAACAATAATATTAGGCGAACAAAAACTTTCTTTTGTCCAGAGTATAGCTGCATATGATTTTTATTAGAAATAAGAAAATGGCTTATGAGCCTTACAATAAGTCTTTCGGATATCTCCGATTACATAAAACACTTCTTTAAGTTAATGGCATGCCAAGTCCGGGGTACTTCTACATCATCCATGGTTTGGAGCTTGTAGGTGCCGTGTTGGTAAGTTTCCATTATTCGATACAGACCTTCCCAGTTTGGCCCTAGCTTTCCTTGGTCTTCCACTCTGCTAGCTTCGTTCCTCCAGTACACAAAATCTCCCACTTTAAATGCTTCGGGTCGAACCCTTTGGTTATAATATTGCTCCACTTTCTTTTTATATTTGGCCTATCTTATTACCGCCATTTCCCATCGTTCCTCTAGCAGGTTCAAGTTTAGGTTTATCTTATCGTCATTGCTTTCAGCGTTTGCCATCATGGTCCGAAAGGTAGGCATGCCGATTTCAGCCGGAATGACCGCTTCACTTCTGTAGGTCAAACTGAAGGGTGTTTCTCCATTACTGGTTTTCAGGGTGGTGCGGAATTCCCATAGCACGTTTGGTAACTCATCGACCCATCTGGCCCTTTCTCTTCCTAGCCGTGACTTGAACCCTTTCATCAAACTTTTGTTGGTCCTTTCTACTAACCAATTGGCTTGAGGGTGAGCTACGGCTGTATTGATCTGGGTGATGTTCAGCCTTTCACACCAGCTTTTGAATGGGTCACCAATGAAGTTGCTTTCGTTGTCTGTGACGATTATCCTAGGTAGTCTGAACCTACAAACAATGTTGTTCCATACAAATTTCTTTACTTCTTTGTCGGCCGTTTTGGCTAAGGGCTTTGCCTCCATCCATTTTGTGAAATAATCTATTGCAACGATGACGTACTTAACCTTTCCTGGAGCTTCGGGTAAGGGTCCTAGGATATCCATTGCCCATTGGTAAAAAGGACACGGTGCCATGACGGAGGTCGACACCGTTTTTGGTAATTTGGGAACCGGAGCATGTATCTGGCACGAATCACAATTCTGGATCACTTCTATAGTGTCTCGGTGCATGGTTGGCCAATAATAGCCTTGTCTCATGAGCTTAGCCACTACGGATCGTGGTCCAGAGTGCATTCCATTGCCCCTTCATGTACCTCTCGGATCACGTAGTTGGCTTGAAGAGATCCTACACATCGTAACATTGGGCCTAGATATGATTTTTTGAACAGCACGTCATCGATCAATGTATAGTGGCTTATCTTCATCCGAAGGGCTCGGGCCTCGTTCTGATCTGCCGGCCAGATCCCTTCTTTTAGACACCGGAGGATAGGCGACATCCAATTCTCCTCCTCTTCTTCTACTATTGCATTAACTATTTCTTTTTCGGTGGACGGTTTTTCCAGTACCTCTACTAGGATTTCTTTCGTCAGGTGATCAAATGCTACGGATGCCAGCTTGCTCAGTATATCGGCTTTTTGGTTTTGGGCTCTTGGGATATTTTTTATCTTGAAATGGTCAAAGCAGGTAATGTATTCTTTGGCTTTGGCAAGGTACTTCATCATGCTCTCCGTATATGCTGTGAAATCTCCGTTGATCTGACTTGCTACTAAGTTTGAGTCTACTCGTACATCTAGTGCCTTTATGTGCATACTTCTTGCAATTCTCAATCCGGCCAACAGTGCTTCATATTCTGATCCGTTGTTAGTGGCATCGAAGTTCAACCGGAGGGCATAAGTATATTCTTCTTTGTTCGGACTGATTAAAACTAACCCTGCTCCGGCGCCCTTTTTACTGGACGCTCCGTCGGTATATAGTTTCCATTCTTCAGTTTGAGAGATATCACATATCTCCCTGCCTTTCCCTTTCAGATCCTGACCAGCCGGTCCGATAGGTATTTCGTTAATGAAATCAGCTAATACTTGTCCTTTGATTGCATTTCACAGTACATAAGTGATATTATAAGCCTCAAGCTCCACGGTGTATTTGGCTAGCCGTCCGGAGGCTTCTGCTTTATTTAGTATTTGTTTGATAGGCTGATCTGTTATGACCTTAATAGCATGAGCTTCGAAGTATCGTCTCAATCTTCTGGATAAGTGTAGGAGAGCTAGAGCCAATTTTTCTACCGGAGCATATTTCTTCTCGGCTTCATGCAACGTTCGGCTTACATAGTACACCAGAATCTGTCGCCATTCCCTTTCTACTAGCATTACCCCACTTATTGCTTCTTTTGTAGCCGATAGGTACATGTACATGTCCTCTTTTGGTTTTGGTGTTGTTAAGCAGGGGAGTTCTAAAATCATCTTCTTCATTTCTTGTAAAGCCCTTTCGGCCCCTTCTGTCAATTGATACCTATCTATGTTATCCTTGGTGATGTTTTTAAAGGTTTCGAAGAAAGGTAGGGACCTTTCAGCAGACTTGGATAGGAAACGGTTTAATGCGGCAAGCTTTCCGCTCAGGCTTTGCATTTCTTTTAGTGACTTTGGCGATTGCATGTTGGCAATTGCTCTGGTCTTCTTGGGATTTGCCCTGATTCCTTCCGAGGTTACCATGTAGCCGAGGAATTTCCCTTCTTCCACTCTGAAGGAACATTTCTTAGGGTTCAGCTTCATGTTGATCTTTCGGAGGTTGTCAAACGTCTCAGCTATGTCGGCCACTAGCTCCTTTTCTGTTTGGCTCTTGATTACCATGTCATCCACATATGCCTCTAAGTTTCGACCAATCTGTGACCGAAAGGCAGTTTCTACCAGTTTCTGATATGTTGCTCCGGCGTTCTTTAATCCAAATGGCATCTTGACATAGCAATATGTTCCGTGATCAGTGTAGAAGGCCATTTTTTCTTCGTCTTCTTTTGCCATTTGGACTTGATGGTATCCTTTGTAAGCATCGAGGAAGCACTTGTAACGGAATCCCATTACGGATTCAATTTTCCAGTCAATTTCGGGTAGTGGATAGTAGTCTTTCAGACAAGATGAGTTAAGGTTTTTGAAGTCAATGCACATCCTCCAACAGTCGTCCGGTTTCTTTACTAATACTGGGTTTGAGATCCATGCCGGGTATCGAACGGGCCTAATGATTCCATCTTTTAACCATTCTTCCACATCTTTGTTTATGGCTTGGTTCTTCTCGTCCGAGAAGAACCTCTTCTTTTGAGCAACAGGTTTGTCGTGGACATTTACGTTGAGCTTGTGTTCGGCAACCCATCGGGGCATGCCCGTCATATCCGATGGTTCCGATGCAAAAACATCATGGTTGTTTTTGAGTAAAGTTATCAACTGTCTCCGTCCCTCCTTTGAGAAATTTCTTCGTATTGTCACCAACTGATCTGGATATGCCAGATGGACCAAGATTTCTTCAGTTTTCGTGACTTCATCCACGATCGTTGTTGCCGGGGGAGTCTCAACTTTGGTTTCTTTTTCCAGCACGAACTTTTCTTCCAACTTCCTACATTCCAAAATGATGACTGATCGGGTGACCAAAGTGGCTATGCCTCTCGGAGTTGGGAACTTCATCATAGAATGTATTGTCGAAGGAATGGCCCTTAGTTTCTTGATTCCAGATCGCCCTAGTATTATGTTATAAGGGGATGGAGATCTAACTACCGCAAACTTCATGGTCGTTCGGCGATACAGCCCTTCACTTCCGAAACATACTTTCAATTCAATGTTTCCCAACGGATTGATAGCTTCTCCGGCGAATCCGACTAAGGGTGTGTTTGTTTTTGTTAATCGAGACCGGATGGAGGAATCAAAGTTTAAAAAACAGTGCTCGTACATTACTTCCACCGCAGCACCTTGGTCAACGTACACCCTTCGGACTGTATATCCCTCTACTTCCGCTTCGACTATGAGTGGTTCATCGGAAACATCTCCGGGTAGGATTGGGGGGAAGCTTGTAGGGGCATTCATCCACTCCTCTTCCTGGTCTATGACTTTGCGTTTTCACCCCCTCTCCTGATATTGAACCATATTGATGATTCGTCCTTGGTTGGTTTGATTATTACCTCGTGGAGGGGCCCTATCTCTTTGCCGGACATCTTTGATCAGATGGTCGAGTTTGCCTGTTTCCATAGCCTTCTTAAGTTGTTCTTTCAAATTGTGACAATCATTTGTGAGATGGCCTTTCTCCCCATGATAGTCGTAGTATTTGTCCATATTTTCTCTTGATGGCCTTCCTCTCAACGGAGGTGGTGCCGGAAGTCTGAGATGATGTTCGGTTGCCAAGATTTCTTTAGGAGCTTTGGTGAGTGCATTAAAGTCTATCGGTCTGGTATCCCTCCGGTTTGCGTCGTTACGATGATAATCCGTTCGATAGTCTGCTCGGTTATCGTACCTTGTCGGACCGTAGGGTATAAAGTGATCATTTCGACGAGGTCTGAATTCATCTCGGCGGTTATCCCGTCGGCGATTTCCTCTGAAGGGGGATCGTTGAGTGTTTTGGTCATTTCTGTTATTGTAGGGATTGTAATGGTGATCTCTTTTGTAGTTGTCTATCTTTTCTCCTCTTGGCACTTCGGCTGACCGATAGGCCTTTTCAGAACGGATGAAGTCATCAACCCTTATCATCATTTCAGTCACCGTTCGGGGAACTTTTATAGAGAATCTTTTTGCTAGTTCCGGACATTTGCAACCATCAACGAAAGAGGATATCTGCATTACTTCTGGGACCCCTGATATACGACTAGCTTCATCTGTCCATCGTTCCTTAAACTCTGGCAAAGCCTCGTTGGCTTGCCAGACGATCTTTGTGATTTCCATAGGATCTCTGATGCATTTTCTCTGAAGGGCAAATCTCTGCACGAACTGTTCACTTAAAGCATCCCAATTGTCAATACTACCTCGTGGGAGACTATCGAACCATCCCCTAGCTGCGTCATCCAGAGTCTGCTGAAACATCATACACCATATTGGCATGGGCCATGCACCTTGATTGGCTGCTCCTTCAAACCTTGTGATGTAGTCGTCCGGATCGGTGGACCCATCATACAGTTTTAAATGAGAGGGCATTGAATACTTTGCATTCTTAGGTCCGGAAAAGTCAATGATACTTCGGGTGAAGGGACTCTTAGATGCTGCTTTAAAAGGTTTAGATAGGTCGTCCACCAGCTCCTCTTCGGCCTTCTGGGCTCCGACATCTTAGGATTTTCCGTCCTCAAAGTCGAGCTGGATGGGTTTGATTGGTGTTCCTCCTCCGGTATTGTATTCCTGGATTAGAGCCTTTAGGGTGGTGATGTGATTCTGGATTTGTTCTATGGTGTTGTTGTGAGCGTTGTTATCGTTGTTTCTTTCGCTACCTTCGGGTGTTACGGGAGTAGGACCTGTCATCTCTTATCTTTGGTAGAGTGAATGACGAGTCCCACGGATGGCGCCAATTTTTTGAAGTAAAATCTTGCTTCTACTTCAGACAAGCGGAATGAATCCTCCAGACTATGAGAAGTCCTCCGGATTCTAGGTGATCTTTGGTGAGCGTCTGTCCTTTCGGGTACCTGCAAGACAGACACGTCCGTTAGTCTCGCCCTGGGAATGCCTCCCAGGACCAACCTCCGACGTGAGAGTAAATATATATCTTAGAGAGAGAAAGTATAAGTAAGAGATTAGAGTGTAAGAGAATAATCCTTCCCTAAAGTGGAGATTTCTCCTCTATTTATAGGCTGTTTTCATGAAGTACTAGGATGGTTAGTACTAATTCCTTAATGGTCGCTTGTTTGTGCTCCACTACCATGTACTTTGCGTACAATCTGTACTTTGATTTGCTTAGGTATCTGCAAGACAGACACGTCCGTTAGTCTCGCCCTGGGAATGCCTCCCAGGACCAACCTCCGACGTGAGAGTAAATATATATCTTAGAGAGAGAAAGTATAAGTAAGAGATTAGAGTGTGAGAGAATAATCCTTCCCTAAAGTGGAGATTTCTCCTCTATTTATAGGCTGTTTTCATGAAGTACTAGGATGGTTAGTACTAATTCCTTAATGGTCGCTTGTTTGTGCTCCACTACCATGTACTTTGCGTACAATTTGTACTTTGATTTGCTTAGTTATTGCATGTCCGGATAGTCAGTTTATCCGGAGTGATGTGGCCGTCCGGACAACATCATCTAAGAGATATTGATCCTTCCATTTGGAACGATCCGTTCCATTCGGATATTGGTTCGAGCCATTCGGCATGGATCCGGAGGATACATACGCCAACAGTTGTACATGTCTTAAAAAACATATTTTATTAAAAAATTACATTTTATGACCTAAAATCAAGTGTTAATCTCACGCCTGACTCTTATGTTGGTTCGTCCCTAGTGCGAGCACAAATACCATATTCGTTGTTTTGAGAAAATGTTTTCAAGGTACACGATAATACAAAATGTCACTTATGTGTAATAAAAGTTATCAAAGGACTTGTGGTCTAGTGGGTGGGGCTTAACTAGTTAAGCGAGCCACAGGTGGAAGTAGTACCGGGTGGGTGACCACCCGGGAAGTCCTCACTTGTGGTCCACTTGTAGACCATATTGTTTCGGAGATATATTGCAATGATAGATTTGAACCCTCAAGCCACTCGTTGCGGGGGTTCGAATCTTGAGCATGGCCCGATTTTCATCCGGCTGTTTCTCCAGCAAGGTAAACTTCTGTGGAGGCAGTACAGTTTCCGGGGGAAACCTGTTACCACCTGAGATCAGCGTGGACCCGGTTAAGACAACATAGTCTGGCGGGGTGACGATGGGGCCTTCAATGTCTGCGAAGGTGATCATTTCTAAGTTGAAATTCACCTTAAAAAAAAATGTGTAATAAAAGTACTGACATTTTTGCAGGTAATATCTTCATAAAAATTGGGATTAAAATTGGGAAAGAGGGTTGGGATTAAAACTTGATGCTGGTTTTAGGAAACACCAGCCGCCGCAATTGAAACCACTTATCTGAACATGCCTACTTCCACGTAGGATCGTGACACTTATCACTAGCCAGCTAGGTTCTTTGTATGTAGTTTTCTTAAATATCCCATGGGCAATTTAGGTATTTTCATAATTCTTCACTAGAATCTCATGCTTCCACGTAGCATCCTCACGATCATTTTTTTTAATATAAAAGCTGCACTTTTCCCACATTCCCTCTTGCCATTTTCATAGCAAGATTACAACAAACAAAACACATTTGTCACTAGAGATACCAATTTGTACGATTTTGATAATGTATGGTCATGGTGGCTCGTCCGATGCAATTGCTAAAAATATGAATTCTTTGCTTCATTCGTCTACGTTTAAGCATCCTTCTGATGGCGAGTTTGCGAAAATCAAGGAGTTGATTTCTTCTAACTCGTACCCAAACTATAATCATCAGGAGCATAACAATCATAGCTCTAGCCACAACCATAACCAAAACCAAAACCAGATGCATAACCAGAACCAGAACCAACAGACACCTAACGTAGGTGGTCAAACCAAGGCCTCATTAACGAGTTACCGCTCAGCACCAAGCTCGTTCTTTGCAAATCTCCTAGACGAAAACGACTTCTTCTCACCTTTAGACACCACGAACAACGAGCCAGATGATGCGTTTTTCTCTAGGCAACCACAACAACAGCAACACACATTTCAACCATCAGCAAAATCTATGAAGGTAGAAGCCGAAAAAGAATGTATAAGGGTGTCTAGCGACATGTATGGTGGTAATAACACACAACAAGTGTTACATATGCAACCAACCAACAACAATGGTAACTATAATCATCATAGTAATCATAATGGTAATATGGATAGTTCGTCAACGTTTAGATCGATGAATTCGAATAATAATCTAATCAGACAAAGTAGCTCTCCAGCTGGATTTTTGTCTGCCTTGAATTCTGAAAGTGGTAAGTTTCTAAATTACTTTATTAAAAACATTTGTTTATTTCAACTTGCATGCTTTCAATATCATTTGTCGTTCTATAAACGTTATAGAGTTGTTCTTATCATCATTAAGACTATTATAATATATATTTGTTTGTTTATTGCAACTTGTAGGCCTTAGAAAATAAATAGTTTATACGTCCTCCAATGAAATCTATGCATTCATAAATAATATTTTAATGCTTTTAGACTTTAGTCCAGCATTTTCTTTGGTGAAAAAGACACTATTGGTTGCATTCATAAAAAGAAAATACTCCGTACTATTTTGGTTTCAGACAACGATTGGTGGCCATTTAGATAATACTTGATTTTAGTATTATATATGGGAGTGCTTAACTGAAAATTAAATAAAAGTTGATTATCCACCTTATAATAAACAAAAAAAAGGGGTAGAAATATTGCTTAAATGCAGTTGACTTTGTTTGCCTTTTGGATACTAGAAAGATCATTAAAAAGTCAACTAAAAATATAGTAACTTTGTACTCTATAGAATTGTTAGCTACACAACATCTTACGGCTGTTCATTCATGTTTTTACATAGGCTTTTGCAAGTTATATGAGTCGAAGACTAATGTCATGGGACATGTTTTGCACAAGCTAACCTAATTTCTATGCTAGAAGCGTTGTATCTTTCCTTTTCTCGTTGAAAAATATCTTATCTTACCTTACAATTTACTGTAATATTCTCAAAACTGTTTATCTATTTACGTAAGTAGTTAGCCTCCTAGCTTTTCTATTACGTAAATATATACTTCCCCGTCCCAATTTTATTGTTCACGTTTCCTTTTTGAGATGTCCCAATTTAATTGTCCACTACTAAAAATAGATAGGGAAGTTTAACCAAGTTTACTAGATTACCCTTGTTTAAAATTATTATTACATACCTTAAAAAAGACTTTAATTAATTACCTAAGGGTAAAATTGTAATTCTATCAAAAAGTAAAAAAGAGAAAACTGTAATAAATTTACTTTTATTAAAGTGTGTGTTTTTTATCGGGGAACAATAATTTTGGGACAGAGTGAGTATGCTATGAGGTTCTTATATACTTTAATTTGAATATATACTTTTTTAGTAGATTCTTCAATAAAAAAATAAAAAATTAGTAGATTCGGATTGCGAAAAGATTCCAAGATCCAGTGCTTTTGGAGCCGGGGCCGCACATGCTTGCATGTGCCATTAATTATGCAATTTAATTTTATGTAAATAATAGTATTTTTTTTTTTTTTTTTTTTTTTTTTTTTTTTTTTTTTGAACATAAATAATAGTAGTATTTGATTAAAGACGTATAATTTGTGAGTTTGGAAAATGTTTTATTTCCAAAATCAAAGAAGAATGAACTTGTCGAGTTTACTTTATGACAACTTTGTGAAATTCTTGTTATGCAAAAGTATGGTAGTATGTTCATTGATATGATTAAGACCATATTATTGTAATTTTGACACCAGGTTTCCCAAGCATGAGAGATCTGGATAAAAGTATTCCGTCGAGTAGGTTGAATAATCACATTAGTTTCTCATCAGATAAATCTTCTTCCTCGATGTTCTTGCCTCAAATTCCCGAAAATAGAAACAATATGAACGATTCCACATTCAGGAGCTTGAAAAGGACCAGAGACGGCGATTCATTAATGTTGGACAGACAGGTTTCACTCGATTCCTTAATTAGTTAATTAGCTATGAGATTGCATGTTGAGTTATGATGTTTGTTACCCTCAGAATGGAGCATCTGGACAGTATACTCCTACTTTGATTCACCATATGAGCTTACCAAAAACTTCTTCTGAGATGGCGGTAGCTGAGAAGTTCTTGCGATTTGACCAAGACTCAACTCTGTGTAAGACACGTGCAAAAAGAGGATGTGCCACACACCCAAGAAGCATCGCAGAAAGGGTGAGAATTTGTTTGTTTTCAATTCATGTATCATTTTTCAACTAAGACCTCATCAGGCATCACGTATAAAGGACATTATGCAATTGCAATTGCAGATGAGAAGAACCCGTATAAGCGATAGAATGAAGAAGCTACAAGAGCTTTTCCCTTCCATAGACAAGGTAATTGTTTCGACCTTAACAACCTAGCTAGTTTTAAGGGATAGCTGTCTGAAATTGCTTACTGAAATTTTGCTTCTTGATATGTCTAATAAACGGTTGTAAGAAAGTTTCGGATACTATTAAAACTTAATGCTCATATGATTATTTGCTGAATGACATACGCTTCTTTGGAAAATTACTTATCCTGTATGGCTTATTTATAAACATGAAGCAAAATATCAGTTTCAGTAAGTATATTCCGTTAGTTTATTTTGTTAACTTGATTTTTGCTTTGTTCTTTATGCATTAGGCTTTAGGCATAATGTGTGAACTAGTAATTATATAAGAGCTCAAGTCTTTTTGTTTGGCCATTTGCAGCAAACTAGCACATCCGACATGTTAGATATGGCTGTTCAGCACATTAAAGATCTCCAAAAGGATTTGCAGGTATGCCATATGCTACAATCATATTCAGGCATTGCGAAAAAATGATCAACTTTTATTTCATAGCATACAAGTCAAAATCATGCTCTTAGAAAATGATGTATCTATACCAATTTTCATTAACTTTCTTCTATTTGGCATGTAGAATCTCAAAAATGCTCGGTCAAGGTGCACATGTTCAAGTAAACAATCATAGATCACGGTTCAACTTCATTTTCATCAAGTATGACAAATAAGACGAAGAAATCACATGCAAAGGACATTGTTAAGAAAACCGTCTGTATATGCATGCGAACTAGTTAAAAGTTAAAACCTGTTTAATATGTCATTTTAAATTCTAGATTTTCATTCTGTAATCTATTGAGTGAGAATAAGTCCATATAGGAGAAGAACTAAGATGGAACTCAAGAAATGAACTGAATGTGTAAATGGATCAAAATTTTTGCAGGCAATGTGTTTAGGTTTATTAGATTAAACCTTTTACTTCGTGTTTAAGAACAATGGGCAACACCATAATTAAACTTTGTTAATGTTGCGTCACTGCGTGTTTGTTAATGTGTTGGTGAATCGTAGCGGAAGCATAAGATCATAACACTTATAAAATAAACATAAAACATCAAGAAGCACGTAGCGGAAGCATAAGATCATAATACTTGTAATTAAACCGAAACAAAAAAAAAAAGTGCGTAGCTTTTAGCAAATCCAAGCAAAACAAGAACCAAGAAACCAAAACCCTAATTGATTAGGCTTTATGTGATCGACTACTTACACAAGTCGACCAAAAAACAAATCAAACACAAGTGTGTTTGCTCTACATTCTTGTACACAGGTATTAGTAACGACTAGGTTCTTGAATCACAAAAACTAACCAAACCACTTTGGTTTCTCTCGAAAATCGATCCAAGCCTTTAAGGGTTGTAGTTCGTCGATTCAAGGAGAAAAAGGGGAGAAGAAGAGAAGATTAGGTTAGCTTATGGGAACCAAGATTAACAAATAATGAACACATTGATTTGTATTTATAGTTTGTGAATCTTGGAGACCAAGTTTGAATGGGATTGGGTTTCCATTAAATCCAACCGATCGGCCCCTTAATCCCCAAGGGATTCCGGAACTTTCTTAACCTCTATTTTCATCTCTAGTTCTTTAAGTTAATATTTAACTACTGTTAACTAAACTCCATTAAGTACTAACACCCGTTAAGTATTAATTGTGATTAATAATTAAATATAACATTTTATATTAATTACTTGAACATCGACTCTCATACGTAAAGTGTGCAATCCCATAAGCTCGTGTTCGAATCTGGTCATACACATATTAATTTATATCCACAAACCTTTCAATTCCCACTTGGATATACCTTAATATAGTAATGACATTGGTTAGTCTAGCATAACACCCTAATGCCCCCAGAATGACCCTGCGTGTGGTTTCCTGGAAAACCTTTTAATGATTCATCATTATACTTATCCTTTTGTTACTAATACCATGTTAATATGGATATGGAACTTAGTCATTCCATAATTAACTATTATGTTTCTCGTTATATCCAATTTAGCAAGATTACTAAATCATCTGAATGTATTCCAGATAGATCTTGGGCATTCCCATGCAAACATCTTGTCAACCCTGCGAGGGGCCCAACAGTATTAAACTTCAAAACAAATACGAAGGAAAAAATTCTCTCTTGACTACAAGCAAACCCATGAATTTTACAACACTTCTGAAAACAGCCCTTATAACTACCAGTTACGGATAGCGTTAGACAATCTTACAGAAAATGTACTACATCCATGACAATTTTCTGGTATCTCAAGTCTGAGGATAAATATTCATGATTTACTTAATGACATAGATCCATAAAGTACAATCATGCAGTTAAGATCTGTCCTATATTCAATTCATTTAATATCATGTGAATTTGGCATGTCCACACATCAATCTACATAAGTGTATTCTACCAAAACTCAGATTTGTCTTAATTCAATGATATTCCTATACCATTGAATGACAAAGGACTATTTAGAATAACTTAAGTTATTCACGGATTAAACATGTAAATATATGATATAATATTAAGAAAATGAAAAATAAACATAACGAATATTTTATTTCATTAAAATAATAATTGTTCATAACATCCTTTATCCAAACACATAACCAAAGATTTACATGAAACTACTAGCTAAACGAAGTCCAATGCCATTGGCATGTTGAGTAAGTTTTTCCTTAGGTAAAGCCTTCGTGAAGGGATCAGCTAAATTGTCATCTGTGTGAACTTTGAGTAGATTAATTTCAACTTGTTGTCGAACATAGTGATATTTCCGTTGGAAATGCCTGGCGCCCTTCATGATTCCAGGTTCATTGGCGAATGTAAATGCAGCAGAATTGTCACAATACATATTTATAGGTAATTAAATTGAAGGCATAACTTTGAGCCCTAAAATGAATTTCCTAATCCAAACAGTTTCAATCACAGCTTCTGAAGCAGCTATGTACTCAGCTATGTAATTAAATTGAAGACATCACAATTGTACTCTGCTTCTTACTCTTCCAGTCTACCGCTCCCCCATTAATGACAAAGACATATCCCGTCTGAGACTTCGTATCATCTTTATCACATTGCCAGGATGCATCGTAGAAACCTGTAATATCAAGTTCTGCATCTGGATTTCCCCCATACACTAGAAACATATCTTTTGTATTTCTCAAATACTTAAGAATGTTCTTAATAGCATGCCAGTGTTTTCCACCTAGGTTCTGTTGATATCGACTCGTGATATTTTGTGCGAATGCCACATCTGGCCTTGTGCATCTTACTGCATACATGATAGATCCCACAACAAAAGCATAAGGGGCTCTACTCATGTGTGCCAACTCAGTAGGGGTTGAAGTGCACAGTTCGCTACTTCAGTCATTATAACACCTTGAAATCGGACCTAAGCAATTTATTACAAGAATGCCATTGAAATAGTTGACTATGACTTTTATAAGATTTAAGGACTTACGGGATTGGTTAGTTAACCCGATAGTCAAACTATAAGTATTAAAGGTTATGTAAATGGTTATAGAAAATATGATTTGTCATATTCATAAGAAATATGGACTTAAAGGACTAATGTTGTCAAGTAGTAAATTAGTAGTCAAGTTTTATGTGGCCAAAGTAGAAGGAATGGGACATGAGGGGCTTAAAGTGTCAAGTTAGGAAGTAACTTTGGTTTAAAGAAAGCTAGAACTAGAAATATCTAGTATTAT
Source organism: Artemisia argyi (assembly GCA_030686995.1). Lineage (NCBI taxonomy): Eukaryota > Viridiplantae > Streptophyta > Magnoliopsida > Asterales > Asteraceae > Artemisia > Artemisia argyi. The sequence continues at coordinate 78,223,845 of CM060687.1, forward strand.
CTACAGGTGTATATGTGTGTACGATTTAGAGAGAAAGGAGAGAAGAACAAGGTTTTTCCAATGATCAAATTGGTAAAGGATTAGTGCTCTAAATCAAGAAATAAGTTAGTACCAATCATCCTTTCAAGTAAGTAATCCCTTATCTTAAGTTAATTGATGAATTCAAGAGTTAGGGTTTATGAATCTTCAATTGGGAATTTGGGTAAAAGATGTTTATAAGCTAATTAAAGAAGTTATGATGATCATGGGTTAAGTTTTATTAAGTTAAGTTAATAATTTAATGGGATTGACTATCATGTAATTATTATATGATTATGTGATAGTTAGAGATGGTTAGAAAAGAGATATAGTTGTAGCAACTATGATATAGTTGATTAATTATGTGGTCATACCTATAGTGAATTGGATTAGATTGCAAGAGTGGAGATTAATGGAGTAGATGATGATGTTCTTGGTTTAGCTTTGAATCAAGGTAAGTAAACCGGTTATAAGATGATGTTATATTGATTTCATCATATTATGTGTTATGTGTTAAAGTTATAAATGCTTGAGCTTATGTGAAAGTGAAATAAAGGTTAGGGCGATGTAGCTCGTCAAGGATGTGTTAGTTAAAGTGTGCTTAGACGTGGTTGAATAGTGATGGCTTAAGTAACTGAAGGTATGTGTTAATGTTTAAAGATTATAATAGATTAACCAGTCATGATGCGTAATGTGTGAATGATTATGATATTATGTTATATCCTCTTTACTTACTAAGCCTCGTGCTTACGGTTTAGATGTTTACCATGTTTGTAGGTGCTCGTGCTAAGACAGTAAGCTTGGACTAAGGCTTAAGGATTGCTAGTGTGGAAGATAAAAGGCTTGGTAATGTGTTTAGTAGCTTAGGTAAATACCGGGCTCAAGTCAATGTTGTACCCCCATTGGTCTTAAATGGTTTGTGAATGTATCGTCAAGTGTCAAGGTATATATCATGGTCGTTGAAGTAATTGAGTCGTCAAAAGGTATGTTATAACATGGTTTAAGTGCCTACGGTCAAGTTTAAGGGGGTGTTTGGAAGAATGTGTATTTACACCCATTTTGGGTTGTAAATGGGTTAATGATTTATGAACATGATTATTATGTTAAATTAATGATTTCTAGAGTGTTAGAAGTAATACGGAAGTGGTATACATTAAATGTAATGTAAATAGGTCAAAACGGGTATTTTGGCATAATACCCGTTACTTTGTAAATATGTTTCTATGGGTCATCTAGACCAAGTTTATATATTTTTATGTGTCATATAGTATGTTATTAAGTTCTGAAAATTTTGGTGTCTTTCCGAGTAGTAGAAGTCATTTTCCGGAAAATGGGTCAAAAGTGCATATAAGGAGTATGCAGAAAAAGAGGTATTTGGGACAAGGTCCTTTTTAACCCATTTTGGGTCAAACGGGTCAAGAACCTTGGGAAACAATGTATATGGTATATTTTTAGTTAAATTTGTATTACATGTATTTAAATATAAGTCTAAAGTGTTGATTTTACGTTTTATGGTGTTACGGGTCATTTTGAGAAAAAGTGCCTATGAAGGTCCTGGAAGGGTATAAGTGCCCAGGAAGGGTATAAGAGCCTATGAAGGTCCTTGAAGGGTAAAAGTGACCATGAAGGTCCTTAAAGGGTAAAAGTGCCCATAAAGGTCCTTGAAGGGTATAAGTGCCAAGGAAGGGTATAAGTGCCCAAGAAGGGTCCAAGTGCCCAAGAAGGGTTTTGTAGTTTTTGTTCGTTTTGTTTATTTTGTATAAAATCAACTGTAAGTCATCACGGGTCATGCCACCCATCGTTTCAAAGGTAATTGAGTCTAGTTTTATTTAAAAATAGTCACAACATCTAGATGTTTATTGATTTTTGTCAGTTTGCAAAAGAGTAACAGTGGGTCAGTTTCGGGTCATGTCGTTTCCACGCAAAAGTTTCAAGTTTTGAGTAATTTAAGTCGTGTCATTCATGGGGTGTTACAACTTGGTATCCGAGCTTCGGTTTAAGTGAATTAGGTTTCCACTTTAGGTTGCCTAGACTTAAACCACTATTAGATGCTTTAAATGTAAGAGAAGGTAATGCGAGAAAGTAAATATTTTAGTTTCAAAGCGAATTATGTGATAGGTTATATGAATCTAAGTTGATAGAGATGAATGTGTTCTATTGTGTTAATGTCTACGTGATATAAGTCCGTGGAGTACTTGAGGTGTTTAAGTGATTAGATTGCCGTGCACCTCGGTTAGTACTAGTGATCGCATTATGATTTTATGAATGTGTGTTAGAATGATGACAATGGAATGTGACTATAAATGGTAAGTGGTATTAGAGATGAGCTAATGGTGAATCAAAGTATTTGACACTTAAAGTATGAAACGTAGTAATAATAAGTGTGCTAAAGTGTAACGTGTGAAGGTAAGATGACAATTGACACACTAATTATTAAGTGTCTATTAATATGAGAATTATAGAATAGGAATAAGAAATGATGACAAGTAACGATGAGATGAAAATGGTATAGCGAATGTGCTAATAACTAAAGAGGGATGAGTTAATAATGTAAGTAAGAATGTAAAGATATGTTGTCTAAAATAAACACGAAAAGATTGTATTAATGTAAAAAGTGAAGATAAAGGATGAATGTAAGTTAATGAAGGTGTTCTCGAACTAACCTATGTAAGGTTAGATGTAGAAAAGAATCGAGTAACCTAAAAGAGGTAATAGTAAAGATGTGGAAAAGGTTAACGCACGTTACATAATGTAAGTTGTATTTAGAAGTGTAAACACATAGTAAATGTGTTAGTATGATAGGCAGGTTTCATATATTCTATGACGCTTGCTTTAGCTTAATAGCATGAATGGAATAACGTGTGCATTAAAATATTAATGGCTTGGATCCAATGTTAAAATGTGAAAGGTTAAAGATGGCTATCATGTAACCAATGAGTTAATGATGGCTAATGATGGCATCCTTTGGGATGGCCAAGCTAATGTTAATAATGATGGTATCCTTTGGGATGACCAAGCTAATGATGTTAATGGTGGTATCCTTCGGGATGACCAAGCTTATGATATTAATAGTGGTATTCTTCGGGATGACCAAGCTAACGATGTTAATAATGGTATCCTTCGGGATGAAATGTATTGACCAGCAAGGGGTAGCCTATATCTTTGGCATATAAAAATATCCCCAAAGTGAATGTGATAAAGGCATGGATCCAAGTCTAAAAAGTTTAAAATATAATGTGAAGTGTAATAAGAATGAAGAGAAAGAAAGTTAGTGAAAACGAGTAATAAGTATGAGTGTTATGTCAGAAGTGTATGAGTAGGACGATTTATGATTTCCTTAGTTAAATGGATTGGGACACCTTTTCATTTAATTAAAGATTGTGAATCGCCGAACCATGAGTTTATATTTCTTGATTTACATCGATTGGGACACCTTTCCATGTAAATGAGAAAGTATAAATGAGTGGGTTTATGTATTCCTGACATGACATGAGTAGAGTAGAAGGGGTAGAAAACGGAAGCCTATAATTAGTTAGAAGTCTTAAGAACTAAGATAAGTGGAATAAAATTAGAATGCGAATTTTATTGAGATGTTATGTAAAACTTCTTATTGGGATGTTTATAGTAGAACTTGAAAAGATTAAGAATTTGTAATGATGTTATAATATGCCTTGAGGCATGGTACAAAATGTGAGTAATGATAGTAATGGATGCTAATCTTTATTAATACCTTTATGAATAAATGTGACAATGTAAGTCAAGTTTGACTTTCTGAAGTCAAAGTGTTGAAATTTCTTATGAGACTTATAATCCTTGATGAAGAATTTATAAAAAGAAGTAGAGGAAACGAGACGATATAGTGAAATGTTAAAGGGATAATTGAATCTCCATGGTTGAATGCATAAGTGTTAGAAAATGTTGACTTGTGGAAGACAAATGTAACCTAAGATTTCCAAAGTAAGGAAAGTAAGGTGTTAAAGCAAAAATGTTAGAAGGGTAATAAGATAACTATGGTAAAGGTAAGAATGTTAAGTTGTATTAGTCACTAGTTGACTTATGTAAAGTCAAAATAGAGTAAATTTATTCAAGTGACACATTCTCCATGATTAAAGGTTAGAATAATGCAAGTAAGAATGTGACGTAATGGTAGTAAAGTTGGTTTAATGATAAGTTAATCATAGTAAATGTATCTCGAATGACATAATGACCTTAATAAGAGTCTTACACGTTAAATGAGAAGTAGAGTGGATTAAGGGATTTGATATGTATAGTTTAATGTTGCAAGATGCTGTTCCCTTTTACTCAATTAGTATTAACTACAAAGTTAAACTAACCAAGTTCCATGACATAGCAATGTAAAGATTGATTAACAATGAAGATAAACGTAAAGATAAAAGACAAGTTATTTTTCAACATTTAATTCTTATTAGAAGTTAATTACAGAATTATTACCCAAGTGACTGCGGAATAACACTTGGGATTGAATGACAAGTATGGTGTATCTCCTCTCTAAACCTAAGCTCTGCTTAAGTGACAACTAAGGTACTACTGAGCAATCTCAAGTACAAGGTTGTTCTTTGGAGGAGTAAATGTGTTTGTGAATGTCTAAGCATTAATTGCACAAACTTACATTTACTCCTCTTTATGATCCTTTTATACACAAGTATGATTTAAACGTTACCTAAAAGACAATAATGACATAAGCCTATAGTGGACAAAATGCATAGGCATTTTTTCACTGTTACATGTTCTATAAGTAGTAAAGGACAAGACTACTTTCATATCTTAAGTGTTGACACACTCCTTGGTTTTATACCTATACAGAGTAAGTTGACCTTTACATGATAATGACCATCCCTTATCCATTCAAACTTATCCCGCCTTTACTTCATTCTTCATGTCTTTAGTCTTGAGTTGCTCAGTTTTCATTATTGGTAAGGAGACTTGGGGATTCAGTGAGCTATTGTCACCACTAACTGAATCCATCACATTCTTCTTTGGCTCAAGTATCATTCACTGAGTTCTGCCTCAATGAATGATGATCCTTTCTTCATAAGCTCATCCTAAGCATCCTGAAGGTAACTCACTGAATGACTATTCCTTCAGTGACTTGATTGCATTTAAGGTTATTGAACACTTAGGTTATTTCATGTTCAAATCCTAGTTTAAGGAAGTTTGGGAATTTATTGACCTAACAGTCTCCCCCTATTTGGATATACATATAGCCTAAGTGTTTTCATGGTTCAGTGTGAGTGAGCAAAGGTCTTCTTCTCACACTGAGCTATTTACTAAGTATTGTTTAGGACACTGATAGATAAAAGAAACATCAAAGTTTTATTCATAGCTATTACAATCCTGAAAAAATACAAAGTAAAATAAAAGATAGTGGTGTTGCAGATTCATCATTCAGAATTTGATTCCCAGGGCTTCAAGCTTTGGTCTTTTGGCATCAAGCTCATGCTGATCAGGATGCTCTTGGATATTGGCTCTCAGGTCATTACAAAACTTTATGTTTTCAGCACTCTTAATCGGGGAGACCATCATGAAGAATCCAATCATAGTTTTGATTCCAGCCAGATCAATGTCAGCCCATCTTTGGGATCACCAAACTGATTAGTGAAGAAGAGACCTCTTTCATGTTGTTCTATGGCCAAGCTGTTCACAAATTTTACTCCTTCAGGGAGGGCTCTGTTGAAGACTAGGCCAGGAACTTTGATCTCAGGCTCAACTTCAATCTTCTTCCTCTTTCTTTTAGAAGACTGAGATGGGCAGCCTGAACAGCTGAAGCTGGGAGAAGTGAGGGAATACCAAGTTCTTCATGTAACTTTTCCAGTTTATCATACCTTATTTACAAGGATTTCATCTGGTCCTTGACAACAACATTTTGCTTCTTCAGGATGAGTGGACCCAATTCATCCAACTCAGTGATCCCAAACTCAGAGAATCTAAAGGGATCATGAACTTCAAAGTTTCTCTTATTTGGACCTCTGAAGACACTGACAACAACAGGCTTGGTGTTTTGATGGATCATGACATCAGATATAGGTTCAGGGTTTAATCTCTGTTTCATGACCCATTGGTACCTCTCCATTTTCTTCTTCCTGATCTCAGTGGTCTGTCGTGTAGTTGTGGTTTAGCATTATTAATGCATACTCAAGTTTTAAATTTATATTTAGCCAACTTATCAATAACATACACATACCTAACGAGCAGTGTACCTGGTCAGTATGAATATAATGGTAAGTAGAGTGTCGATCACTAAGAGTGGAACGTATTATCTAGTTAACCTAATCAAAATTTTAATATCCTAAGTTAGTTTTACAGTCTAATCTAACGAAAGGGGGTTCAGCCTGAGAGACTGGCATAGTTTGGTTTTATTAAACAGTAATTAAACTAATGAGCACAAATCAGTGAATAGAAACACGTACACAGATAGATAATAGAAGCAGAAGAAGGCCTGTCTTGATAGTTAAGCAGCTTGTCACTTGTTTTATTGCTAGTTTTATATGATGAGTATCGTAATCTAATCTGTCTCGTTGGATCCTAAATATCGGCGTGTAAACTCTTAATGATTACTTATGTTTATCCTACCTTCTAGACGCTAGATAAGTAGGCGAGGAATAGGTATGGTAGCCCAGAAAGCTCAACTAAACACAGAGGTTATCAATGCACAAATACAATTCACCAAAGAAACATCATATAAACTTTAATCGATGGGAAAACAATTTTAAGGGGATCAGGTATGGTAGCCTAGTATGCCCATCAATCCTGATGAATTAAAGCTTACTAATACAATAAACAAAACTACTTAATGAATTAAATACACGCAGGACCTTCTTACAGCTCTAATATCTTCATTTGGGGTGTGTCTTGTGATGCTTCTTCAACTGAATTCGTCTCCTTAGGTTTTTGTTGCACACAAAATTCGTATATGTCTTGGGGCATTTATATGTAACAACTGGTAAATTTGAGAACCAGATTTAAAATACCGAGATTTTGAACTAAAATAAATCGTTAATTTTATTGAAACGGTTTTTAGAAATTATGGGAATTTGGTGATTGACTATGTGGAATAGTATGTCATTGGACCATTTCTATTGCGTTAAATTAGGCATTACTTTGACTCTGGCACTAGGAAACCTAATAATACGGTATATATAAAGTTTTGGTACGCGAGATAAATAGAGGCATATTTATAGTCATGTTTTTATGGAAAAACCTGTTTAAAAATGATGGCGTACACATAAACGTGTGTTGAGGATTTTGATAACAAATATGGGCTCGAGAAGTGAGAGTAGGGATTTAATGAGAAACGGTTACACGTGTTTTTTTAAAACGTGTTTATTATCTAATTTAATGGATAAACGTATATAAAGTGAATGGCGGCGATTAAAATTAATGTCGGTGATGATTAATATTTTTCGTGAATAAAAGTATGTGATTCGGGAGAGTTTACTAAAATTTGCACCGTGAGTCCTTGTTTTAGCACCTTATTAGAAAATAAATAAGTTGAGGGACCATTTTATAAAATTCGGGTATAATAACCCTAACCTAGCCCTTCTCTTTCATTTCACCACCCACCACATCACCTCTCATATCTCTTTCCTTCTCTCTAGCAGCCGCCGGCTGCCATCCCTCACCACCACCTCACCGCCGTTCATTTTACTACACCGTCGCCACTATATTACTCCCCACCTCATCCTCTTCATTTCTACTTAGGTCCCTTGAAACTCCCTACAATACCACGCATCATCACCACCACCACTCCAAAACACCACCATCTTGGTTCTTTGAGATAGACCCGGGCTTTGTCGAAGTCAAAAAGGTGAGAAACGCGTTTTCACGCGTTGTTTGACTCGGTCACGGGTCAAAGCCGAGACTATTTCACGATTTTGTGATGAATACTAAATGGGTTTTAATGTTTTGTTAAATAAAATCGATTAGAAACTAAAATGGTATCGTCTTGAGTGTGTTGTGTGTCCGTGTGTGTCGAGTGTACTCAAACCGCGAGCCCATGCTCACGGTATTCTTGATGTGTTCATTTGTGGTTGTGGTTTATGGTATTCTTGATATTTATCTTTCTTGTTGTTGTTCCTGGTTGGTGTTTGGTTCGAGCTACGCCGTGAGCCTAGCTCACGGTATCTTGGAGTTTTGACTCTTTGTTTTTGTTGAGTTGGGATTCATAGTATTCTGGTACTCATGATGACGATTAAGGTTATGTTTAAATCTGAAGTAAGTAATTGTTTTGGTGCCTTTTAGATTTTAAGCCGAATGGATTGGAACGTGGGGTTAGGATTAGATTTTAGGAGTCGGTTTTGGATTTTGGTTGAATATAGTTGTTGTTGATGGGGTTATGTTGTTGGTATTGTTGCGTAGTTAGGACAGCCGGGCAGGGGATGAGCCGAGACCACTAGGATCTCGGATGAATGGTTTATTGATTGTCGTTTTGAGTGCCATGACCCAAGGGTCCGTTTGGTTGAATTTGTGGCAAAGTTGGATAGCTTTGTTGAATATAAGTGGTGCCGTAGGATTAGTTCGGCCGGGTATATTAAATTGTGAACTTGATTACTTTGGATATATATATATATATATATATATATATATATATATATATATATATATATATATGTTTGGGTTAAAATAAAAAGTGTAGGAAGCTACCAGGAGCTGCCATGTGTCCCAATTAGTCAGCCTCTTTTTCTAATACTCTCAGGGGTATTTTTGTCTTTTACGTTCAATCATATAAAAACTTTTATCCTCATTAATTCTTTACTTCATCCTCATTCACTGCTGGCCTCCTTCTCCTCTCTCCTCCCTCCTCCTTCGATCCACCAGTCACCAACGGCTTCACAACCATTCACCACCGCCTTCACCACCATTGGTCACCACCTTCCCCATCGTTTACCGTCAACCGTTCTCCATCGTTCCCGCCAAAGATGTTACCAAATTAATTATTCAATTTGAAAGCAAGGTTTTTTAATTGTAGTTAATTGTTACTCTTAATTAATATGGATATATTGATATTCGTTTGCATGTATATGATGTTCATTGATTTATATTGAATAATTTGTTCGATTTTTTGTTGTTATAGTTCTAAATATGTTATATTCAAAGTGTCTAGATCTGAACCAAATAAATACAAAATGTTTTTAGTAAAGCTGCACATAAGGTGTTTGATAAAATGTCATGGTGATATTTTATAACTCTGATGCACTAAGTTTACACTATGATGCATCAGCTTTTAAATCTTTAATTTTTTAGTCATTTTTAGTGGAAAATGCTTATATGTGTAGTTGTATGTGTATAAAGTTGTTATAAAATACTGATGCAACAAGTTTTTGTTTTTGGAATATATAGATATGAAAAAAAATATATATACAAAATGTGTTTAGTAAAGCTGAACATAAGGTGTATGATAAAATGTCTTAGTAAGATTTTATAACTCTTATGCACTAAGTTTATACTGTGATGCATCAGCTTGTTATGTTTAATTATTTTAGTCATTTTTTAAGTAGAAAAGACTTGTATGTGTATAAAGTTCTTATGAAATACTAATGCATTAAGTTTTTGTTTTTGGAAAATATAGAACTAAAACCTTATTTACTGCATTATAATTATTTATCTAGATGCATGTAGACTATAGTAAAAATGCTACCGCGTCACTATTATATGTTAGTGCATCACAGTTCATTTTCAGTGTATGATATAGTTTTCCATAATACTATTATGATATAGTTTTCCATATAGGAGATATGTCATTTGCAAATGGATATCTCTCACAATGGGACCAGTTCACAGCACAAGTTGAGCCCATTGCATTTGTAAAGCCTTACATGGTTGCGAGGTTTGGATTTCTTATGGACTTGTAGAGATGGTAAAATGTGGTTTGGTAATGGGTAAAAAGGGGTTCAACGGGAAAACATTTTTCCTAATATATTTTAAAATAATCGGCGAATATGATCACAAGAATGATATTATACAAGTTATAATCCAGTTTTATGTTTAAAATGATTTAGGATGTTTTATATGTTGTATACACTTTGGGTGACTATGACCTGTATTCGAATTAGCTATCTATTATTCAATTGTTCCCCTTTACAGGTTAGTAAACCCAATTGAACCCATTCCTATCTCCAAAGTAAATGGGTCAAAATGTTCACCTCTATGTATTTGTTTATAGGTACTTAACAAATTATGGAATGTTTTACTTTTGCATAGCTGATTCAGAGCACGATTGGAGAGAGGGTTCGGATCAGTACAAATGGATTGGAAAGTATCTTGCATCAGTAGACAGAAATAAACAGCCATGGATGATCTTCCCTGCTCATCATGTGCTTAGATATTCTTCCAACAGTTGGTATGCCCAAGAGGGTTCATCGAGAACATTTGCAGAAGCTATGGCAGAAATATAAAGTGGATATCACGTTCTATCGACATGTTCATAATATCCAGGACAACATTATGATCCCTAAAACAGTGATGCAGTAAACTTATATTTTTGATGCAGTAAAATATACAACGTAATGCAGTAAGATTTACATTATGATGCAGTAAAATATACAATATGATGTAATTGAATAACATAGTGATGCAGTAATGTATTATTTTGATGCAACAGTATGATAACATTGAGAAGCATGAGTATGTATAACATTGTGATCTAGTAAATAAACATTGTGAGGCAGTAGAGTAACATAGTGATGCACTAAAATTATATTGTATTTCAGCAGTAAGATTACACTGTGATGCAGCAATATGATAACATTCTGATGCAGTAAAATTTTAACAATATTTAAAAGGAGCATTCGAGAAAGAGCAGGCATTTAAAAGTAATTCAATTATAAAAATTGAACAATATGCTCACAAAGAGGCATACTATTTAGTATTAAACATTCAGTAATCCAAAGTATTACAACTAATAGTTTGAAACATCAGTAGAATTTACACCATTTTTTTGAAATAACTATTAATATTCCTCTACGAATGACAACACTTCAAATATCTCTCACTGATACTTGAATTCTTTCATATATTAGGTTGATCTTCACTCCACTTTCAGGATTTAGAATCTTGCCCATCTCGTCGCCCTTTACGTGATGTTTCCTAAGCAAGTTGTTAAAAACATGCTAACCTGTGTGTACCAAGGCAGATTATTAAAATGATGCACTATTTTCTAAATGAGTTGATTAGTTAATATAAACAAACAAACAAACACATTTAAGCACATAAAACAGCCTACGCTTAAACATTGGCAAACAGTGTATTACTAGTTAATTTGTATTGTTATGTTATCATCTGTCAGAGCTTAAATAGTGGCTTAATTTATTTATATTTGAAAACTAATGTTTAGATTAATTCATCATCATATGCGAAAACTAATGTTTAGCTTAATTCATCATTACCGCATAAGTATTTAAATTAACTTATGTTTAGCTTAATTCAACATTATATGTGAAAACTGAATACTTACCAACATTTAGCCTAATTCATCTTTATACATGACAACTCAACACCTACTACACACAATTCAAATTCAAGTGTATCTCATATACAACCAAGCACACAAACACAAATCCACACATAATACAAATACACACACACACACACATTACGCGTGACCTAATTGAACCTTATATGCCACAAATAAACACCTAATGCAACACTTTTTTAAACCAACTGCATCATGCATAAAAATACACATTTAAACCTTTTTCGACATGTACCTATTTGTGTCTTAATCTAACCTAATGTGCCACATATAAGAACCAACTGCATCATTTCATTACACCAACTGCATCATATATACAAACACACAAAAGCACTTTTTGACAAGTAAGATACCCTATGCATAACCTAATAGAACCTTATGTGGCACACATGAACACCTATTGCATCACTTCTTTTCAACAACTGCATCATGCATACATATACACACACAACCTCTTATCTACAAGCAATACACCCTACGCGTTACATGTTCGAACCTTATATGACACAAATGAACACCTAATGCATCACTTCTTTACAGTAACTGCATCATGTATACAAATGCACACGCCATCACTTTTTGACAAGTAAAACACAATATACACTTGTTGACAAATAAAACACACTGTGTCTAACCTAATATAACCTTTTATGCCACAAACATGTACAACTGCATCACTTCATGACATCAAATGCATTATCCAACACTTTTCGACAAGTAACGCACCTTACGCGTGGCTTAATCTAACCTTATATACCACAAATAAGAACCTACTGCATCAATTCATCATACTAAAACATATAAACACCTACTACATCTCGGTTCAAATTCCAATGCATCACATATACAACCAAGCATATAAACACAATAACATACATAAAATCACCTAGGCTTAGCCTATTTCATCCTTACACGCGACAACTGAATACCTACAACATCTCAGTTCAAATTCCAGTGCATCACATATACAACCAAGCATACAAACATATTTACACATAAAAAAACCTATACTGCCTATTTCATCATTACACGCGACAACTGAATACCTACTGCATTTTAGTTCAAATTCCAGTGAATCACATATAAAACCTAGCATACAAATGCATTTACACACATAAAGTAACAAACGTTTAGCCTATTTCATCCTTACATGTGGACACTTACTGCATCTCAGTTCATTTTCTAGTGCATCGCACATACAAACACATGTACACACATAAAACAACTTACACTTAGTCTACTCCATCCTTACAAGAGACAACTAAACACTTACTGCATCTTAGTTCAGATCCCAGTGCATCAGACATAAAAACAAGTTTACATACATAAAACAACCTATGCTTAGCCTATTTCATCCATAAACGTGACAACTAAACACCTACTGCATCTTAGTTCAAATTCCAGTGCATCAGACATACAAACAAGCATACAAACAATTTTACACACATAAAAAGCCTACTCTTAGCTTATTTCATCCGTACACTTAAAAACTAAACACCTATTGCATCTCAGTTCAAATTTAGTGCATCACAGTTTCATTACAAGTGCATCAGAATGTAAAGTTAGTGCACCACATTTATAAAGTCCCATTGAGACATTTTATCAAACACCTTGTATGCACCAATCCTAAACATACATAAACACACACACTTGAACAGATTTGATAGCCTACTTCATCATATTCCAAATACGAAACATAAATTGATGAAAAAAACAAGACCTTACTAAACCAAAACTAAAAAATTGATGCACTAACAAATTTAGGCTTCATAAATCAACTTACAGAGGCGTTTAAGATGGGGTAAATCTGTCTTCAACATCTTAACACAAGATTTCTGATTTTTGATGCAGTAACGATCATGATTTATGATAACATCTTGATGATATCATGGTTTGATGCAGTACAATTTTGCTGAATTTATTGTGTGAATTTAATGTGTGAAATTGAGAGAGAAAGTGTGTGAAACTAGGGAAAAAATGAGAAGAAGGTAACTGGTTTTGTGATGTTAGGTAAAAAGAAAACGACATCGTTTTGTAACGCAGGGAATATAGTGTATATTCTATTGCTACATATTTGCCCTTCAAGTTTGCATTATTTACAAAAGTGACACTCCGCGTTTTTGATCATGCAACTCTAATCCAACGATGGAGATGGCTTCCTAGCCTTTTTATTTTAACCCCCTTTTTATTATAACCCCACCATATATATATATATATATATATATATATATATATATATATATATATATATATATTGTTGGACCCTTTTACTTGGTAAAGGTTAACAATAATGTTAATCTAACCAAGTTTCATGATGTAGCGAAGTATGATTAATTAATAAAGTAATTTAATCGTAAAGTAAAGACACAAAGTTTTTCAACGTTTAATTCTTATTAGAAATTAATCAAAAGAATTATTACCCAAGTGTTTGCGGAACAACACTTGGGATTGAATGACAAGTATGGTATACTCCTCACTAAACCCAAACTAAGTTTGAGTGACAACTAAGATCCAACTGAGCTGACTCAGGGATTGTGTTGTTCTTTGGAGAGAGTAAAGATTTGGTTTGTGAATGTCTAAGCATTAAGTGCACAAACGTATTCTTTACCTCTCTCACTTATTCTCTATTTATACACAAGTAAATCTTAACACTTACCTAATGGACAAAGACTACATGACAATCTTACATCAGCCTAGGCTGGACAAAATACATAGGTCTTTTGTCACTGTTACAATTGTCTATAAGTTTTCTGATCTTCAGTGTTGACACCAGTCTTGGTGTTAACTCTTTCAGGGAAAGTTTGACCTTTGCATGATAGGGACAATCCCTTATCCATTCAAACTTATCCCGCCTAATCCCGCCTTTACTTCAGTCTTCTTGGCTTCAGTCTTTGTTCACTCAGTGTGCTTAGTTGGTGAGGAGTCATGGGACTCAGTGAGATATTGTCATCCCTCACTGAGTCCATCATCCTCTTCTTTGGCTCAGGTATCATTCACTGAGAACCGCCTCACTGAACGATGAACCTTTCTTCATAGACTCGCCCTGAGCTTCTTGAGGATGACTCACTGAACAGCTATGCATTCAGTGACTTGCTTAGTGTTCTCGGTTGTGAAACACTTAGGATATTTTATGTTCAAATCCTAGATTAAGGAGTTCGGGTTTTAACAGACCCAACAGTCTCCCCCTATTTGGATATACAAATAGCCTGAGTGTTTTTGAAGGGTGAGAGATAGCAAATGTATTATCTCTACAATCCTTAGTTACTACGTATTGTTTAGGACACTGAATGTTTAAACAAAACATCAATATTATTCATAATCATTACAATCCTAAACAAGACAAAAGTAGATAAAGATAGTTGGTGTTGCAGATATGCTCAGGCTTCAGAACTTCAGGCCCATGGATTCAAGTTTAGCTCTCTTTGAGCTCAGCAGGTGTTTATCAGGATGCACTTTGATTTTGTTGTTTAAGTCATAGCAGAATCTTGCATTGGCCTCATTCTTGATAGGTTTGGCCATGAAGAGGTAACCTGCCATTGCCATGATCCCAGCTTGATCAATATCAGACCATCTTTGAAAGGCAGGATCACCATATTCATCTTTGAAGAAGAGGCCTCTTTCAGGCTGCTCAATGACTAGATTGTTCATGAACGTAACACCTTCAGGAAGGGCTCTGTTGCAGTTTAGACCAGGAACACTGACTTCAGGTTCAGTCTCTATCTTCTTCCTTTTTCTTCTAGAGGACTGAGTAGGAGGCTGACTAGCAGATACTGATTTTGGTAGTAGTGAAGGGATCCCAAGTTCTTCATGCTTTTTGGTCAGCCCACTGTATCTGAGTTCTAGAGACTTCATCAGTTTAGTGACAACAACATTGTTCTTCTTTGCGATAATTGGACCCAGCTCGTCAAGCTCAGTGATTCCAAAATCAGCAAATTTGAAGGGATTATGAACTTTAAAGTTTTGTTTGTCCGGACCCCTGTAGACAGTGATAGAAGTAGGATTGGTGTTCTGGTGAATCCTAACATCAGTGATAGTTTCCGGGTCCAGTCTCTGTGTCATAATCCAGGTATACTTCTCAATGTTGTGTTGTCTGATTTCAGCAGATCTCTTCAGCTTAGCCTCCTTCTGTTCTTTCAGAGCCAATAGAGCAGCATCCTGAGCCTGTTTGAACTTGATTCCACCTTCTTCCTTTTCAAGGTCCTGAGGTTTTAGTCCAAGAGTTGTGCCTTCCTCATTTACTACTTCAGTGAGAACAACCTTGCTTGCTTGTTCTTCCAAGGCAACTTTCTTCAGTCTCTCCATTTTATCCAAGTATGCTTGGATTTCTTCATCAGTCATCATGTAGGTGTTATTATTTATCTGAAAAGCAATCCTGACAGGTTCATCAGGATCCGGTCTGATGATTGAAGAAGCAGCAACCAACTTTGTAGTAGGTTCAGATGCATCAGTGAGAATGCCTTTGCCCCTATCTTCTAGGTTAGTTTGTTGAACGGTTGCTTCGGGAGACTGGAAGGAAGAGATGGGAATGACTTCAACTATTTGCTCCCCCTCAGGCTGAGAGGAGGGTTGGCTGGTTGAGGTCTCAGGGACACTTGTAGGAGGAACTTCAGTGGATCTCTCCCCCCCAACTGTTGCCGCAGCATTAGTGAGAGCAAGAGTGGGTGCCACTGGAGGACCCTTGAAGGCTTGGTAAAGTTCTGAGAGCATGTTCTTGATATCAGCAGTGTCTTTTTAGATGATTGACACTTTGGCATCCAGAGAAGCCTGAGATGATTCAATGGCAGACATCCTCGGCCCAAGATTCCAAGCCAAGGAGTTTGAAGACTTAGCCCAGGCAGCCAAGTTTTTCTCCATGAGACTGAGTGATGAACAGATTGATGTCACTGAAGAATGAAGACCCTGAATATTTGCAGCTTTTAACACATCCACCAACTCAGTGAAGTGGGCAAAATTCTGTTGGTAGGTTTCTGCAGCCTGAAGGACTCTTTTGTTGAGTTCCGGGTCCTCCTTGACGGATTCCTGAACTGACTGCACCCCAGTGGTCAGTTTGGTTAGAGACTCAAGGAACTCATTGAGGCGAGAGACCATTTGTGTCAGGGAGTGAGTGACTGAAGAATTCTGTTCCCTGACATCCTCATTGTAGTCCTCAACAGCTTCTTGGAGGTTGCAGACATGAACAGCCTGGTCGGTATGCATATCAAACATATCTTCAGTGATATCATTGTAGATGACTTTGCAGGTCTTTTTCAGAAACTTCATTAGCTTTCTTTCAGTCAGAGGCCTGGAGTCATCATACTTGGCATATTTATCAGGAGAGGAAGGTTCTGGTTCATCTTCTTGTTGAGCAAAAGGAGACTGTTCAGTGGTGGTAGCATCAGTCTCCATGTCTTCACCAGCCTCAAAGAGTTCTTCCTCACTGACTTTGCTTTCATCATTATCAGAATCAAAAATAGCCTGAAAATCAGCCATTGAGTCAATCTGCACAAATGGGTTAGCCAGCTCCTCTTCATACGAAGACTTGCTTTGGTTGTGGTCGCTCCCTGACCCCTCAAATCCAACAGACTGGGTTGTGTCTGTCTGGTCCTCAAGGTCAGTTTGCAAGATATGATCAGCTCCGTGAAGGGGTATAGGTTCTGTATCAGTGGGTGGTTTTAATCCCCCTGAGTCTTTGTCCCCTGAGACTCCTTCAGACACTGACGGGTGTTTTTCAGTGGCATCACTAGGAATTGGTGAGATGTTGAGGTCCCCCTTTCCAACAGGCTTGTTCTGGCCTGTCGAAGATATAGGGACCATTCCTCCCTGAGACTCTGGGTGTGATGTACCAGAGACATTAGCAGGATATGTGGAAGGCGCTCCCCTACCAGCGGGTTGTGTATTTCCCTCTGGATCTTGGGGAGTAGTAGTTTGGACCAAGGGCACTAAGTGTGATTTGTTAGTGTCCTTCGTTGTCCCTGGGGGTGGTGGAGCTTGGTCATGGGTGACTCTTTTGGGCTTAGGTCGACGTTTTGGCTTAGAAGCCTGTGTCCCTGAAGCCTCAGGGCCCTGTGCCTTGGGTTTGGTTTTTGGCACAGACCGAGACTTCCCTGTCCTCTTAGGAGGGGAAGGTGGGTACACTGAGTCCCTCCGGTTGTTTATGGCAACCATATGGGCCGTCAATTCAATATTGGAGACAGAGGATGGGTCTTTTGAAAAGTTTGAAGAACTCAGGATGGCTGGTAAAGAACTTAAGTGCTCATCCTGAGTGTAGTCACAACCCAATAACCTTTGTAGAGCACATGAAATAAACCTAGGATATGACACATAGTTTAACCTAGATTTATTCAGTAGCTTGGTTACAAGATCACCATAAATGATCTCTCCAATGTCGACAGTGACCCCATTCATTAGGCAATAGGCCGTCATCATTTGAACGGAGTTAATCTGTTCAGTGGATGAATGGTTCCTACCGAGAACCTGAATCACAAAAGTGAACAGGATCTTCCAAGCCATGGGAAAAGAGCTCTTGGTGACAGGGGTCTTGTCCAAATATTTTGGATCCAAAGCGATTTTTTCTAACCCTGATTTAACATCACTCGGGTTAGGGTGTGCAACATATTTTCCTTTGTTATAATCAAGTCCTGTTGCTGAGCAAAAAGTTTTGAAATCCAGGACAAATTTTCTTTTCCCATTTAAAACAGAGAAGTTGATGAGAAATTCCTTGAGTGGCCTGAGTTCGTTCTCATCAATACTGGGTGTCGGGTCAGTGGCCTGTGCAGTACACCAGAACTCCCTGAGGAGGTGATGATACTGAAAATAGGGTGTTGAGGTGAAGGCGGTTTTCAAAGGACAGTTGAACAAAAACTTTATTATTTCCTTGTAGGCAGGAACATTGGGTGGGTGATTAAAGTTGCCTACAACATTGTTTGTTTTGAATTGAACATCAGCCAGTGTCATTTTTGCCCATTGTGGCGCAAATATGATTCCTTGGTCTTCTGCCATTTTTAGGGTTTAAAAGGATTTTTATGGCAGAAAATCAAAGTGATTCCAAACAAGAAGTGTTTTTGTTGCAAAAGATGATTTTGAAAATGCCTTTTGTTTGTTTTTGAAACAATTTACACACAACTTTGCAAGGAGGAAAATTTTTGCAGAGTTTCTTTAAGAATTTTTTGTGTGTGTGAAATGTGATTTTGAAAGGGGTATTTATAGAGGGTGAGGAATACCATTGGTCAGGAAATTTTGAAAATCAAAATGAATAACCGTTTTGGAATCCGCATTAACTCCCACCACTCCACTTACCCAAGTTTTTCGCAACTATCGAGATAGACAGTGCAAAGGGCCAGTGCAAACATGCACTTTTGCAGGCATGACCTCACAAAATATCTTAGGATATTATTTGTGAGGGAAGGCATTTAATGCCAAGTGGGATGTTGATGAGTATGTGGGGGCTCAAGGTGTGGATGCCAGTAAGGCAGAGACATATATTCCTATATTAAATAGAAATTCAGTTACCAACCTAGGACATTTACTAACTAGATACTTGAAGCATTTAGTTATGCATTAAATTGCATGAGTATAATGTCCTGAGCCCCCAGAATGAGTATTCATTCAGTGTGATATGTTAAGGTAGGGAGACCAGTGAGTAGTAATCTCGATGTGAGAACTCCCTGCAAATGATTTTTGGTGAAGTTGAGGGTTACACTGAGGAAGGTTCATTATCAGGGACAAGAATATACACCATGTGAGATATCTCAATCAGTGACCTGATTATCAATATCTAACATGCCTAGTTCTGCTTTCAGTCTGGTGAAAGTAGGTTCATCCAAAGGTTTGGTGAAGATATCAGCTAGCTGATACTCAGTGGGGATGAAGTGTAGTTCTATATCACCTTTCATGATGTGATCCCTGATAAAGTGATATCTAATATCGATGTGTTTAGTTCTTTGATGAAGCACTGGATTGTTGGAAATGGCAATTGCACTTGTGTTATCACAGAAGATGGGTACCATATTGTAATGAATCCCATAGTCACTGAGTTGACTTTTCATCCATAGCACATTTGCACAACAACCAGCTGCAGCAACATATTCAGCTTCTGCTGAGGACATTGCAACTGATTGTTGCTTTTTAGCACTCCAACAGACTAGCTTTCCTCCTAGAAATTGGCAGGAACCTGAAGTGCTCTTTCTATCCATGTTGCACCCAGCATAGTCAGAGTCTGAGTATCCTTTGAGATCAAACCCTGAACATTTAGGATAGTAGAGTCCAAGGGAGCAAGTGCCCTTAAGGTATCTCAGGATTCTTTTGACAGCAGTGAGATGAGATTCCTTTGGATCAGACTGATATCTTGCACATAAACATACTGAGAATTGAATATCAGGACGTGAGGCAAGAAGATACATCAGTGACCCAATCATGCCTCGGTATAGAGTAGGGTTGACTGGTTTTCCAGCAAGGTCAGGCCCTAAGTTGTTGGGAGGTACCATTGGAGTTTTTACTGAGGCACAGTCACTGAGGTCATACTTCTTGAGTAAGTTCCTAGTGTACTTTTCTTGACTGATGGAAATTCCTTTCTCAGTTTGTTTGATTTGTAGTCCAAGAAAATATGTAAGTTCTCCCATCATACTCATTTCAAATTTCTTTGTCATCAGCTTTTCAAACTGTTTACAAAGTTTGTAACTTGTTGAGCCAAATATGATGTCATCCACATATACTTGGACTAGAATCACATCCTCTTTTGTCCTATAGGTGAACAAGGTGTTGTCAATTTTTCCTCTGATAAACTTGTTTTGTATCAGGAAGGCTGAAAGAGTTTCATACCATGCCCTGGGAGCTTGTTTTAGTCCATAGAGGGCTTTGTTGAGCTTGTAGACATGGTTGGGAAACTCACTGCTTTCAAATCCAGGTGGTTGTTGCACATATACATCTTCTTTAATAGTACCATTTAGGAATGCACTTTTAACATCCATTTGGTAGACTTTAAAGTTCATGTATGTTGCATAGGCAAGGAAGATCCTGATGGCTTCCATTCTAGCAACAGGTGCAAAGGTTTCCTCATAGTCAATTCCTTCTTGTTGATTGTATCCTTTTGCAACAAGTCTTGCTTTGTTTTTGACTACTGTACCTGACTCATCAGTTTTGATTTTGAAGACCCATTTCATTCCTATAACAAATACTCCCTGAGGACATTCAACTAAGGTCATGACATCATTCCTATCAAACTGTTCTAACTCATCCTGCATGGCCTGGACCCAACTCTCATATTTAAAGGCTTCCTTGACATTTTTTGGTTCTATTTCTGAGATAAAGTCCACATACAGGCACACATTGGCAAAGGCTGCTTTAAGTTTGGCAGCCATGCTTCTTGTAAGCATACCTTCTAGGGGTTCACCAATGATGTTAACAAGTTCAATTGTTTTGGATTTGGTCCAGCTATCCTGAGGTTTAGGATAGGAATTTGAACTTGTAGAGGCCAGATGTATACAAGGAGTTGGATCTGTTATGGGTACCTGAGGAACATCAAGATTGAGATCTTCAGTAGCCTCAGTATGGTTGACTTGATTTGAGGTATCCTGAACTACAGGTTCACTGGTGGTGGCCTCATTGGAGACTGGTTGAGTTTCTATGAACTCACTGATGGTGGGTTGAGGCAGGTTGTGTGGATTGATGTAGTAAGAGACATCAGCATCAGCTTGATATTGTGTGGAAGGATTGTTTTCATTATGAAATACATCAGGAGGATATCTTGATGAGTTATCAATACCAATTTCTTCCACAGTGGAGGTTGAAAATCTAACAGCTTCAGTACTCTCATCAAAGGCGACATGAAAGGTTTCCTCAGTCTGTTATCTCCTCGTATTGAATACCCTGAAGGCTTTAGAGACAAGGGAGTACCCTAGGAAGTATCCATCATCAGCTTTTGCATCAAATTTTCCAAGATGATCCTTATGATTATGGATGAACACAGGACATCCAAACACATGGAAATAGCTGATATCTGGAATCCTTCCTTTAAACAACTCATAGGGAGTTTTGCTATGTCTCTTAACAATGATGGATCTGTTTTGTGTATAGCAGGCTGTTTTAACCGCCTCAGTCCAAAAATGTTTGGAAAGAGCAGATCCATTAAGCATTGTTCTGGCAGCTTCAATGAGAGTTCTGTTTTTCCTCTCAGCAACTCCATTTTGTTCAGGGGTGTATGGAGAAGAGAAGTTTTGGGAGATACCCTTCTCATCACAGAAACATTCAAGGTCATTGTTTTTGAACTCAGTACCATTATCAGTCCTGATTTGTTTGACCCTGATGTCATTTTGGTTTTCAATCTTCCTGATGAAGGACATGATTGTTTCAGCAGTCTGACTCTTTTTGGTCAGAAAATATACCCAATGTATCTTGAGTATTCATCTACAATGACCAGAGTGTACTTCTCATGATGGATGGCCATTGGACTGACGGGTCCAAAGAGATCCATGTGAAGTAGGTGTAGGCATTTGGTGATTGAGGAATTTTGTTTGGTTTTAAAAGATGCCCTATGGTGTTTGCCTTTTTCACAGGCAGGGCAGGGTTTATCTTTTGAGAACACAAGTGATGGTAAGCCAAGGACTTTGTTTTGTTTTGCCAGGTTGTTTATGTCTTTGAAGTTCAGATGGGAAAGTCTTTTATGCCAAAGCCAATTGAAGGTTTCAGTGGCTTTAGCAAAAAGACATGTTCCATTCTGAGTGAGTGTAGACATATCCAACACATAGACATCCTGTCTTCTTGGTGCAATAAGAACAACTTCTTTGTTTGCATTGAAGATAGTACCTTGCTTATCATCAAACTGAACTATGTATTTTGCATCACATAGTTGACTGACACTGATCAAGTTGTATTTAAGACCATTAACATAGGCAATTCTGGTAAAAACTATTCCACTACAGTTTACTGAACCATAACCTTCACTGAGACAGGATGAGTTATCAGCAAATACCACCTTAGGTCCTGGTTCTTCTACATATTTGTGCAGATACTCCTTCACACCAGTCATGCTTCTTGAACATCCACTATCAAGATGCCAAATAGGATTTCTAGCATGTTTCTGCACAAAAATGTGAACTGAGTTAGTTTTTCCTGTGAACCCACTTCTTGGTGGGTTTGGCTTTAATGGCCTTTTTGAACTTAGATATTGATCCATGATCAGTGGTGGTGTGAATGCTGCTACCACAAATATTGCATCTAGGTGAAGAGGTGATTTGTTGGGTTGGTTTGGTATTTCCTCTTCTAGACTGAATAACATGTTCATGTCCTGAACTGTCATGAGTAGGATCCCCACAGATATCATAACATGGATACATCAAACAATCATCAGAAAGATGATCATTGAATCCACAGTGGATGCAAGGTATGAAAGGTTTAGCTTTCTGCCTTATTTGTGAGGGTCCTGAGGCATAGTCATGAGACTGAGCATTGTGATAGGATACAGTGCCTGATGAGACTGTGTAGGATAGATGATCAGAGGTTCTGTGATCATCCTTTTTGCATATCATGCAAAGCAGGATCCTATAATAGTCATCAGTGGTATGGGTTGTGCAGTTACACAATTCACATCTCCTTTTTGGTTTAGATGTTGCCTTGGATTTGGTAGAACTTGAGGAAGCAAGTTTGATTTCCTTTTTCAAAGGTTGGGTTTTCTTCTCAGATGATTCAATTTTATCACTTAACTTCCTAACAAGTTCAGCCAACTGATCAAATTTGGAGTCAGGGCTGTTAGTGACAACTTCATTTGACACTGAGGTTGTGGAATTATCATACGTGGTAGAGGCTTCAGGGAGTGGTCTTTTCAGGATAGTTCTTCCTAAACCAGCTTTCTCTCTTGGAGAGTGTTGAGTATACACCAAAGATTTTAACTCAGAGCTAAGTTCAGCTCCCTGAAGAACCTTCAGTGGTGGGAGTGGACATTGTGAAATGGGTTCAGACTCATTGATGGATTCCGGAGGACTAGGGTCATTAGTGACACCAAGCATGTTTTTGATGGCCTGACTTTCAGGTTCCAAAATTTTACCAGTGTTAAAATTAGGTAGCTTGCTATCAGGGTTAACTCTTTCAATCCAGTCACTGGGTTTTGGTGCCATCTCCTTGTCAAAGGACATGCCTGAAGGCAGAAAGGCCTTTTCACTATGACTCTCACTAGAGGACTCAGTGGTTTGATTTTCACCAATAATAGCTTTCCTGCTACTTGATGTGAGACTCACTGAACCGAAAACCCTAGGGTTTTTCTGAGTCCAACTACTAATCACATCTTTTTCTTTCTTAAGTTCATCTTGAAGAGCTTGATTAAGTTTTACTAGTTCAGTATTTTGAATTTGAAGTGTAACAGCCTCAAGTTTAGCTTGTTTTAAAACCAGTAATTCATCTCTGCACTTGTTTAATTCAGAAGCTAGCTTGTTGAACTTTGAAAAAAGATTTAATCTTTGCTCTTCAACGAACTTAAGATCTACATTTAAGTAGTTTAAATAAGATTGCCAATCAGCATCATCATCCATGGATAACAAAATGTTTACCTTTTTCATGGTGATGTTGACCCATTCTCCATTCATGGCATGGCTTTTTCCAACAGCCATCTTGTTGTCATCAGAAAGTGCCATCAGTGCACTGACCCTTACTTCTTCATCAGAGGAGACATCTTCCTCATCCCAATCATAGGCTTCAGCAACAAGTACTTTGTTTTTGCCTTGAGCAGGTTTGGTGGGTGGAGCCTGAGGTACTGAGGGAGTTGTCTCAAGGAGAGCAAGTTTAGCTTTAGCTTTTCTGTATTTAGCCTCCAAATCTTTTTGAATATTTGTACTTTGAAAGTGTTGAGTGGATTGAAGCATTTTTGGTTGAAACTTACTAGTTCCTGAGGAGGAATTACTACCAGAAGGTTTGTATGAAGGGTCTGAAGTTGTTTTTGAAAAACAGTCTTTAGCAAAGTGACCCCTTTTTCTACAGTTAAAACATTCAGTGGACTCGTTTGCTTTAGCTTTTTGAAAATTTGACTTGTTTCTTTTAATAAAACGTTTTGAATTAGCTAAAAGAGCCCTTTCTTGAAATTCAACATGAAGATCACTGAGGTATTCTTCACTGGTTCTCATATCAACTTCATCATCTGAATCATCTTGAAAATCCTGCACAATACTATTAGAATAGAAGGCAGTGGATATGGGTGAGACAGTCAGGGTCTTTTTGTTTTCTTGAGCCTTTTCAGGGTATCGCCTTGCGATTAAGTTGTCTTCATAGACAAACTTCCCATAAATTTGAGGCAGTTCAAGATTCTGAATGTGATTGGGATTCCTGAGACCCTGAGAGAAGTTTAACCACTTCTCAGGGAGACTGTTGACAAAGCCAACGTTGATCTCATGCTTAGACAGTACTACACCATCATTAGAGAGCTCATTGAGCAAGGTTTTGTATCGGGTATAGGTCTGAGAGAGACTTTCAGATTCTTTGGCCCTGAAAGTGTTATACTCAAGTTTCAGGTCCATGATCCTGTTTTCCTTGGTATCTGAGGGACCTTCAAAGCTATGAACCAAGTCAAGCCAAGTTTGTTTGGCTGTTGGATAGTTAATGACTGATTGACCACCCTCCTCTCATCAGGAGTCCATTGTGCTTCAGGTTTAGGTAAACCTTGAGCAGTTGTTGGGACAAAAGGACCTTCATTAAGACACATGATGTAGTATGGTTCCATACCAGTCAAGTAGCAAAGCATACGCTTTTTCCACTTGCTAAATTTACCAGCTTCTAGTTTAGGAGCTACAGCTGAATAGCCACCTCCCTTTTTGTCAACTAGCTGGGGTACATCGCTATCAGCCATGATGGGATCTTGATTTTAAAAAACTTTGAGCACTCTTTTGTTTGAAAAGTTTTGAAAAATTTTACAAATCTGAGGCTCTGATACCACTTGTTGGACCCTTTTACTTGGTAAAGGTTAACAATAATGTTAATCTAACCAAGTTTCATGATGTAGCGAAGTATGATTAATTAATAAAGTAATTTAAACGTAAAATAAAGAGACAAAGTTTTTCAACGTTTAATTCTTATTAGAAATTAATCAAAAGAATTATTACCCAAGTGTTTGCGGAACAACACTTGGGATTGAATGACAAGTATGGTATACTCCTCACTAAACCCAAACTAAGTTTGAGTGACAACTAAGATCCAACTGAGCTGACTCAGGGATTGTGTTGTTCTTTGGAGAGAGTAAAGATTTGGTTTGTGAATGTCTAAGCATTAAGTGCACAAACGTAATCTTTACCTCTCTCACTTATTCTCTATTTATACACAAGTAAATCTTAACACTTACCTAATAGACAAAGACTACATGACAATCTTACATCAGCCTAGGCTGGACAAAATACATAGGTCTTTTGTCACTATTACAATTGTCTATAAGTGGTAAAGGACAAGGTGCTTTATGATCTTCAGTGTTGACACCAGTCTTGGTGTTATACTCTTTCAGGGAAAGTTTGACCTTTGCATGATAGGGACAATCCCTTATCCATTCAAACTTATCCCGCCTAATCCCGCCTTTACTTCAGTCTTTGTTCACTCAGTGTGCTTAGTTGGTGAGGAGTCATGGGACTCAGTGAGATATTGTCATCCCTCACTGAGTCCATCATCCTCTTCTTTGGCTCAGGTATCATTCACTGAGAACCGCCTCACTGAACGATGAACCTTTCTTCATAGACTCGCCCTGAGCTTCTTGAGGATGACTCACTAAACAGCTATGCATTCAGTGACTTGCTTAGTGTTCTCGGTTATGAAACACTTAGGATATTTTATGTTCAAATCCTAGATTAAGGAGTTCGGGTTTTAACAGACCCAACATATATATATATATATATATATATATATATATATATATATATATATATATATATATATATATTGTGAGATTTGTGCAAAGTCGGAGTTAATATTGACTTTCTAGCCATGGTTTTCTCCGACAACGCCGTGACATGGATTCATAGCATATTTAGACTTGTTGAATATATTTACTTATAATAACAATCCGAGAGTGATGACTCAGATTCGTGGACTCGAAATGGACAATAGCTCATAACGTAAAATAATATTGACATATGAACTTATCACTATATATTTATACGTGTAACAATGTATACATATATATAATATGATAATAGTTATTAAAAGTTAACATTAAATATTAAATAACTATTTCAAGTTACTTAATAGTTAACGAGAACTAGTAACTAAAAACAAAAGGAACGTTTTATTTAAAATGAAATGTAAAGGTTTTTATTATACAAAAGTTCTTGAATATGAGTTATTAGAGGTTTCGAGTACATGTAAAATGAAGAATACCGTTTAAGATAGTATTTATACCTATAGACTCTTTAGTCACGAATATTTGACATTAATACATCTAGCTTACGTAATTAACGAATCTAATGAGAACTCGTTAAGTATGTCGGAAATATTTAATAATGGATAACATATCCTACGACCCTTAGGTGGTGATGTAGTCTTGGAGGAATAAGTGAGATGAATGCATTGTAAAGTTTATTGGGGTGACTAGTTCAATAAGTTTCGACAATTTAATTAGATGACTCATTAGACTATAAGAACTTGTCGCGTAGATTGTTGTGGTTTACTTGGTGGAATTCTTTAGAAGTGTGAGTTCACTTGAGTCTTGTTGAGTCGACACAACACACACACACACAAGGATACCAAACACTAAAACGGATATGAGAAAGAGTTTTTTTTTTGAAAATAAAAATGGAATACGTTCGGGATTTGGAAAATATTTATTTGAGATCTATTATGAAGCATATCGATAATATTAGGTAGTGCCGAGTCAGTAGTCGCTGTTGCCAGATAGTTGATACTTTCTTTGCTGTTGCTGATTTACTATGCTGAGATAACTTAGTACCGAAGCTATCTAGCTGCTTATAGCTTATTTCTGATTTGGACTATTGCCTGTTTCTGATATATTTGTGATTGTGCTTTGCTGGAATCGAGGTGAGTTTCATAGCCCCACTTTTATTTGTATTTTACCATTTTCTAAATTTGGGGGAGAATGCATGCAAATTATTTTCAGACTTGCCACTATTTTAGTTTTGCTATAGTGTGTTGGCTAGTTAAGGTTAGATTTGTGGTAGTTGGTGACTTTCTAGGGCTGACATAGTTAAGAATAGACTTCTACCTACGGCCTAGACCCAGGGCAGTAATGGGTGGTTCCTTGCTATATCGATGACCTGGCTAGTGACCGCCGAGGGATCCACTCACTATGACCACTTATCTGTTTAACATAAGAAATCAATCGTTTGTGAATTGTTATGATGTTGGAATGCGAAATCTATGCCTGCCTCTAGTCACACATAGCTCTTACTCTTCAGGTCCACTATTATTTTCGATGTAAACCTATGAACTCACCAGCGAAAGCTGACTTTTTAAGCATGTTTTTCTCAGGCGAATAGGATAATGCTTGTGGATGGTCACTATTGAAGGCTTGGAAAATTGGCATCGACGATGGATCGACAAGTACTCTGATAATAATTTGGGGACGAATCTTTTAAACCCTTTGGGCCTTATCTTTTATATTTTTAACTTTTTGTAAACTTTTAAACTAAATTTTGAAATGTTTATTTAATAAAAATTTCCTTTCGAGTTAGCTATACTTGTGTTCTGTATACCAATCCAGGTAGCACCCCGAAAGCTTGTAAGTCTTCCGCTGTACCAAATTTTGGGGGTGTTACAGATTGGTATCAGAGCTCAAGGTTATAGAGAACTAGGTATTTTTTCTAAAAGCCTAAACTATAACCATTTTGATAAAAAGCCGATCCTCGACCAACGCATGCCGTCTGCCAAGCCAAAGCCTTTGATTAAGTTAGAAATGAGATAAGTATATGATGCAATTGTGATTTGGAAGTTAGATGCGGGAATCTAGTGTTGCGTTAGGACCTCACTATCTTCTCTGCGAATTTATTCGATGAATTTTGGCATTATGATTGATAAGTGATTGAGATGATTTGGAAATCATGGAAAGCCTTGATTTTATGATCGAATGGCATATTGAGAATTATTCGAGCTTGATTAAGCATGTTTAGAGTAATGTGGTATGCATTGGTTTCTTGATTTGGATATAGTTGAGAATTACGTAATAATTGATTTGGAATATATGTGTGGACCCATACGCCTTTGAGCGTATCTCGAATTATGCGGTAGTTGTTTTGATGATATATTCAGAATTATGTGTTATTTGAATCGAGATTATGTTTGATTATTGAGATATGTGGTATATTGATTTGGAAAATTTTTGCTATGATTGAGTTACGGGTTGGTTAACGTTAATAAACCAGACCGCAACAGTTATCAGAATTGTTGGGTTGACGAACCCAATAGGGCCGATAAGTGCGCCGGAGGAAACTTATTAGCGGGTGACCCACCCTTATGACTCGTAAATTGCGTGATGCCTGAAATATGATAACTATATACAGCCATTGTCACAGACTTATATCCTCCCTATCCAGTCCTCACCACTCAATTCTAACACGGTAACAAATCCGTATGTTTTCGTCACATTCACTATCAATTAATGCTAAGATTGGACATTCGTTCTATTGTTCTGAAATGCCATCTAGTGTCATCTAAGAAACCACCTTAAAACTATTGCGTTAAGAGTACGAATAGTTGTGGATTTGATCGTTGTGAACCTCGAATCGAATAATTCTCGGTTAGATACCCTAGCTTTTAATAGCCACCGTCGTTGTCTAACGCCGCATCTATTCGCCGTTGATGGAATTTGAAAGATCTTGTATCAGCACTGAACGATCATGCCTAATGGGAAGTTACGTCTACACATTAGTTACGTTGTTTATCACTGTAACCATAGTGACCACCCATCAGTCACGTATTGTACGTGCGAAAATCTCATACTAGACCCCGATGTTTGATGAATCCAAGTAACTGTTTACTAAGTGGAGCTGGAATCTACCATCGTTGAGCAGGATAGTATTCCTATAACGTGATTAAAATTCAATCCATTACTCTAACAATGAGGATCAAAGTTCTTGTGCGATGTTATCCCGGTATCCGCATCGTATAGCTCATTGATGTCCGTTGAGACATATTAGCAGCTCTGAAACAAAATTTAGTGAGACTACGCAGACACAACCTACTGCGGCTAATGACTTAGGATGTCGTGGACCACCCCTAGTCATTCTGAGCTAAACTACGAACAACCCAGTCCCACCAAGACATGTTGCGGTTAGTCGAGTACTATAGATCAGTTGGTGGCCCAACGAGTGGTAAGAGATACTAACTGAGTCAAGTCACTCAAACCCTTCTGCCAGAACTTCAGGACCCGCAAACGACGCCCGTAAGGGAGCATATGAGGGGTTATGGAGTCGCATGGCAATTGAGTTGGAAGGATCGAGGAGGTTGTTGTTCTGAGGCGCTGAAAAGGAAAGAAATCTAAGGCGAATGATGCCTTGTCCACTCGATAGGATAAAACTTCGACATAGAATCTACCGATCCACCAGTATCGATGCAAGTTACTCTATGTCTTGAGGAGAATGTAAGATGATAATGCTTAGAAGCTACTACCTTCATGGTAAAGTGAGAACGATGAGAGATTGAAGTATGAAATCATGAGGCGAAAGGCATCGACATGCCAAATCGGACCTGTAATTTCCAGGAGCTGTCACTACGGTGACTTGAGATAGCTCATAACAGACACGCTCAAGATAGAGCACTGTGAGGATGGATTGCCTTCATCTAGCAAGGATGATGTGACTACTTCGTGACTAGCTACACTTCGTAATACTGCTAAATGTCTAGTGGTACGAGTTACGAGTAGGAAGTGGTTGACAACAAGAGGTAGTGAGAAGACCACTCAAGGAATGAGAAGTCGAGTTCTGGAAGCACGAGATGAGAGGTATTGACCTACAAACCTACACTCATCACTTCCTTGAGATATTCTAGCTGTGCCCTGAAGTGGTAAGGAGTGAAACTTGTGAGATTGAGCATTACAAGTGGTAAGCTTAACCCCCGCTACATTGGCCGATTTCCAATCTTGGATAGAGTCGGACCAGTAGCATATAGACTTGAGCTACCACAGGAGTTGAGTAATCTGCAAAACGTCTTTCATGTTGGTGATCTAAGAAGTGTCTTTCTGATGAAACTCCGATCATCCCCGTGAAAGAGATTCGGGTCGATGAGAGTTTAAATTGAAGGATTGTCTAAATCAATCCAAGACAATGTAATCTCGGCTGAGACAACTAGCCTGCACGACACCATAAACTGGGCACAGGCTTGCACGAACCCAGAAATTAGGGATGTTGTCGCTGAGATAGTGAAAAAAAAGAGGAAATGAAGAGATTTCGTAAAAGGTGAGAGAAAACCAGACAGACGACAATAGGTCGTTGAGGCTTACGCTGTCAAGTAGGAGGAAAGTAGAAATACAGTAGGAATCAACCTAGGTGTGACCGTTATAAGTTTCATGATGAGTGCTCAAACACTCATCATTTTTGGTCTAATCTGAACTGCAAAACATACAAAAACACTCAGTAATGCATCAAAATACTGAAAATATTTCAAAATTGTGTTTTATATGTTTTAGATGCAAAATGAGCAAAAACAAATGAAAAACACATAAAGTTTGCAAAATTGGCAGTTTCAATCCCCCAACTTTCATAAAATTACAAAACTAGTCCCTGGATATTCAAAATATGGAAAATTATCACCAAAGGTCCTTTTACAATCATAAGTTGTCATATTTTGTCCTTTGGTGAAAAATTGGAAAAGTTTTGAGAATTTACAGTTTTGGTCCTTGGAGTTTCGAAAATTGGCAGATTTGGTCCCTGGTGGGATATTTTTGAAAGAAAAATCATTTTGGGTCCTTGGGAAGTTACAAAAATCATTTTTAGTCCCTGGGTGAAAGTTTTGTGGAAATTACATGTTTGGTCCCTGTATTTTGCAACTTGTCACATTTGGTCCCCGGGAATTTGAAAAATGAAAAAAAAAAATACTAATTATAGTCCTTTGGTTATTGGTACTTGACAAGTATGAACCTTTTAATAACTTTTGGAAAATGTCAAATTTAGGCCACAAGTTTCAGCTAAGTACATAAATGGTCCTTGTAATTTTGAAAGTTGAAATAAAACAACACCAAAATCATAAATCTGGTCCACAAAACAGCCCACCCAATATACAAATAAACCCCAAGCCCAATTAAACCTAAAGCCCACTGCCCACCTTTAATATTACCTGGTCGTTGACCCAGGTCAAACCCCCAACCTCGACACTGTTCATCACCTCCAACACTTCCCTGAAAAACCTCCCCCTGCTCCCTCCTTTTCACCAAACCCTCACCTCCTCATTAATATCACACCAACCTTTCCACCAATAACCCTCCCCCTCATTAATGTACCCACCAAACACTCAACCTGCCCACCTTTCATTTTCCCGCCAATATAAATTCAAAGGCTAGGATCAACATAAAGCCATCCTACGGTCAAGAGTGAAGTGGAAAAGTAATTGTGGACCTCCAGGACTCTTATAAGTCAAGAAAAAATCAAGGAAGAAGAGGAGAGTTGTAGCAGTAGTTGTAGAGTAGTTTTAGGGTCAAATTTAGTTTAAAACTTGGTTTTTGGTTGTACTATTTAGTTTAAAAAGATTGTAATCTTCATTTTCAGTGTAATGTAAACCTTATTTAGCCTAAATTTCAAGTTTTATCAGTAATTTTCAGTTTATGCAATTTTTTACTCAAAATCTCAATTTGGTTTCAATGTTATTAAAAGTTGTTGCTTAGTAGTTATTTAAGCTAAATCAAGCTTTCTCATGAACTTTTAGAAGTTAATCATCACTTAGTAGCCTGTTAATGATAAAAAGCAAAAATAAAAAAAATCCTAAAGATAGTGTAAAAAAAATCAAAAAGCAATAGGGAGAAAGAAGCAAGCTTGGATTTGGGTTGAAATGGATCTTTTCATGGTTTAGAAGCCTCAGGGAGGCTGTAGGTTAGATTTGTATCCTTACTTTTGGTTTGGAATTCACCTGAGCTCACTGTAAGCCCATTCTCAGTTTCATCTTATTGATTTGCATATTTAGTAAGTGCTAGATAATACTGTCCTTGTTAGTTAGTTTATGCTCAAAAATATTTAACTTGTGTTAGTAGAAGCTAAAAAATAGTTCTCATGGTTTAAAATCTCAATTTGTTTCACAAAAAAACCCATTTTCAGTTCATAAAGGGGTGTTTGGGATAACTTGTCCCCATAAGCTAAGGGCTTCTATTGTTGTTTATTGTGATTGCAGCAAGTTTGTTTAGGTTTAAACAAGTAGAATGTATCATTAAATATAAGTTTCAAAAGCAAAATAGTCAAAATCAAAGTAACTCACCCTCACAGTTAACTGTGAGGGATTTTAGAACCTCAAATCCTTACTTTGGCTTTATAGTGTCGGAATTAAGCTTGTTACATGTTCATTATATCTTATTACAACATTGTGAGTCATTCATGATCAATTGAAATCCAAAGAAGTCAATTTTCAAGTTAATCTCAAAAAGTCAAATGTTCATGTTTTCAGTTTTTTCAATTTTTGCAAGATTTTATGTGAATTGTGTGCTTGGAGTTAGGATTTGAATTTTCTTGTGTGCAAAGTCTACCACCTCAGCTTCAAGTTCCTAACATCATCATATTTTTAGCAATTTTTCTGTGGGGTCCACACTGGCTCAAACTCACCTGCAGGGCAAAGGTATGCCCTGTTTCAGCTCATCAGTACAACCCCCCAACTTCCAAGGCCTCTCATGGCTTACATAGTGGGACCCAGAGGATGCTTATTGGCTTTTTGAAAAGCCAATAAGCCCCTCTTCATAGTCCTTGGCTTATTTTGGAATTTGAGCTTCATTTAATAGGGCTGCACTTCCTCCCAATCTTGTCCCTTGTCTGAGTTTTCAGTTTCTTTTTGGATTGCTTATCTCAGCTTTTCAGCTTATCCAGGGCCCCATTTTAGATTTTATAGCTTATTCCAAGTTACTTTAGCTTGTTTATATCCTAATCCAACCCTGGTTCTCAGCTTAAAGCTTGTTTCAAGCTTATAGCT
Source organism: Artemisia argyi (assembly GCA_030686995.1). Classification (NCBI taxonomy): domain Eukaryota; kingdom Viridiplantae; phylum Streptophyta; class Magnoliopsida; order Asterales; family Asteraceae; genus Artemisia; species Artemisia argyi. The sequence goes on from CM060687.1 coordinate 78,257,401, forward strand.
TGGACAGTTGACCAAAGTCAACTGTCAAGCTAATAAGCACTTGTTGTGCTTATATTTGAGTTCCAAAAAGTTTGTTTTTACAAAAAGTTTCTACTTTTAGGTATAAATCAAGTTTCCAAAAAGAAAATCCAGAAAATCAAATTTATTTTTTAAGTAATAGTTTCTATTTAATGTAAATTAAATTTTATTTTTCATTTTTAGATTTTAATTAAGTACTTGTCATTTTTATATTTTTATTAATTACCTCTTATATTAAAGTATTTATAGTAATTTTCTTAGATTTTTATTTTGTCATTAAGTATTTATTAGAATTAATCTTAGTTTTATTAATTATTAATTAATAATTAGTTTAAAATAGCATAATTAGTTTTTATTAAGTAAAACCTAGTTTTTATATTTTTTATAGCTTTTATATGTTATAAAATAATTTTAGAAATTTTCTTGTAATTTTTACTGTTCATCTAGTATTTTTCTTAATTTAAAATAGTTTAATTAGGTAATTAATAATTAATTAGTAATTAATTAATAGAAAATTCACAAAAAGACAAAAATACTTATTTTTATTTTCAAAACTTATTTTTTGTTATTTTATAATTTTAGAAATTTTATTTTCATTTTTCTAGTGTTTAAATAATATTGTATTATACTTAAGTATTTTAAATATTAATAATTAGTATTAAATAGTATTTAATTAATATTAAATAATTAATTAGTGTTAAAATTTATTTTCTTTTTCTAAAAATTTTCTTTTATCATTTAGTTTGTAAAAAAGTCATTTTCACCCCTTGGGTGTTTTCAGATTTCCGTTTTCACCTTTATTTTTGTATGTTTACGTTATTTCAAACGTGAACGTACGCGTTTTTAGGTTTTAAACGTTTCTGGGTTTTCAAATTTTACAGTCTTGTTCATATAGCTTATTTAAGCTATTTCTTTGTATAAATCAGTAGTGTAATCAACCACAACCATTATTTTCCCTTTCTATCCAAATTCACCCGATCACAAACCCGTTTGATAACCATCACAGCCTCGTCGGGGCATAACGACCCGGGGAAACACTGTACTTCCGCGGAGCATTGAGCCTTAGGAGTTTGACTTGTTTGACCACATCCGTGGTTGAATTTAGTTGACTGCTTTTGCCTCGATCAAATTTTGGCGTCGTTGCCGGGGAAGTTGTGCGCGTTTTCTAAACGGTTTATTGATTAGTGAATCTGTATATACGTTCTTTGTATACTTATCCATCTTTGTTCATATTTTCTTATTATCATAACAAAACTGTTCCCGAAAACATTTTAAAATCAGTTTTCAACGAACACAAAAAACCCAAAATTTTTTTCCCTTCTTATTTGTATATAAAATGTCTTTCCAAAAACCAAAAAAAAAAAAAAAAAATCATCTTTACCCTCCTACATCTTTGATTCTACATTTCTTACCCTCCAAAATCCTTTGATTCTTTCTATGTCTCATCCTCACATTCTTGTTTGTCGATGGTGTGGTAGTCCTCATAATGGTGGTCAATGCCCCAGTTGTGGCATGGTAGAGTCAGGAAACGGGTCTGTCTATAACCAGAATCCCTATTCCTACCATGACACGACTGAGTCATTCCATCATCTTCCACACCATGATACCCAGCAGTTTTACTGTTGTCAGTATTGTGGAGGCCCTCACTACAGCTCTGATTGTCAAACGAGGAATCAGTTTGTCTATGAACAGGTTCCTTGTAACAATCATGAATTTGGTTTTAACCAGCCTCCACAATACACAACCCCTCAGCCACCTCCTCAAGACGAGTTAGCTAGAGCTGAATTGATTAAAAAAATGATTATTGCTCAAACTCAATTCAACCAGAACATTCAAGAGAGTATAAACTGTCTTAAAGATCTGATTCTCAGGAGACAAAATCCTCCTGTTAACACATTTTATCTTGAGGAGGAAAGTGATGAGGATGAAACCTTTGAAGAAGAAATCCCTAAGGAACCTTCAGATATCTTGACAATGGGGGACAAGGAAATCAAAGTCAATCCTCTTAAGGAAATAAATGACCTTGTTCCAATCCCAAAGGTATCTGAGAAGCCTTCTGTTTCGACTTCAGTTAAGACTGTTTCAGTAGAAATGCAGGGGGAAAAGCATGTGACTGAATCACTAGTAGTAGAAATAATAGAACTTGTAGAATCCATGACTGCTAGTCCTTCTCAACTCCCTGAGTCTGCTGTTATCACACCCGAGGTTCCCACTCACTCTCTCATCATGGGGGATGAGCATCTTGACACTGTTCCTGAAAAGGAATCAGACGAAGTAATAAAGTCTAGTGTTGAGGTCCTTATCCCAGTCCCAGGAGAGTCACAGGGGACTCTTGAGCATATGTGTGATCTTCCTTCCCCTCTTGAGTGTTCAAAAGATCAATTTGAGACTTTCTCCGATTGTGGTGAAGATTGTACATCTTATGGAGACGTCGAGTATGTTGAGGCATCAGTTCCACATTCTGATGCTGATCATCTTCTTGAGGAGTTCGCTGATGAACTCACTCACATCATTCCACTTCCATCAGGAAGTGATGATGGTCTCTTTGATTTTGAAGCCGATCTGGGAGAAATTGAAAGTCTCCTATCTCGTGATCCGTCACTCACTTCTTATCCTACCAGTACAATAGAGAATATTGATCACTTTGTTCTCGAAACATTCAAAAATACTCTCACCAATCTTCTATTTGAATTCGAATCTGAATTCACATTGATTTCTGATAATCCAATCTTTGGTATTCAGAACGAGGATAGTGATGAGTCTACAGTGGAACATGAGCTCACAGATTCACACCTTGTGATTGATTCTCTTCACGAGGAGTTCTCCGGTGAACTTTCTCATATCATATCTCCACCGGAGTATGATAATTTCCACTTTGATCAAGACACACCCGGGATATGTCTTGATCACATGACCTTAAATGATGAGATTCATAATACTGAAATTATGGATTCTCCTGTGGGTGAGGACGAGTTAATCATGATTTTCATCATGGTTTTCTTCCTTTTCTTCACTTATCCCGTGACGTCATCTCTCCTTCACTCCTTCGGGAATGAAGATACCATCTTTGACCCCGGCATTTTCATTTATCATTTTTGAGCCGGGTAGTTATCTCATCGGTGTGGAACTTTCACGTGCTTCAAATGTTTGTCCAAACATCTTGAATGAAAGTCCGATGGAAATTATTTCTTCCACATCATGCTTCCCCAAGGACAAATGAATTCGGGGTCGAGTCAAGCTAGCGACTCGATAAACAAAAACAGTAGCATGCTTATAGGGTTTTCACCCTAAGTGTGGGGGAGTGTGACAAACGGTAATTTTTCACATTTATTTAATAGTAAATATTAATTTATTAGTGCCTAACTATTTGAGTTAAGCATTCATAAGCTTACATAACTATTCGGGAAGCAAACCCACATACTATGACTTACGACAACTCATAACAACGACTATATTTATCAGAAAATGCGAAAATATATTTTCTGACCTAAACTGGTAATTATTTACCGAACCGAGAATTTATCTCGAGCACAGCACGACACGCGTACCGACACTATTATAGTAACGACAAAAATGTAATAAATTTCAATCATAAATTTTATATCTCATACTTGAACCAAACCAAGAATACCGCGTTGACACTTGAGCTCAACGGGACACGGAGTACACACGACACACTCTTCGTGTATTAAACACAATATACAAGACTTTGCCTACCACTTTTATAAAGTACATATACGTTTATAAAAAAAAAAAAAAAAAAAAAAAAAAAAAAAAAAAAAAAAATGAAACGTAATACTAAGAAGATAACTCACGCCTCACCTTTTCACTCCCACCAACACATATCTGTATTCCCTCTTCCCCATAAACACGCCTCTATCCCTCTCCCTCTTCCAAGAAAACTCATTTTTGCTCTCTCCCCTTCCCAAGACCGGATCTCAAGAACACAAAAAAAAAAAAAAAAAAGAAGAAAAATCAAGAAAAACTTGTGGCTAAGAAATCCATTCGAGCCTCGAATCCCTCTCCAAAGATAACCCTTGCACGCCAAGGGGATACTTTTGCACTGTAAACCTCTTTTTCCAGCCAAGAAGGATCACGAGATAGCATATGAAGAAGCCAAGCTTTGTTTTTAGTCCATTTTTGGTTATAAATGATTTTCGATATACAAAAGGTTGGTATTAGGGTTACTAATTTTTCTTCTTTTTATTCCATCCGACCCATAATGGCACCACAACTTCCTTGGTGTGGATTGCTTGCTTGGGGCTCGGATTGGATCATCTTCTTGTAATTTCATCAAAGTATTGTAAGAAATTCAAAACCCTTGTTTGATTTAATTAAATTCGAAATACATGTTTATGTGTTTGGTTAATGATATTGTTGTTAATCATGTTGAATCCGATAATTATTAAACATTATTATTGAAATCGCTTGGTGTTTAATTGTTATGGGGTTTCGGAAATTAATAAGAATCTGAGTTTCTGATATACATTTGTTGTTAAGATGGCTATTTTAATTTGATTTTACAAGATGAAAACTTGTTTCAGTTTATTCATGTCGTATGAATAATTGGGTTTTTCTTCTTGTTGTTGATTTAATCTAGTGTGGCTGTTAATAAACTCAAAACTAAAAACCTGAGTATTGGCTTATGAATTGGAAGTACTTACTTTGACTGCTTGGTACGCGCTGTAATCGGTTTGGTTTAGCCTGGGTTTTGTTGGGAAGGAATTTGGACCGAGAAAGAGATACCTAGGGGGGTCTCGGTTTACTCACTTTGCTTGACACTATGACCAAGTTCTATTTTCTTGCTTATTAGAGGGCTGATTGGTATGTTTTGGAGTTGAGACGACTTTGGTTACGGGTCAAAACCCACTGTGGTCGAACCACAGTGGATGGGTTTTGGTTGGTTACTTCGTGTCTTAAATTGACTGTTAGTCATACACTCGAATGGTATTTGAGTGTGACCTATGACTGTCGAGTCAAACCCAACCAACAGCCTACACACGAGTCCATCGAAGCCACCATAGTAGAGTCATATCTCGAGTGTACGGGTCTCACTTTATTTATGTAGCAAGACACCCAAACTGTTAAACAATTTATTACTAGTACTAATATTGAGTCTAGTGCAACCAGTGGTCTTGGTGGTATTGAAATGTGTCCTTGCTTATTACATATGTTAAAACTTTAGAACACAAAAGTTGCCAACTGAGTTTGTAATTTTTACAAGGAATACAAAATGTGGCATGCTGTGCCCATAATAACGAGCCCAGTGATGAGTTGGGTTGTATGCAGTTGGGCCACAGCCCACTCGACAAATACATAACTGGTACTTTGGTTACTGTTTTGTAACCGACTCACTCCAGTTTCATATATTCAATCCGATAACTCCTTCAACTTATTATTGTTATTCCGCGACTCCATCGACCCACTCTCATCTAATCATTATATGGAAGCAAAATATCAAACTATAAACTCTAATCTATTAAAGACTAGACTATAATTATAGCGATAACTTATTTAAAATTTGTTATGACTCGTTTGTAAAACTTATAATCGAAACTTATTATTTTTGCACCATTGAACAATAAATTAATCAAACAAACTATAAGTTACTTTGAGATCATGTTATGTTGTACAAACTCATTTAAACTTACAAATTGTTGTAAAATTTTAAACAAACTTACACTTTTGAAATATATATTTTATTAGCTTACTCTTTATATAAAAAAAAAAAACGTTAATAGAATCATCACTTAATTACTTATTATAATTGAAAATTAGTAACAAACGTTTTATTTATAATAGTGATAAATATTTTATGCCTACGACAAGTTAAAATATGTATATACTTCTAACATCAATATCATTAATTCCGCCAACGTCCAACATCCATTACCATTTTCTTTCCCGTACTTCATCTTTCGGTCATTGTCAAACCAAGGGTTTATTAGTCCGTAATATTTTACTATTGCCTATGTTTATACTACTACACTTCCATGAGCCAATACTTATACACCCTTAGAAAACTAATTTCAAACTTTGGCGCTACCACACAAGCAACAACACTTTAAAACTTTTTAAACTTTGTTAAACTTAGTTGAGTCTTAAGTGAGAATTGTGAACTAATACTTGCCGTACTAATCTAGGTCGCGTGTCGGTGCCGCTCACTATCACTATTTGACTTTTCGCTATCGCGACTACTAATCACTAAGGTGAGTTTATAGCCCCACTTTACTTTTACTTGCTTACAAAACTATGGGGTGAGAAACATGCAAAATATTTTCTGGACCATACTATTATTGCTCAACACTATTGCGTAGTTAGCCTAAGCCCTGAACCCACTGTTATGCCCACTTTCATGAACCGTTAATTCCTGTTAGGAAGCGCGATTGATATAAATAGATCTATTGGGGGTAACTCCCCCGTTCGGTTGGCCAGACGGGTCAATGCGAACGTATACCAAGTCGGATTACAAGTGTATTGGGTTAAACACTCGCTATGGGCCTTTACTATTATTATATGTGCTACATTGTGGCATACTATACTGTTTAGCTTCGGTTGCATGAACTTAGTGCTAGCGCGATAGACTATTTTTGTATGACATTATATGCATTGTAATGTTTGTACACAAAATTATTGGTCCACATTACTTTACTGATAAACCTATAGACTCACCAGCTTTTTGCTGACTTTTAGCATGTTTTTCTCAGGTATTTGAGCTATCTATATTTCGACAAGGCATGGCAAGGCGATGGTCATAATCTATTTACCTAAGTGTTTTCACAAAATAATATGACTTGTTTTTATGGGACCATTAGACGTTGGGCTTATCTATTTACTTTAAGACTTGATGTAAGCTTGAAGAAATTTTAATGAAATGTATTTTAACGGAGTATGTATTCCGTTCTTTATTATCTTGTGTTATGATCTCCAATTTAGTAGCACCCCATGTCCCGAATGCTTCCGCTGTACCAAATTTTGGGGGTGTTACAGATTGGCATCAGAGCCAAGGTTATAGAGAACTAGGTACATATAAATCCTAAACTATAACCGCTTTTTACAAAAACAAGTCCCTATGACCGCCACTTGCCTGCCTGCCTTACTTGCCACTTTACTTGCCTTAATCATGCTTTACTATTTAATGATCTTACTTGACTATATGCACTATAAGTATTCTTATACGTACTAAACTTATATTAATTACTATGAGTATTCTACATATACTTACACACTTATACCGTATGTGTCACAGACTATGCCTTCCGTCGACACTCCACCATTCCAGATCACACCAGACTCAGAGGATCCGTACATAATACTCCAGGACTTTAATGCTTCAGATCCTGACATCACTGAGTCTGTACCTGCTCCATCATTTCCTACTCAGCCTACATCCACTACTATTACTGATCATGTCTCTACTCAGCCTACACTCACACCTACTACTGACATCGCTACTACTCAGTCCACTCATACTCAGAACCCTACTATCAGATGTCGGGCTTCTTACAGGAGAGTCCGAGGGCGTAACATGCACCTAACATCTGTTTTATCATCAGTGCCCCGTAGGAGGACTCGATCATCATATGAGCATACTCCTACTTCACCATTACCTCACTCCCCTCCACATCAGAGATTGAGGAGAGCTATTGAGACTGATTCGGAGGAAGATCCCGAAGAGGAACCTCTACCAGCTGAGGTTACACCTGATGAGATTACACCGGTTGAGCACACCACTGAGCATACAGGTACAGATGGGAGTATGAGACCACTGGAGATTATCCTTGAGGATGTGCCGATCACCTGCGAGATAGGACAGAGTTCGAGGGATGCACAGATTCAGGGAGGTGATGCAGATGATGATATACCATCGGGTTTGGGTCAGGGAACTGCTACACTCCATACTTTGGAGAAGGGTTTAGGAGTTGTTCCTTCCACTTTTGAGATTGGACAGGGATCAAGGAGAGTTTATGAGGAGGAGATTAATGGCGAGATATGGAGGGATGTTGAGTGTGTGTTTAGCGCTGCACCCCGTGTTGTGAGTTCAGATTATGCACCTTCTTCACCTTCTTTTGTGCCACCATCACCATCTGTTCAAGTTTCCACACCTCCGGTTGCTTCACCAGTGGAGGATGGAGAGGTGACTGGTTTGGAGCAGATCTTTGTTTTACTGGGGTCACAGGCGAGCTTACTTGATGAGCATACTGAGCAGTTGGATAGGTTAGGGAGATTGGATGACAGTACTGGTATGATAGGTAGGGAGCTTGAGGGTATGCGCCATTGTGTGGGGATGATGCGGAGTGAGTTGACATCAGTTTGGGATACTGCGTGGCGTCAGTGGCACCAGATGCATGATATGGAGTCTCAGATTGCTAGGTTGACTAGGGCTGGACAGGAGGACCGATATGAGATTCTAGCTGCGAGGAGACGTATCTCAGATTTGGAGTTTACCCAGGACCTAGTGCATGCACAGGGACAGAGGATCACATCATTGGAGACTAGGCTCGGAGCACACCTGACGATTATCCAGGACTCTAGTAGGCGGTTGGAGCAGTTGGAGAACACACAGGCAGAGCTGGTGTTAGGCATGGAGCGACTTCGCGTTGAGTAGTGTTGTTGTATTAGATGATGCAAGCTTAGTATTTGTTGTACTTTTATTCGAGACTTGTATTTCCGTTTATGTATTCGAGACTTGTACTTTCCTTTCGTTACACCATGAGCTTGTAATTTTGTGAACGCATATCGATTTTAATCTATAACAAGCTTGGTTGGTTATTCTATTGTGTCATTCTTTCTATAATTGATGTTATCCGTATACTCTACTTGTGGTGACTATACTCTTGCATAATGACAAACTCTTATTATGAAATCTTATTTATTCTCTCTATTTTTTTTTACGTAGCAATATGGCTCCCAAACGGAAGACGACTAGATCTACTCGTGCTAACCCAGTTTCCGCCAGAACTACTGCAACAACTTCACCTGTTGTAAATCAAGCCATGCTCGACCAACTAGTTGAAGAGCGAGTGGCAGCAGCATTGGCTGCAGCAAATGTGAACAATTCAACTACTGATGTCGAAACCTCTTGACCGGCAAACAACAATAACCATGGCTGTAACTATCAAGAATTCAAAAAGATCATGACAGAATATTTCGAGGGAAACGAAGGAGCTGTTGTCTTGGTCAGGTGGTTGGAAAGGTTGGAAACTGTATTCCGAATCTGCAGATGTGCGGATGAGGACAGGGTTAAATTTGCTTCATTTACCTTCAAGAATGCTGCTTTAACCTGGTGGAACAACTACCTGAAGTCGGCTGGTCATGATGCCGCCTATGCAATGCCATGGGAAAATTTCAAGGAAATGATGCTTAAAAAGTATTGCCCTCGCAATGAGGTCATGAAGTTGGAGGCTGAATTTTGGAATCTCAAGGTGCAAGGCACCGACATGGCCACATATAATCAGCGTTTTCAAGAGTTAGTCTTACTATGCCCTGAAATGGTACCGACTGAAGCTCGCTTGCTGGAAAGGTACATTGGAGGGCTACACCCCTATGTCAAGGGGAATGTCACTACCTCCAAGGCTGCTGATCTCCATGAGACTATAGAGTTGGCCAACAAACTGACAGATCAAATGATTGAAGATTCAGTCGGAACAGTGGTGACCAACAAAAGAAAATGGGATGACCACTCCTGAAACAACCACACTAACCACCACTCAAACAAAAGACAAGAAATTGCTAAAGTTTACGCTGCTGGACCAACAGAAAAGAAAGCGTATGAAGGCAAATTACCATTGTGCAACCGCTGCAAGTTGCACCACAATGGTCGGTGCACGGTCAAGTGTCACAAGTGCCAAAAGATAGGACACATGACCCGGGATTGCAAGGCAAGACCCCTCGCTAATGCACAAGTTGCACCAACAAACAACCCGAAGGCCGAAATAACATGTTTTGGATGTGGTGAAAAAGGGCATTACCGGAATGAATGCCAAAAGCCCAGAAATCAAGGAAATGGAGGTAACCGAGGTAACCAAGGTAACCATGGTAATCAGGGTAATCAGAGGAACCAAGGAAACGGTGGGAATCATGGAGCTGCTGGGCATCAAGGAAATCAAGGCAATGGAGGAGGAGCCCGTGGAAGGGTCTACGCTGTGGGCAAGGTAGAAGCCTAAGAGGACCCGAATGTTGTAACGGCTATGTTCCTTTTAAATAACCGTTATGCATCCATATTGTTTAATACTGGGGCAGATAGAAGTTTTGTTTCAACTGCATTTAGTCCACTTCTTGGTATTGCCCCGACCACTTTAGACATCATGTACAATGTGGAGCTAGCTAATGGAAACATAGAAAGGGTAGACACTGTCATTAGAGGTTGCACCTTAAACCTATTAAACCATCCATTCAACATCGACCTCATGCCCGTTGAACTAGGTAGTTTTGACGTAATTGTCGGCATGGATTGGTTATCGAAGTACCATGCCTCCATCATTTGCGACGAGAAGATCGTTCGCCTACCATATGGGGACGAAGTCCTAATCGTAGAAGGTGACAGGAGAGATAGAAGAAACGCGTCAAGACTAAACATCATCTCTTGCACCAAGGCCCAAAAGTACATCGAAAGGGGATGTCATCTCTCTCTGGCGCAAGTTACCGAGAAGGAAGGAAATGAATCAGAGGAGAAACGTTTGGAAGATGTACCAATCGTGAGAGACTTCCCAGAAGTCTTTCCTGAAGACTTACCTGGACTCCCGCCAACTCGACAGATCGAATTTCGTATTGACTTAGTGCCTGGTGCTGCACCCGTGGCACGAGCGCCCTATCGATTAGCCCCAACGGAACTACAAGAACTCTCAGACCAGTTGTTGGAACTTTCGGAAAAAGGGTTCATCCGGCCAAGTTCCTCGCCATGGGGAGCTCCAGTCCTGTTTGTGAAAAAGAAGGATGGGTCTTTCAGGATGTGTATTGACTACAGGGAGCTAAACAAACTAACCATTAAAAACCGATATCCACTCCCGAGAATTGACGACCTATTCGACCAACTTCAAGGTTCATGCGTCTACTCTAAAATCGACTTGAGATCAGGATACCATCAACTTAGGGTTCGGGAAGAAGATATCCCAAAAACCGCATTCAGAACCCGATACGGTCATTACGAGTTCCAAGTTATGCCATTCGGTTTGACCAATGCCCCTGCAGTATTCATGGACCTCATGAATCGGGTATGCAAGCCGTACTTGGACAAATTTGTGATTGTCTTTATCGACGACATCCTGATTTACTCCAAAATCAAAAAGGAGCACGAGGAACACCTTAAACAGATCTTAGAGTTGCTAAAGAAGGAGGAGTTGTATGCAAAATTTTCAAAGTGTGATTTTTGGATACCAAAAGTGCAATTTCTGGGTCACGTGATTGATAGTCAAGGCATTCACGTGGATCCTGCAAAGATCGAAGCAATAAAGGATTGGGCGACACCTACCACACCCACCGAAATACGCCAATTCTTAGGACTTGCTGGTTATTACCGTAGGTTCATTGAAGGTTTCTCCAAGATAGCAAAACCTTTAACTAAGCTAACCCAGAAGAGTGAAAAGTTTGAATGGTGTGATAAAGCAGAAGAAGCCTTTCAACTCCTTAAGCATAAATTGTGCAGTGCGCCTATATTGGCCCTTCCTCAGGGCAGTGAAGATTTTGTGGTTTACTGCGACGCTTTGCACAAAGGCTTAGGAGCCGTACTCATGCAACGAGAGAAGGTGATAGCGTATGCCTCACGTCAACTAAAGAAACACGAGAAGAATTACACAACACATGACCTAGAACTGGGAGCAGTGGTGTTCGCACTCCGAATCTGGAGACACTACCTTTATGGCACCAAGTGTGTTGTGTATACAGATCACAAGAGCTTGCAATACATCCTTGACCAGAAGGAGCTCAACATGAGGCAACGACGTTGGCTAGAATTGCTCAGCGACTATGATTGCGAGATCCGGTACCATCCTGGTAAAGCAAACGTGGTAGCGGATGCTCTTAGTCGGAAAGATAGACCAAAACCCCTGAGGGTGCGATCATTGGGTATGACAATTGTTTCACCTCTCCCATCGAAAATCCTTGAGGCTCAGACTGAGGCACTCAAGGAAGAGAATAGACCCAATGAGAAAATCTATGGGATGCCTGAGAATGAAAATGGTTTTGTAAAAAGGACTGATGGGATGCTGTGCTTCAAGGACAGGAGTTGGGTCCCACTTTACGGAGGGATACGTGACCTCATCATGCACGAGTCCCACAAGTCTAAATACTCTATACACCCAGGAGCCGACAAAATGTACCTTGACCTAAAGAAATTATACTGGTGGCCCAACATGAAGGCCGACATTGCAATGTATGTCAGTCAATGCTTGACTTGTTCCAAAGTCAAGGCTGAACATCAACGCCCATCTGGTTTATTGGTCCAACCAGAAATTCCCGAATGGAAGTGGGAACGCATAACTATGGACTTTATCACCAAGTTACCAAGGACATCCAGCGGTTACGACACTATCTGGGTAATCGTTGATCGTCTTACCAAGTCCGCCCACTTCCTACCAATCAAGGAAAACGAAAGCATGGATAAACTTGCACGGCTATACATAAAAGAGATTGTAGCACGACATGGTGTCCCGATTTCTATCATCTCTGATAGAGATAGCCGTTTCACGTCAAATTTCTGGAAATCACTTCAGGATGCTTTGGGGAGTAACCTTGACATGAGCACTGCGTATCATTCTCAAACAGATGGTCAAAGTGAGAGGACCATTCAAACTTTGGAGGACATGCTACGAGCGTGCGCGATAGACTTTGGAAATGGTTGGGATAGGCATCTGCCACTGGCCGAGTTTTCTTACAATAACAGCTATCACACTAGCATCAAAGCTGCACCATACGAAGCACTTTACGGAAGGAAGTGTAGATCACCAATTTGCTGGGCTGAAGTCGGAGAAAGTCAAATTACTGGTCCTGACTTGGTACAAGAAACTACTGAAAATATTGTACAAATTAAGAACCGGTTACAAGCTGCACGAGATCGCCAAAAGAGCTACGCGGACAAGAGACGAAAACCACTTGAGTTTCAAGTTGGAGATAGAGTCATGTTAAAGGTTTCACCTTGGAAAGGTGTGATTCGTTTTGGGAAACGTGGGAAACTAAATCCCCGTTACATTGGACCTTTCAAAATTCTAGCCAGAATCGGGCCGGTAGCCTACCGACTCGAACTACCACAAGAACTCAGCTCTGTGCACAACGTGTTTCATGTGTGCAACTTGAAGAAATGTCTCTCAAACGAAACTCTTGCTATTCCCTTGGAAGAAATCCAAATCGACGAAAGATTGAACTTTATTGAGGAACCGGTTGAAATTGTTGACCGAGAGGTCAAGCGGCTTAAACAAAGCCGCATTCCTATTATCAAGGTCCGTTGGAACTCTCGAAGAGGTCCCGAATTTACGTGGGAGCGTGAAGACGAAATCAAGCGTAAATATCCTCATCTTTTCTCAACACCCGTGAGTAATTGTAAGTGAAACCGAGGACGGTTTCTTTCCAAGGCGGGAAGGATGTGACAAACGGTAATTTTTCACATTTATTTAATAGTAAATATTAATTTATTAGTGCCCAACTATTTGAGTTAAGCATTCATAAGCTTACATAACTATTCGGGAAGCAAACCCACATACTATGACTTACGACAACTCATAACAACGACTATATTTATCAGAAAATGTGAAAATATATTTTCTGACCTAAACTGGTAATTATTTACCGAACCGATAATTTATCTCGAGCACAGCACGACACGCGTACCGACACTATTATAGTAACGACAAAAATGTAATAAATTTCAATCATAAATTTTATATCTCATACTTGAACCAAACCAAGAATACCGCGTTGACACTTGAGCTCAACGGGACACGGAGTACACACGACACACTCTTCGTGTATTAAACACAATATACAAGACTTTGCCTACCACTTTTATAAAGTACATATACGTTTATAAAAAAAAAAAAAAAAAAAAAAAAAAAATGAAACGTAATACTAAGAAGATAACTCACGCCTCACCTTTTCACTCCCACCAACACATATCTGTATTCCCTCTTCCCCATAAACACGCCTCTATCCCTCTCCCTCTTCCAAGAAAACTCATTTTTGCTCTCTCCCCTTCCCAAGACCGGATCTCAAGAACACAAAAAAAAAAGAAGAAAAATCAAGAAAAACTTGTGGCTAAGAAATCCATTCGAGCCTCGAATCCCTCTCCAAAGATAACCCTTGCACGCCAAGGGGATACTTTTGCACTGTAAACCTCTTTTTCCAGCCAAGAAGGATCACGAGATAGCATATGAAGAAGCCAAGCTTTGTTTTTAGTCCATTTTTGGTTATAAATGATTTTCGATATACAAAAGGTTGGTATTAGGGTTACTAATTTTTCTTCTTTTTATTCCATCCGACCCATAATGGCACCACAACTTCCTTGGTGTGGATTGCTTGCTTGGGGCTCGGATTGGATCATCTTCTTGTAATTTCATCAAAGTATTGTAAGAAATTCAAAACCCTTGTTTGATTTAATTAAATTCGAAATACATGTTTATGTGTTTGGTTAATGATATTGTTGTTAATCATGTTGAATCCGATAATTATTAAACATTATTATTGAAATCGCTTGGTGTTTAATTGTTATGGGGTTTCGGAAATTAATAAGAATATGAGTTTCTGATATACATTTGTTGTTAAGATGGCTATTTTAATTTGATTTTACAAGATGAAAACTTGTTTCAGTTTATTCATGTCGTATGAATAATTGGGTTTTTCTTCTTGTTGTTGATTTAATCTAGTGTGGCTGTTAATAAACTCAAAACTAAAAACCTGAGTATTGGCTTATGAATTGGAAGTACTTACTTTGACTGCTTGGTACGCGCTGTAATCGGTTTGGTTTAGCCTGGGTTTTGTTGGGAAGGAATTTGGACCGAGAAAGAGATACCTAGGGGGGGTCTCGGTTTACTCACTTTGCTTGACACTATGACCAAGTTCTATTTTCTTGCTTATTAGAGGGCTGATTGGTATGTTTTGGAGTTGAGACAACTTTGGTTACGGGTCAAAACCCACTGTGGTCGAACCACAGTGGATGGGTTTTGGTTGGTTACTTCGTGTCTTAAATTGACTGTTAGTCATACACTCGAATGGTATTTGAGTGTGACCTATGACTGTCGAGTCAAACCCAACCAACAGCCTACACACGAGTCCATCGAAGCCACCATAGTAGAGTCATATCTCGAGTGTACGGGTCTCACTTTATTTATGTAGCAAGACACCCAAACTGTTAAACAATTTATTACTAGTACTAATATTGAGTCTAGTGCAACCAGTGGTCTTGGTGGTATTGAAATGTGTCCTTGCTTATTACATATGTTAAAACTTTAGAACACAAAAGTTGCCAACTGAGTTTGTAATTTTTACAAGGAATACAAAACGTGGCATGCTGTGCCCATAATAACGAGCCCAGTGATGAGTTGGGTTGTATGCAGTTGGGCCACAGCCCACTCGACAAATACATAACTGGTACTTTGGTTACTGTTTTGTAACCGACTCACTCCACTTTCGTATATTCAATCCGATAACTCCTTCAACTTATTATTGTTATTCCGCGACTCCATCGACCCACTCTCATCTAATCATTATATGGAAGCAAAATATAAAACTATAAACTCTAATCTATTAAAGACTAGACTATAATTATAGCGATAACTTATTTAAAATTTGTTATGACTCGTTTGTAAAACTTATAATCGAAACTTATTATTTTTGCACCATTTAACAATAAATTAATCAAACAAACTATAAGTTACTTTGAGATCATGTTATGTTGTACAAACTCATTTAAACTTACAAATTGTAGTAAAATTTTAAACAAACTTACACTTTTGAAATATATATTTTATTAGCTTACTCTTTATATATAAAAAAAAAAAACGTTAATAGAATCATCACTTAATTACTTATTATAATTGAAAATTAGTAACAAACGTTTTATTTATAATAGTGATAAATATTTTATGCCTACGACAAGTTAAAATATGTATATACTTCTAACATCAATATCATTAATTCCGCCAACGTCCAACATCCATTACCATTTTCTTTCCCGTACTTCATCTTTCGGTCATTGTCAAACCAAGGGTTTATTAGTCCGTAATATTTTACTATTGCCTATGTTTATACTACTACACTTCCATGAGCCAATACTTATACACCCTTAGAAAACTAATTTCAAACTTTGGCGCTACCACACAAGCAACAACACTTTAAAACTTTTTAAACTTTGTTAAACTTAGTTGAGTCTTAAGTGAGAATTGTGAACTAATACTTGCCGTACTAATCTAGGTCCGCGTGTCGGTGCCGCTCACTATCACTATTTGACTTTTCGCTATCGCGACTACTAATCACTAAGGTGAGTTTATAGCCCCACTTTACTTTTACTTGCTTACAAAACTATGGGGTGAGAAACATGCAAAATATTTTCTGGACCATACTATTATTGCTCAACACTATTGCGTAGTTAGCCTAAGCCCTGAACCCACTGTTATGCCCACTTTCATGAACCGTTAATTCCTGTTAGGAAGCGCGATTGATATAAATAGATCTATTGGGGGTAACTCCCCCGTTCGGTTGGCCAGACGGGTCAATGCGAACGTATACCAAGTCGGATTACGAGTGTATTGGGTTAAACACTCGCTATGGGCCTTTACTATTATTATATGTGCTACATTGTGGCATACTATACTGTTTAGCTTCGGTTGCATGAACTTAGTGCTAGCGCGATAGACTATTTTTGTATGACATTATATGCGTTGTAATGTTTGTACACAAAATTATTGGTCCACATTACTTTACTGATAAACCTATAGACTCACCAGCTTTTTGCTGACTTTTAGCATGTTTTTCTCAGGTATTTGAGCTATCTATATTTCGACAAGGCATGGCAAGGCGATGGTCATAATCTATTTACCTAAGTGTTTTCACAAAATAATATGACTTGTTTTTATGGGACCATTAGACGTTGGGCTTATCTATTTACTTTAAGACTTGATGTAAGCTTGAAGAAATTTTAATGAAATGTATTTTAACGGAGTATGTATTCCGTTCTTTATTATCTTGTGTTATTATCTCCAATTTAGTAGCACCCCATGTCCCGAATGCTTCCGCTGTACCAAATTTTGGGGGTGTTACAGGGAGTCCCCCACAATGATTACAAATGAAGTGAAAATACAAAATGGTGTTTTCCATGCTTAGCTTGTAATGTTGCCCTTTTACGTTCAAAGAGTCGGCATAATAGCCGGGACTTTGAATATTGAGGACAATATTCGTTCTAAGTGTGGGGGGTATTTCGCTATTCTAGCGAATTTTATCACATTTTACTATATAATACCCCCGTTTTGGCCAAAATTTCAAAAAATTTTTAAAATTTTTTTTCACTGGTGCTTCAAAATTTTTGTGGTAATCAGTCCGCCATGTCTAAACGACAAAAGGATTGGCTAATCCAGGAGCAAACGACTCTTGGTAAAGATATATCAAATCCGTTTATGGCTTGCAATTTGCCCAAAATTGTATGGTACCTCAACTCGCCATATCCCATAAAGCGAATGAGTTGACTAACCCGCAAGATTATGGCTTGTGGTAAAGGCCGTGGAAAAACCATAATTGGTAATCAGCTCACCAAGATGTTGACTATTCCATCAAGAGCTGGCTAGTCCAGGAGCAAACGGCTCCTGGTAAAGACAAATCAAATCCGTTGAGAGCTAGTGGTTTGCTCAAAATCACACGGTTATCAGGTGTGCCACAGTTCTTACACCTGGCTACTCCAGAAGTGATGGCTTTTGGTAAAGAGTTTTTCAAATCCATCAAGTTTTCAAAACAGTATTGCTAGGGACTAGCAATAGTTTAGTGTGGGGGATTGATGAGTGCTCAAACACTCATCATTTTTGGTCTAATCTGAACTGCAAAACATACAAAAACACTCAGTAATGCATCAAAATACTGAAAATATTTCAAAATTGTGTTTTATATGTTTTAGATGCAAAATGAGCAAAAACAAATGAAAAACGCACAAAGTTTGCAAAATTGGCAGTTTCAGTCCCCCAACTTTCATAAAATTACAAAACTAGTCCCTGGATATTCAAAATATGGAAAATTATCACCAAAGGTCCTTTTACAATCATAAGTTGTCATATTTTGTCCTTTGGTGAAAAATTGGAAAAGTTTTGAGAATTTACAGTTTTGGTCCCTGGAGTTTCGGAAATTGGCAGATTTGGTCCCTGGTGGGATATTTTTGAAAGAAAAATCATTTTGGGTCCTTGGGAAGTTACAAAAATCATTTTTAGTCCCTGGGTGAAAGTTTTGTGGAAATTACATGTTTGGTCCCTGTATTTTGCAACTTGTCACATTTGGTCCCCGGGAATTTGAAAAATGAAAAAAAAAAAACTAATTATAGTCCTTTGGTTATTGGTACTTGACAAGTATGAACCTTTTAATAACTTTTGGAAAATGTCAAATTCAGGCCACAAGTTTCAGCTAAGTACATAAATGGTCCTTGTAATTTTGAAAGTTGAAATAAAACAACACCAAAACCATAAATCTGGTCCACAAAACAGCCCACCCAATATACAAATAAACCCCAAGCCCAATTAAACCTAAAGCCCACTACCCACCTTTAATATTACCTGGTCGTTGACCCAGGTCAAACCCCCAACCTCGACACTATTCATCACCTCCAACACTTCCCTGAAAAACCTCCCCCTGCTCCATCCTTTTCACCAAACCCTCACCTCCTCATTAATATCACACCAACCTTTCCACCAATAACCCCCCCGCCCCTCATTAATGTACCCACCAAACACTCAACCTGCCCACCTTCCATTTTCCCGCCAATATAAATTCAAAGGCTAGGATCAACATAAAGCCATCCTACGGTCAAGAGTGAAGTGGAAAAGTACTTGTGGACCTCCAGGACTCTTATAAGTCAAGAAAAAATCAAGGAAGAAGAGGAGAGTTGTAGCAGTAGTTGTAGAGTAGTTTTAGGGTCAAATTTAGTTTAAAACTTGGTTTTTGGTTGTACTATTTAGTTTAAAAAGATTGTAATCTTCATTTTCAGTGTAATGTAAACCTTATTTAGCCTAAATTTCAAGTTTTATCAGTAATTTTCAGTTTATGCAATTTTTTACTCAAAATCTCAATTTGGTTTCAATGTTATTAAAAGTTGTTGCTTAGTAGTTATTTAAGCTAAATCAAGCTTTCTCATGAACTTTTAGAAGTTAATCATCATTTAGTAGCCTGTTAATGATAAAAAGCAAAAATAAAAAAAATACTAAAGATAGTGTAAAAAAAATCAAAAAGCAATGGGGAGAAAGAAGCAAGCTTGGATTTGGGTTGAAATGGATCTTTTCATGGTTTAGAAGCCTCAGGGAGGCTGTAGGTTAGATTTGTATCCTTACTTTTGGTTTGGAATTCACCTGAGCTCACTGTAAGCCCATTCTCAGTTTCATCTTATTGATTTGCATATTTAGTAAGTGCTAGATAATACTGTCCTTGTTAGTTAGTTTATGCTCAAAAATGTTTAACTTGTGTTAGTAGAAGCTAAAAAATAGTTCTCATGGTTTAAAATCTCAATTTGTTTCACAAAAAAACCCATTTTCAGTTCATAAAGGGGTGTTTGGGATAACTTGTCCCCATAAGCTAAGGGCTTCTATTGTTGTTTATTATGATTGCAGCAAGTTTGTTTAGGTTTAAACAAGTAGAATGTATCATTAAATATAAGTTTCAAAAGCAAAATAGTCAAAATCAAAGTAACCCACCCTCACAGTTAACTGTGAGGGATTTTAGAACCTCAAATCCTTACTTTGGCTTTATAGTGTTGGAATTAAGCTTGTTAGATGTTCATTATATCTTATTACAACATTGTGAGTCATTCATGATCAATTGAAATCCAAAGAAGTCAATTTTCAAGTTAATCTCAAAAAGTCAAATGTTCATGTTTTCAGTTTTTTCAATTTTTGCAAGATTTTATGTGAATTGTGTGCTTGGAGTTAGGATTTGAATTTTCTTGTGTGCAAAGTCTACCACCTCAGCTTCAAGTTCCTAACATCATCATATTTTTAGCAATTTTTCTGTGGGGTCCACACTGGCTCAAACTCACCTGCAGGGCAAAGGTATGCCCTGTTTCAGCTCATCAGTACAACCCCCCAACTTCCAAGGCCTCTCATGGCTTACATAGTGGGACCCAGAGGATGCTTATTGGCTTTTTGAAAAGCCAATAAGCCCCTCTTCATAGTCCTTGGCTTATTTTGGAATTTGAGCTTCATTTAATAGGGATGCACTTCCTCCCAATCTTGTCCCTTGTCTGAGTTTTCAGTTTCTTTTTGGATTGCTTATCTCAGCTTTTCAGCTTATCCAGGGCCCCATTTTAGATTTTATAGCTTATTCCAAGTTACTTTAGCTTGTTTATATCCTAATCCAACCCTGGTTCTCAGCTTAAAGCTTGTTTCAAGCTTATAGCTTGGACAGTTGACCAAAGTCAACTGTCAAGCTAATAAGCACTTGTTGTGCTTATATTTGAGTTCCAAAAAGTTTGTTTTTACAAAAAGTTTCTACTTTTAGGTATAAATCAAGTTTCCAAAAAGAAAATCCAGAAAATCAAATTTATTTTTTAAGTGATAGTTTCTATTTAATGTAAATTAAATTTTATTTTTCATTTTTAGATTTTAATTAAGTACTTGTCATTTTTATATTTTTATTAATTACCTCTTATATTAAAGTATTTATAGTAATTTTCTTAGATTTTTATTTTGTCATTAAGTATTTATTAGAATTAATCTTAGTTTTATTAATTATTAATTAATAATTAGTTTAAAATAGCATAATTAGTTTTTATTAAGTAAAACATAGTTTTTATATTTTTTATAGCTTTTATATGTTATAAAATAATTTTAGAAATTTTCTTGTAATTTTTACTGTTCATCTAGTATTTTTCTTAATTTAAAATAGTTTAATTAGGTAATTAATAATTAATTAGTAATTAATTAATAGAAAATTCACAAAAAGACAAAAATACTTATTTTTATTTTTAAAACTTATTTTTAGTTATTTTATAATTTTAAAAATTTTATTTTCATTTTTCTAGTGTTTAAATAATATTGTATTATACTTAAGTATTTTAAATATTAATAATTAGTATTAAATAGTATTTAATTAATATTAAATAATTAATTAGTGTTAAAATTTATTTTTTTTTTCTAAAAATTTTCTTTTATCATTTAGTTTGTAAAAAAGTCATTTTCACCCCTTGGGTGTTTTCAGATTTCCGTTTTCACCTTTATTTTTGTACGTTTACGTTATTTCAAACGTGAACGTACGCGTTTTTAGGTTTTAAACGTTTCTGGGTTTTCAAATTTTACAGTCTTGTTACATCTAGTTGTGAGTTTCCTTTGTTCGGTTTGATGCTTTGCGTTTTTGTGTTTGTTTTCTCAGGTTTAACAGGTTATATTGGACAAGAAGATGATTTATTGTTCTGGAAGGGAAGCTTTGATTGTTCATTTTCTTAGAGGAAGATCTAACCCTGTTACCACACTATCCACACCGAACGAATCAGGGGAGTATTTGATTTCATTCTTTTACCTATTTCACTTTTACATTCTTTAATTGAACATTGGGGACAATGTTCATCCTAAGTGTAAGGGGAGGGTAAATAATGATACCTTATAGGATACACTTGCACTTGAGTTTGTTTGTTTGATGGTAGGTGTGTAATAAACTAAGAGAAATACTTGTTAGTGTAATTTTAGCGCCAAATTTAAAATTTTTTACAACATTTAGGAGTGAAACTTTAGCCATAGCAAGCGTCTCATGGATAGGAGATTGTATGACTAGCACAAAACCGTATCATTCAGAAAAATTTTCCACCCAAATATGTGAGGTTCGCCTTTAGATTTGACAGGAAAAGCATTCATTATTAGTGCTTATGAGTGTACCGGTAGCATTTAGATTCTAGAACTTGCGTTAGTGATGCATCCCGAGACCGCTAGTGAGACTACATTCGTGTAGTAGGATTTACTACATGATAAGAGGCATTAGGATCACCCTTGTGTTAAACCCGTATTATAATTACTTGACCATTTAAGTCATATTACTTGGCTAGTAAAGTCAATTGATTTTTCCCACACCTTAGCGTTGTACTCATTTTTAGTACACGAAACCCCTAGTACACCCCTCCGAGCCTATCTTTTCGTTTCTAACTTTAAGCATCTTACTTAAAGGAAGAATTTGTTACAACCCACTTAAATGTACAACCAAATCGCCTTAGCCTTCCGTGTATGCAGTCATCTTTAGTGCATTATTGTTATATGTTTAAACCCTTAGTTAATTATCTAATTGATTACATGGTTGCCAAGTCGAGTCATATCCTTGTACATATTGTTTTGGGATGATTGGGACTCATGGGTAAAGTACTTGTTTTATGGAGTAATGGGGAAGAACATCTTATATTACCCCCATATGTGCGTTAGTCTTAAAAGTACTCCAAGTGTTTTGATTATCTTGATTCGAGTCATTAAATTAGTTTATTGTAAAGTATGTAAAAATTTAAGTGTAAGGGAAATGTACATTCCCTATGATGTATTATTTTGGATGGTAGGGTAAGAGTGTATGAAAAAAAAAAAAAAAAAAAAAAAAAAGAGAAAAAAACGTACGGACTACCATCCCGTTTTATTCTATGTTTATTTTATGTTTTTGTTATTTTTCATTTATTAGTTTAAGTCGAGTCTAGTCTTGGCTTAGCAACGCCATATTGTACATGTAATTAACCAAGATGATTAACTCGCCACCAGTAAATATTGCTTATATCCAACAAAACCGTGTATTCCATATCCCTACACCTAACATTATAACCCTTTAAAAGACCTCTTTGATAGTTTATCCTAGGTGCTTACGCCAAGTGGTGGAGGTTTGATCCTTTCCCAAGCCTGTGGTAATCTATTTGCTATGACAGGTAGTGAGAGATGTTTTCCATTTCCTTATTGTGATATATATACTTTATTACACCCGAGAGATGTGAGTATCTAAACACTATTTGTCAGGTGCTAGTGTATGACCTCCGTGCTTGTCTTTGGTCTTTAGTGGAACGATTATTTGTTATAATTACTTTTATATTAGTGTTAAATGACCCCTAACTTGTATTTTGATTAGAATAAAAGCGCATTTGCTTGAGGACAAGCAAATCTCAAGTGTAAGGGTATATGATGAGGCGAAAAATGAACCGTTTTTAGGGGGTCATTTAAGCCCGAATTCGAATTTATTTGATCAAATATTTCCCTAAATCGTTCCTTTTGTCATTTTAGGTACTTTTGGAGTGAAATTCAGAAAATGAAGCATTTTGGACGTTTTTGGAGCATAAAAGTGAAGAAAACGGCAAAGTCTTAATTTTCCTTGTTAGGAACAGTACCTGACGACGTCACAAGATTCTACATGACGGCGTCAAGAGTAAAACAAGAGATGGAAGTGGTGACGGTCCAGTAAAAACATGACAGCGTCACCCAAGGCCGTCACGGTTCAAGAGTTGGTGACGGCCCAGAAACAAATTACACATGACGGCGTCACCAAGGCCGTCACATGTTAAATTAAAGAGTGATGGCCCAGAAGATTTCCTGAAGGCGTCACGTAGGCCGTCACGTGTTAACTTGTCACAACTTGCACGCGCGGTAGCTGACACCGTTTTGGCCATAACTTTTGCATACGAACTCGGATTTGAGCGATTCAAAAAAAAAAAGAATGGTCGGAAAAGATCTACAATTTGGTGAAGAAAAGTTGTTCATGACGCTGTCATGGTTTGGCTGACGCCGTCAAGATCGGGCCGACAGAAAATCTGCCTATAAATATAACCTTATTACTTCACTTTTTGTAAGCCCTAAACCCTAAGGTCGATTCCTGGGTTTAGGTAGGTGTTTTTCCAGCAACTTAGAGGGTTTCAATAACTCCATAAACATCTTATATTGGTTTGTTGATTCTATCTTAATTATGTTTTCCATTATCATTGTTGCTTGCTCTTCTTTGATGATGTTTTGCTAATTCGCCTTGTGTCTACTTATGTTTATGTGAAACTTGTATATAATTGATTTGATCTTATTGATTCCTTGTTGATGTTTGTGTCTATCTTCATCAATTAAGGCGTGACACTTCAATAGGTCTAGTTGATTTAGCTTATAATTCTTGTTTCCTATTGTCTATTGTTTAATTGAATGATATCGATATTAGGCTTAAGAAAACTGGCAGATTTCCATTGGTAACTTGCTTGAACGTCTTAAGAAACATGATCGGAGGTGTACTACGATTATAAGGTTGTATTTAATGCGTAAGAGAATTCTAATGATCCCATGTTAGGAGCTTCTAACGGCTCGACATAGGAGTGAAGTAGGATCTTATAGAGTTAGGGAATATTGTACACGGCCTTACGACTAGTATTAAGGAATACAACCCGTCAATTAAAACAAGGTGTGACAATTCAATAGGTAGAATTGGATAGCTAGCAAGGAGTAACATATCATAAGTAGACATGCTTCACTTACCTTGTAGAACCTTAGTTTATTTTTCTTGCACATTAGTTTAATTAGTAGCTTTTGGGTTAGTTGATTAGCAACTAACACTACAAGAATCCAGTCAAATACCCACGAAAATCACCCATGAATGCTAGTTTGTGGGTATTTTCCCATATATTACCCACAAACTACCCACGATTAAAGTAATAAGAGTTTGACCGAGTTACCCATACAATTACCCCATGCATTTACCCACAAAATTACCCACATAACTTCATTACATGTGTAAATTGTGGGTAATTTTTTCTCCCTGACATAGTTTCCACGAATTACCCACATATTGGATTACCGTGGCTAAATATGTGAGTAATTTCATGGGTAAATTTACATTACCCATGAAATATATAAATACTTTAAGTTGTGTGTAATTTTATATGTGAATTTTGTGGGTAAATGTATACTCACGGCTTTATTCGAGTTTGGTTCCCATGGCTAGTATGCTACATGTATTTGTTTTGTGGTTGATTTATAGGTAAACATCTACGCACGACCTACATAAATACAATCTAACCAAGTCGGCCACTTTGAGCCATCAACTTTATGCCATCCCATCAAACCCTAGCCCATTGTTATAATATGTACCCTAAAAATAACAAACGCAACCTACAGTTTCGGCCATAACTCTCATACTGCTAAGAGTTAGATAACTCCGCCAACGCCAAAAGTTTAGTCTTTCAATTCCTAACATACCAATCAAAATTGCCACCTCTGCTGCCACAACGTGCACCCTAAAGTTGTCGGCCACATCAAATATACAACAAAAATATTCTGCTTATCTTTCATATCTACACTTATTCATAGCGATTTACATTAAACCTTTGGACTTTTGTGATCTTTCAAAAGATTTGATCTAAATAAATTTTTTTTTAAAAAGGAAAAAAAAAAAGAAAAAAAAGATGCCGTTGTTGTTGGCCAACTACCTTTAATGTTTAGATTTGCTTCATTTTAGTTTGTTGTTGTTGCTTGAATGCTTGCTTTGCTTTACTGTTACTATCTGGAGATTTGTCTTCGTTTGCTATTGGATATCTTCGTTAGTAATATACTTATGGCTAATGTTTTTAGTTTTTCACTCTAGCCCGAGATTTCGCCATTTCGTCGCTCGAATTGCGCGAGAGTATTAGACATTATAAGTTGGTACAAGCCCAAGTGCTGGCTTAAAAACCACTAGGGATTAATATGCTTTTATAATTTTTAAATGTTTATTAATAATATGTAATTTTCACGTAGTATTTATCATTCAACACCCACCAGGGTGGACATCGACTATATAATATGTATTAAATGAGATTCGTAATTTCTAATGATGGTTATAAGACAATATATTTAAAAACAAATCAAACTTTTTTATATGCTAAAGTAAAAAAAATGAAATTCATAAAGGTATTTCAGATATAACACATTACTCAATTTTTAAGTTTTGTAAATTTTTTAAAAAAATTATTCAATCTTCATATGCAGTACTAATGTAGTATAGATTAGGGCTGACCATCGGTTCCAGACCAGAACGACCAAGACTGAGACCGAATTAGCCCAAAAGCCGAGACCGAGGACCGGACCTAATGTGGTCGGTCCAGTCTGGTCCGGTCTCGGTCGGTCTGGTCCAACAAGGCAAAGTAGTCGGTTTGTGGTCCGGATTGGACCGGACCGGACCGACCAAGACTGAGACCGAATTAGCCCAAAAGCCGAGACCGAGGACCGGACCGAATGTGGTCGGTCCGGTCCGTTCGGGTGGTTTGCTCAGCGCTAGTATAGATATAGGGGTTTTTCTAACTTGTGCCCTGAGGGCACAAGTTAAGAACACAAAAAAACACAAAAAGTACTCAAGGACTCACAAAAAGTAAAAAAATTATTCAGGGTCACACAAAATTTATTGGTCCATGAGTACTTTTTTGTACTTTTTCGTTGGTCTCTATTACTTTTTGATGTGATTAACTTGTGCATCCCAGACACAAGTTAAAAAACCACAGCTATCTTTTTTTATATGCGGTGTGATTTTAAATTTTGGAACAAGTCTTACTTCAATTTATTTTTTAACATTCACAAAGAAAATTGTTCCCTCTAATTTTTTTTTCACAAATTCCCGCCCCACACCGCCACTTGATTTCACATTTTTAAACCGTCCATAGCCCCATTTCTCTCATATTCTCCTCCAACTACTCATAATTTGTTTTATTTTCACCTTGATTTTTTTTTTATTTTAAAAACCAGTAATAATCCAGAAAAAGAAAACTGAATAGATGATTTGAAGATTTAATATAACTAATGTGGTATGTGTATCATTGTGGTATGTGTATCTATTAGAATTTAAGTATCATAACAATTACATAATTAAACATATAAACATCAATAACGCACAACGGAAGCATAAAGATCAAATACTCATAATTAATTAACTGAAAACATAAATAGGAACGTACCTTTGTGATTCTAGCAAGAACAAGAATCAACTTCAATAATCTTGATTAAGTGATGAACCCTAATTAGGGTTTGAATTAGGGATCTATGAATAACCCCTTACCGTTTTGTTATTCGATCCAAGATACTAACAATAGTATGTTAGTACCACGTTCTTGTACACACGAATTAATAACGAATTAATGTGATTGCAAGATCAAGTAAAACACTATATTTTACATTAAGAAAAATCGATCCATAATCCTTAGGGTTTATGGTCGATCGTTTGGAGTATGAGAGAAGGGAAAAGAAAACCAAGTTAGGGTTATGTGTACAAGAGTGAAAAACAAAGACCCTTGGTTTTGTATATATACTAGTAGAATCTTGGAGGACAAGTTTGAGTTGGATTGGGTTACCCCAACCCTTCCCACGACCGGCCACAAGGACCCAAGAGGATCTTCCGGATCCTTCTTGGCATCTAATTACATACTAGTCCTTCTCGTTTGCTTTTAACAATAGTTAGTACTTACGGTTAATAACTAACGACCGTTAAGTCCTTATAGTGTTTAAATAATTATATATATATATATATATATATAACACTTAATATATATAATAATTATTGTCCATTAATTCTCATCCGTAACGTGTGCAATCCCGTGGTCTTGGGTTCGATACTAGACATGCACCTATTAATATTTATCCACAAACTCCAACAGCTCCCACTTGGATATCTATTAATAGTGCAATGACATTAGTTAGCGTCTTGCAACACGCCAATGTCCCTAGTTCAACTCGAGGGAGGTCTCCTGGAAAAAAATTTAATGATTCATCATTATCATTATCCTTTTGTTACTAATACTACGTTAATAAAGATATGGATCTTAGTCATTCTTTAATTAACAATTCTGTTTCTCGTTGTTTATGATTGAGCAAGATTACCAAAACATCTGAACGTATTCCAGATAGACTTTGGGCGTGCGCACACAAACATCTTGTCTACCCTACGAGGGGCCCAGCAGTATTAAACTTCAAAACAAATTTGAAGGAACAAATTCTCTCTTGACTACAAGACTAACTCATGAACTTTGCAACACTTCTGAAAACAATCCTTATAACTCTCAGTTACGGTAAGCGGTAAATTGCTTCACAGAAATGCACTACATCCATGACTTATCTGGTATCTCAAGTCTGAGGATAACAAATTCATGATTTACTTACTGACAAGATCCATAAAGTAAAATCATATAGTTGGGATCAGTCCTATATTCAATTCATTGAATATCATGTGAAATTGGTATGTCAACGCATCAATATATTTTCAAGTATATTCTAACCAATACTCAGATTTTTCTTAGTTTAATGATATTCTCATATCATTAATTGACAATGGACAATTTAGAATAACATAAGTTATTCACGGATTTAAACATGCAAATATAGGACAAAATTTATTATTAATGAAAACAAACGTACTAAGTACTTTAATTCATTATAAATAATAATTGCTTAATGTCCTTTATCCAAATACTAAATAGATCAATGCATGATAATTCTAGTTAATGAATTATGCCTCAAGTCATGTCATTCATACTTGTTGACAAGGCATAAATCAACTAACGTTGATCTATAGGAATTTTGAGAATACTTATTTCAAGAATTTAATTAGCAAAATTCTTGTATGTGTGCATTCAATAATCTTGATATTGCCACACAATACTTCATAAATGGTGTGTCATCCTCAATCACCAATTTATGACAATTAAAATTTCAAACAATTTTAAAGTTTAAAGTATTCTAATTCTTTAATGTATAATGCAACTATGCTCTTAGTAGAGCACAACTAGTTCACATGGCTATTAATAAGGATAAAATCCTACCATGACTAGTTATTGAGTGTCATCTCAATCAAACCAGCATCATTGTATACAAACCACAATATGCTATCTAAAATCCCGTAAACTTAATATCCATTGTGTAATTTTAGGAGCAATTCCAGGTTTGAGGATCATTATTCTAATGTCAAACATATTTCTTTAGAATATTCATTACACAAGATATCAAATATTATTAAATCATTAAGCATTTAAGCATGATAAAATAATAATATGATGTACATGAAAAATCTTTCAGTCAGATTTATATTTTATTCATGTTCTATCTTTTCATAATATATATCCATTTACTAAATGATATATTATGTTCTATTAGAATTTATTTACTGCACATGTTTATTAAACTATAGTTCCAAGGTCATATGTTTTATTTTCTAAACATTTTAAAGTAAAGTTTCATTCCAAACTAAGTCTAACATTTTACTTATGTGGAATGTTACTTTACAACATATATGATTTAGTAAATCAAACATAATACTCCCACTAGCTTTCTGGAATACTTAGAAATTATCCTATTTCAATTATAAATCACAACATGGATTTAATAATTAAACGTAAGAATAATCTCCTAGATGCATGCATTTATCCATTCATGGAATATTGCACTTTGTATACTTTCAAAGATTTATTTGAATTCAGAAAACTCCTTTTGATTACTTATCGTCCTCGCTCAAGTAATTATTCAAGAAAGAGTTTTTGATATTCATTTTCAAATTTCATATTCATATGAATATGACAATTCCCATCTTTGTATCTTTAATGTGCTTAGGAAAGAGTATTCAATCATATTTAATTGCTTAACTATGATTAATAATCTTATCATAAGACATGCATTAAAATATGTATACAATTTTGTCCATATGATTTTTACACAAAGATTTAAACCACTAGGGTTATATTATCTTTGAATAAACTCATCATAATTCTCTAACTATTAAGAATTAAGATAAACCAAATTTTCAAAATTTGATTATCTTTATGAACAACATCTATCACATTCATAGTATGAGTAATTTACCCAATTCGATATTTGGTAATACTTCATCATATAATCCTCAGCATATGTAACGAATATCTGAGATATCCAAGTGGATTTATGAATGATAATTCCATCATCTTGAGGTTTATCATTTACATGTTAAGCCTCATCATGATTTTCACTAGTGTGTTATTAGAAGATTATGTATCTTGTAATCTTATCTTTTCAAGATAAAATACTCCCACTTGCCTTTAGTATTATATAGAATATCTATACTTAGCAATTAAAGTGACAATACAATATTCTCTTTTTGGGATATTACAAATACTTATTGACAGTTCCTGACATTCTTTTGTTAATGACTTACATATAAGTCACTTAACAAATTCAGAACTCCAATTTAATACTTAATGTGATTCATCACATTTTATAATGTCTTATTAATCTTCTAGGAGTCTAATTGAGTATATTCAATACATACTCAATTTTCTAACCTTGATTAATTTTGGAAGAAAAGAAGATGTAGTTATCTTGAACCAAACACTACAACAAGATTTTGATTTCCTAACTGAACATACTATAATCTAGTATTTCATTAAAACTCATATTGTAAGACAATCTAACAATATGTAAGATAACCATCTATCTTTTAGCTTGTCTATTTACCAACTAAATCAACTTAATGGTATAATAGTATTTTCAAGCCAATTTGCATGCTTTATAACACAAGTACTTTTAATCAAGTCACTTCATGTTTATGTCTCATAAAAAAACATAAACTTGTTATAATCCCACTATACGTTTTTAATCATTGATCAACTCAATGACTTCTTGTATATGTCTTAATTAAAAGATCATAACAAGCTAACGTCTTACTTTATTATAAGTCTTGTAATACTTAAAAGACTTCATGTTTATCACTATACAATAAAGTATAAACATGTATAATTAAAGTAATTATGAACACCATCATTTGGTTTCAATAATATTTTCAAGTTAACACACTACTTCATTTATTTATGTCATTCTAAGAATACATAATTATTGAAGTAGTATTATATTACTTCATGCATTTATGTCATTCCAATAATACATAAATATTGAAGTTGAAGTAGTATTGACACATGTTCTAATAGATGTCTAATTTAGAAACAGTAAATTATCCATGTTGGTCTCACGCACACATGAAAATTCACCTTGTTGTTAATATTTAGCCTGCGTCTCACGTTTACTAAATTTTAACACCAAGTGTTTCTTAGATTAGATGTATGTTAATCATAT
Organism: Artemisia argyi; assembly: GCA_030686995.1. Lineage (NCBI taxonomy): Eukaryota > Viridiplantae > Streptophyta > Magnoliopsida > Asterales > Asteraceae > Artemisia > Artemisia argyi. The sequence goes on from CM060687.1 coordinate 78,288,624, forward strand.
TAGAACTAGAGTCTCTTACTTTGCAGTTAAGAGAGTCCTTTAAATCATATTCTTATGTGTTGTACCTTGCACACAATGTAGATTTCTCCCACTTGTGCATGGAACAACATCATGTACCACATAAACAACATGCACGCGTTTGTTAATGTGAGCAATATGATTTGTGTCATTAGCATAAGTAGTAGATATAGAGTTACTCAATCAATCAAGGAAATGCACATGACTATCCTTAAAAATATTAGTGTCTATATTTGGAAAGTAATTATCTTGAGATATTCAAAGATAAAGTAGTGTATTACCAAGATAACAATCCTTGTGACTCCCACTGAATTAGAGATCATTACCATAATTCCTTATTCAGTAATACACACACAATACTCCCACTGAATTCGACAACATTGTAAATGTTTCATTAATCAAGTGAAAGGAAATAGTGTGCTATTCACTTTCCTACATCTTTTAGAAAACCCATTCATAACAATTAATTAGGTACTAAAAGAATGTATTCTACTACGTAAATGTGATTCATCACATTCCAAACTTTTAACTTGAAGAACTGGGCATGCAATTTCTTCCTGTATAGATCTACCATTCCAACAATTGTATGTAGTATCTTTAAATGGTCAAAGCAAAACAACTAGATAAAATAATCTAATTTGTCTTTTAACATTTGCAGTAACAAGTCTAGATTCTAATTAAATAATTCATAAAGTGCAAATCATCTTACTATTAAAGTTTGCTATGAGTTATATATTTAGAATTTAGACAATTCTAATCATCCAATTTTACCTTTCTCATTCATGAAAAGGAACAGGATTAAGTCTTACACTTCTCATATGGAAAGAAGACTATGTTTATTCTTTTAGTAAGATTGACTCTAACCAAAAACCCATCCAGGTGTAGATCAATTTACTTGATAAAAGAATAACTTACGTTTACGGTTTTAATGTTGCATTAATACATTTAAAAGAATTTACAAAATTCAATTTTAGTATTTTCGATAATTTATATTTTCAAGAAAACATAATACCCAAGGATATATTCATATAACCAACATGTTTTCTTGAAAATCTAGGATCCAACTTTACATAAATTCCACCACATCAGTTGATCTGCTAGTGGTGAAAGTATAAAAGATGGTAATCTGTCGAACAATAATTGGCAAACAATTTTCCAATTCCTAGATCATTATGGGAATTACATCAAATTGATTCATCAATTTGCCATGTAAGCATGTTTCATCCCATCTCATGCCTTAAGTTCTAGGTCTCACGCATCAACTTAATTAAGTCGTCTAACTTAGAAACTGCAAATTCTCCATGTGTGGTCTCACGCACACTCGGAAATTTACCTTGTCATTAAAATTTAGCCTGCGTCTCACGTTTACTAAATAATAACTTCAAGTGTTTCTTATAGTTAGATGGCATGTAACTTAAATTTTAGGGTATTCAATTTGATGTGTCAATCAAAATATGTATAAAGATGCATGCACTCATCTTTATAGCATAAATTTTGAAAACCTTTTTATAACCAATTCGTGAGATTAATACACAAAGTTTTACTTGATGTTTAAAAAACCCTAAGATGACTTTCTACAAGAATGATTTTAAAAGAAATTCGTTTAAGACGTATTCAAGATTGTGATAACCAAGGCAGACTCTAAGGCTCTTTTCTAAGCCTTCAAATCATGATTATGAATCTTGTCTTAAAAGAGTTACTTTTTAAAGCATGTTTATACAAAACATCAATCAAGCAAAATTTTATGGATTCAATCTCAAAACATGTAATAAAGTATGAATCTTGCTAGTCTCGCCTTCGAGCGAATTACCGTGCGAAGCGAACCGTTGTTGGCACATAAGACTCCGCAAGATTCAATCTTTATTACTTAGGGTTTCACCATTATTAGTCCGTATTATTTTCTTTATGAAAAATTACCCTTTTTATTGCTTGCATCATGTCAAACAAATAAGAAACAATAAAAACAAGTAATTCAAGACAAATCAACAACTAATAATAATAACAAAGGTGAAACAAATAGCCACATGCAATCCTTATTAAGAAAAGATCCTAACAAAATCAATTCTAGGTGTAATAATGCATGTAATCAACTAAGGCCTTCCCTTCTTAATGGAAGTGGAGCCACATACATTGACGAATCAATTGCGTAGGCCAAAGCTAATATACACACCACATAACACGTAAATTGATTTTAATAATTATTATTGAGGTCTTCCCCAATATTTAGATTTATCTAAAACATGTGACAAAACTTAACAATTAATAAACAATCAAAAAAATCCATGACTAACATGCATGTTTCGTCACAGATTTATGCATAACAATTATCAATTAAGCCACAAGATACGCACATAATCCATGTCACATAACAATTATTCATGATTAAACCACATAAAAAAATATTTGCATGCATCCTAGGGTTTCTATAATTTTTACAAAACTTTAAAAAAAAAAAAAATTTGGATGAACAGTAACCGTATGAACAGTAGCGTGAACAGTACCGTATGAACAGTTCGAATGAACAGTGTTCGTGAACAGTAAAAAATTTATTTTTAGGGTTTCAAAATTAACACCAAGAAACCTTAAAGCATGCAATAATTAATCAAAGATTCAATTTTTTTATGTGTTTCAGTAATTAATTACACAGTATTAACCGCTCTTGATGCCACTGTTAGAATTTAAGTATCATAACAATTACATAATTAAACATATAAACATCAATAACGCACAACGGAAGCATAAAGATCAAATACTCATAATTAATTAACTGAAAACATAATTAGGAACGTACCTTTGTGATTCTAACAAGAACAAGAATCAACTTCAATAATCTTGATTAAGTGATGAACCCTAATTAGGGTTTGAATTAGGGATCTATGAATAACCCCTTACCGTTTTGTTATTCGATCCAAGATACTAACAATAGTGTGTTAGTACCACGTTCTTGTACACATGAATTAATAACGAATTAATGTGATTGCAAGATCAAGTAAAACACCATATTTTACATTAAGAAAAATCGATCCATAATCCTTAGGGTTTATGGTCGATCGTTTGGAGTATGAGAGAAGGGAAAAGAAAACCAAGTTAGGGTTATGTGTACAAGAGTGAAAAACAAAGACCCTTGGTTTTGTATATATACTAGTAGAATCTTGGAGGACAAGTTTGAGTTGGATTGGGTTACCCCAACCCTTCCCACGACCGGCCACAAGGACCCAAGAGGATCTTCCGGATCCTTCTTGGCATCTAATTACGTACTAGTCCTTCTCGTTTGCTTTTAACAATAGTTAGTACTTACGGTTAATAACTAACGACCGTTAAGTCCTTATAGTGTTTAAATAATTATATATATATAACACTTAATATATATAATAATTATTGTCCATTAATTCTCATTCGTAACGTGTGCAATCCCGTGGTCTCGGGTTCGATACTAGACATGCACCTATTAATATTTATCCACAAACTCCAACAGTATCATTGTATTTACAATGATTGTCTTTGGTCATCTACACACTTCACGTCTTCAAATATTCATATTATTTCTTTTAAATACGTAGTACGTATATGCATATTGATTGAAATTAGTATTTGGGTCACATGCAATTTTTGTTTACAGAACATAACAAGGGACATGGTTACAAAGATCCCGGACCATTTCGAGCCATACACAATCAACATTTATAGAAGGCTATCATCTTATTTTTCATATGATGTAAATTGTTGTCCAATGACATAAAGGTACGATTAATGGAAGTCGTTTTATGATTCTAACCAACAATATTGTTGAATATTGAATAAGTTTTACGCTTTTGGTTGCAATTTTATGATTTATTGCATTCTACATGAGATGACTTGATATATTGAGGTTCATTTGTGATTCGAGAGTTTACATTGGATTCGTTTCGGTCCCTTTATTTTATAATTTGTTCATTTTAGTATACTACTAACAAATTAATTTATACACTGTTTTGTGTACCAATTTTCAGAGCGAACAATATTTGATGGACATTATCAATGGCAGAAGCACATTGGTGTACATTTCACATTTAGAGATCTTAATGTCTTGTAAGCGACATTCAATTTCTTTGAATTTTTTTTCTTTTTTTAATTTCTTTGATCTTTTACTTGTACATTTATATCATTTATTTCTTGATTGGTATGGTTTGATGTTTTACACATGTATCAAGTGCATGTAAATCCATAAAGTGCAGGTAGATCCGTCAACAATTGACATCTTGCAAAATATATGCACAAAATTGAGTGGAAGCATAGAAAATTAGCACCACAACAAGGTACAAGGTGAAGAGAGGGTGCAAAGCAGCTTCACATTAATTGGGAGACACATATGGAGAAGCAAGAAAGTATTACACAAAATATTCAAAAGGGTTAAGGTTCATTAACTTGTACGGGATGATCGATCTCATGTTATTTGCAATTTGATCAATTAACACCTCTAGAATTCATATTTGAATCACTTAGCTTGTACTAGCATTATGTTATATTTCTAAAGTCTTAGTGTATAATGTGGTTTTCTTATTTGTAGCAGTTTGATAGGTGTATTTATCATGCAAATTTTATCAAGAATTTGCCCATGTTATGGTGTAAACATTTAACCATCTATAACTATAAGAAAATCAATCATGATTAATTTAAGCATTCCATTCACCTACTATTTTTACACATGATAGTATGTGTGGGTAATTTAACACAGATTATCGCGGACAAACAAAATATTTCTCATTGATTTACACACGATTATCTTCATAAGAAATTTTACCCATGGATTAGCCATGACTATATTTACGGGCATTTTTGTGGTATCTTACGAAAACCCACAAAAAATTTACCCACGCACTAAACATAATCACCCACTCGAAGAGCCATGAGTAAACTTACCCACCGCTTGAAAATATGGTGGGTATAAAATTAGCCTCGGAGGTTTTACCCATTCATATAGGTTTGTGGGTCATCCGTGGGTATTAGCCAATTACCCACAAAATTATGTCGTTTACCCATGAATTTGGTCCGTGGGTGATCGCCTGGATTCTTGTAGTGTAATTCCGCCCCTCCTTCCAATACCCGAGATTTTTTACCTGCTTTTCATAAAATATAAAAACACAAAAAAGAATCATCCTTCACCTTTAGACCTAGTTAGATTAATTTCAATCCTAACGACACTATTCCTGAGTTGAACGATCAATCCCCCGGTACTTGTCACTATACTATACTACAACGATCAGGTACACTGCCTGGTGGGGGTTGTAAGCTTCTCGAGGTCCCTTGAGAGGTAAAACCTGTTGCGATTCCCACGCATCAATAATGAGCCAAAAAATGAGGAACATTCACCACACGTCCCTCATCCATACTCCTAAGAAGAAAAAGGTCTAGAGTGGTCACCTTTTCAGGTGACTAACCTCTCCCAGCAACTGTCAAGGCAATCAAACGGTGACATAATCTCTGCAAAGGCTCCCTGATGAGAGTGTAGGATGGAGTAGTGGCAGTCGAGTCTCCTTCGGACGAAATCCTCACCCAGAAATCACTAAGCTCCATCCTATTAGGGACCTGCCTCAAACTCTCTGTCCAATATGTAACAAATCCGGCAGACTGAATCTCCTCCTCAGTATCCAACTCAAGGTCAGTCTCTCTGTAATGCATAGTGCTGAAGAACTCCCTCATCAGATCTCTAATCAATGGCCCTCTAATGCCAAACAATCTACTCCAAGCAAGAGATCTAAACACAACCTGCCCCTCAGCATTCCTATGAACCATCTCCAGCCTATCCCTGACCATACTAACAACATCTCCCCCATTAATCAGTGCCAAAATATGAAAATCAAGAATCGGGACCCTGAAAACCTATCTAAAATATATATCCCTAAGCCTCCTTAGGTAATCAGCCTCAACATCCTCTGCAAATCCCATGTTCTCATATCTAAGCAACTCATACCTCTACTCAATGTCGGGTAGATTCATCTGAAATAAGAGAAAACCAAATCATTAAGCAGTCTGTAATTGGGGTGATGCACCGCATTTCATAAATTGATGCGGCATATCTAAGATGCAGCGTATCTGTTATAAAAGACACGGAGCAATTAATAATAAGGATAAATGCGCTGTATTTAATAGTGGGATGCGGCGCTTTAGTCATGCTCCGCTTTCAAAAATTGTAGTGCGCCGCATTTTAAGTTGTACCAGTATAAAAACAAGGGGTTAAGGCACATTTTCCAAGAATCCAGACTCGTGATGTGATTGGTGCTAAAGAGTCAACTTAATTAACGAAAGGAATGGTCAATAAAGTCAAACACAGCTTAGACCAATACTCCGTGGAAGTATAGGGGTTTCCCCGGGTCGTTATGTCCCAGCGAGGTGTGATGGTAATCAAAACGGGTTTGTGATTGGGTGAATTTGGACAGGAATAAGGGTTTGAGTGAGTGATTGATTACACTAAGATATGAGGAATGAAAATAACTTAGAAACACTATATGAACAATTAGTGATGATCAGATACACTAAAAACGTGAGCTAAACCTAAAAACGTGTACATTCGATTTAAATTTAAGTGAACGTACAAAATAAAAGGTGAAATCTGAAATCTGAAAACCCTCAGGGGGTGAAAATGACTTTTTTACAAACCTAAGGATGAAAGAAAATATTTAGAAAAAGAAAATTAATTTTTACACTTATTAATTATTTAATATTAATTAAATACTATTTAATACTAATTATTAATATTTAAATAACTAAAATAAAATATAATATTATTTTAACACTAGAAAAATGAGAATTAAATTTCTAAAATTATAAAATAACTAAAAACAAATTTTAAAACTAAAAATATATCTTTTTGTCTTTTTGTGGATTTAAAATTAAATAATTACCTAATTATTACTTAAAAAGCTATTTCAACTAAATTAAATGAGAAAAATAGCAAATGAAAAGAGAAAATTACAAATCTAATTTTTACAAATACTTAACAATTTATAGAAGCTAGGAAAATTAGAAAAAGTGATTTGAGATAAAATTTAAATGCTAAAACTATTTTCTTTTTTGTTTTTTTTACTTAAACTAATTTAATTAAAATTAAATCTAGAAATTATCAAATGAATAGTGAAAATTATAAGAAAATTACTACTAGTACTAAATATTATGAGAAACTTAGGAAAAATAAGAAAAGGTACTACTGTTTAATAAAAATTAACAAAACTATTTAATTTACTAATATTAATAAATAAATAATTAAACTAATATTAAATATGATAAATACTAAATGAAAAGGGAAAAATCTGAAATTATTTCTACAAATACTTTAATATACTAGGAATTTAAGAAAAATATAAAAACAGATAAGTACTTGACAAAAATTTAAAAGAAAAATTAAAAAGCTAAATTATATTAAATAGAAGTTATCACTTTTCTTAAAAGGTGATGATTTTTGGAATTTTCTTTTACAAACTTGTTTACACACTGAAAATCACCAACTTTTGTGAAAACACTAGTTTTGGAACTCAACAATAAGCAATGTGCAAGCTTAAGTATGCCACATGATACTTTTTACTTGAAAATGAGGTTTTTAGGATTCAATAAGCTATCCAAGGGGGCCACACAGGGAAAAATAAGCAATAAACAACTTAAAGACACTTAAATGAAGCTAAAGCAACAGCAAACATCTACTGAATAAGCCTAGTGAATCAAATAAGCAAATCCAAATACCCTCTGTGGGGCCCACCTGGGTGATCAAGGGTCCAAATTGAGACCTGATATGGAGAGCTGAGGTGGGGGGCTCCCAAATAAGCCAAGCTTCAGGAACAGGGGTCCAATGATGAGCTTATGGTGAGGGCTTGTAAAAATGGTAAATAACTGAGGTGGTGGTGCAGGGGAGGTCAGTCCCCCTGCAGCCCACTTTGAGGCTTCATAGAATCCACAAAAAAAAATGGTAAAAATAAAATGATGAAGGGGATCAAGAGATGAGCTGGTATACTACCACATATGAAAGGCACACATCCTAAATCTTAACACAAAAATCAATAAAATTCTTGCAATTTTTGGAAAAACTGGGTAACATGTAATTTGACTTTTTTCATATGACTATGCTAAGTTGACCTAGGTGAGTTTTGATTGCATCTAATCTACTGATAATGAAGTTTAACCCTATATTATGAATTATTCAAGCTAGATATTCTACTACTTTAACTAACTGAGTATTTATGCAATCTAACCATATATCAGTGAATGAAAAATCAAAGATGGGAATGCATTTTGACTTTTTATGAAAAGAGTCATAAGTATTACCCTACTTCTGTCCTACATGCACCTTATATGACCTGATTAACCCAAATATGTCTCCCAAAACTAGCAATAACACAGTAGACTCATTAAATCCAAACACTCCTTCCATACTAACTGATTTTTGGTTTTTTGTTAATTTAATGTAATATAAACTAAACTAATTGTACAATATGATTACTGAGCTATAAGAATTGAAATAAAACAAGGAATAAGTAATGAGACAGTACAAATGCCAATGATATGGAAAATGGACTCACAAATGTTCCAACTGAGAATTAAGACACCAAGGCACCAAAACCTATCCTATGCACTCCCCATGAGTTCTAAACCATAAAACCATCCACAATCCACAGCTTTCTTCTTCTCTTCTTCTTTTTTTTTTTTTTTTATTATTTTTCTTATTTTATTTTTCTATTTATTTTTGGATATTTTTTTTTTGATTTTCTGGTTCAAACTGAAATACATGTATTAGAAACTTAAGAGAACCTAAAGTTAAGCTTAAATGAGATTAAAGGAACATGAAACAATAACTTTTAACAACATTTAGTGAGATTGTCAGTTTCACTATAAATTGCCAAAAACTGAATTTTGATAACCAAGCTTGAATTTAAAGTTAAATTGAGTTTACAATAGATTAAAAGAACTGAATACAACACTTTGGAACTAAAAATTACAACTGAAAAGGAAGGTATAATACCAACGATTTAACTAAATTACACTACTCTGCCACTACACTACTTAACTTCTTCTTTTCTTTATTCTTGACTTATAAGGAACTTGGAAGCTTTCTCTTTCATTCCCACCTCTGTTTTGGACCGTTGGATGTTTATGATTGATCCTGACCCTTCAAATCGTTTTGGCAGGAAAAATGGGTACTAGCCAATTTTGGCAGATAGTGTGTGTTTGGGAGGTGAGTTTTGTTGTTCTGTTGTTGTTTTGGAGTAGGGGATAGTGTTGAGTGTGGCAGTGAGATAGCAGGGGTGGAGTGATGATGGTGGTGGCAGGGTTACAGGTATCAAGTGGGAAGGAGGCGGAATGGTTTGCCTTTATGTTTGACCTGGGTGGGGGATAATAAACGGGGGAAGTATTATTTGTGGTTTGGGCTGGGAAGTTGGGCCAGGCAAAACAAAAGGGTAGTGGGCTAGGATTGGTTTGGGGTTTTATTTGTTTAATGTTTGGTAAAAATAACACAAATGGCCCATTTGGTTTTGCAATTTCACAAGGACCAAAAATGTAATTTCTGCAAAGTTGCGGGCTTTGAATGTAAACTTTCCAAACTTTCTTCCAAGGACCAAACCTACCATATAATAATAACACAAGGACCAAAGTTGTATTTTTCATATTTTAAAACTTATAAGGACCTTTTATGTCATTTTTGGATTTTTAGGGGGTAAAAGTGTAATTTCCCAAAAGTTATCAAAAAGGTTCCAAATTGTAAGTTATGAATAGTACAAGGGTATTATTTGTAAAATTTCCATTTTTAATATCCAGGGACTATTTTTGCCAATTTTGAAACTTGAGGGGTAAAAATTTCCATTTTTAGAAAACTTTTATCCAGGGATTAATATTGAACATGTTTGACTTTCCAAGGACCAAAGTTGACTTTTTCTTTCATTTTAATCCTTCTGGGACTAGTTTTGTCAATTTGTGAAACTTGAGGGACTGAAACTGCCAATTATGCAAACTTTGTACATTTTTCACATGTTTTTAATCTTTTTGCATCTTAAACAAATAAAACACAATCCTGGGATATTTTCACTATTTTGATGCATTTTTTAGTGTTTTTGTATGTTTTGCAGTTCAGATTTGACCAAAAATGATGAGTGTTTGAGCACTCATCATGATGCAAACCAACCCTCAGCATCACAAGTTTTATTTACCCCACTTTTATCTCCCAAAACTACACACTAATTCCCCCCCCCCCCCCCCTCCCCAATTTGGAACACAAACACCCCCGAACCCTAATTTCTTGGTCGAATCAAATTGGTTCAATTTGTAAGGGTAAATTATGATTAACTATAAAGGAACTAATCCTAAATGTTTCCTAATCATAATCCCTAAACCTATTTCATTCACATTGATCAATTAATTATAAACCCTAGATTTTCATAAAAAAATATAAAATCGTAACTTAAATAAAATTCAAGGAATAATTACCTTTGAGCTTGTAATAGATAGTTGTAGAAAACGAATTAAGATTGTGATTATAGGGGAAATTAATCAGTGGTGTGTGTTTTTACTGTGTGACGTTTTAGGGGTAAAAACAGAAATCCGGCGCATCACTTCTATATATATAGGGTAAATCTGATGCGCCGCATCACATAATTGTGATGCACCGTATTTATCTAAAATTTGTTGACTGGTCAATGTGTTGTAGTAAGTCAGAGATACGGCGCTTAGAACACTAAGATGCGCATATTGTTGTGCCAGTGAACAAAATTTAAATAGCGAACGTACCTTGGCCTCCGCAACACTTTTAATTTGGGGTCAAACGGTATACCATATGGTATATATAAATTCAAAATAGGAATAATTGGTATATCTATTTCATTATGAATCATGATCTCGTTGTTTAGTGAATAATAGTTTATTTCATGGTTAGAAACAAATAACGTTTTAAGCTTATTAAAATTGAGAACATGATTTAGAGATGATATATTACATAGAACAATGTCTGAGAAATTTTTACCAGAATCACAACTTTCGTTGTGGATTTCAGTGTTTTCAAATTTAGGTAATTCATAAAAAAGAGGTTTGTATCAATTTTTAATATATCAAATTTCTCCTTTTTAGCAAACCGTTTCTTAAAAATTTTCTTTTCAGACATGAGTACGCAATAATCAGTTTTAGGTAAAGATAATTCACTTTTATAATCAAATATTTGGGAGGAGATTTGTAAAGAACTCTCCTTATAGCTAAGTGAATCATCGTAAGTGATAGCTGGAAATTTAATCTTAAATAATCGAAAACATTCAGTGTTACCTGCACTGAGTCTTCTCCTACCCATACCGTTTACTGTGAATTTCCAGTTATTGAAGATTTGATCTTTCCAACTAGCTTCTCCAATTAGGTTCAGAATATAATCTTCCATAGTGATGCTTGGGTCATCCATTATCCTGAAAATCAACTAACTTGTGCACGAGAGTAGTGAAACAATCAAAGTATAATGTAAATGCAGAAAAAAAAAAAAAAAAAAAAAAAACCCTAATAAAACAAAGAAAAACAAACACACAAAAACAGTAAATATGCAAATTATACAATGAATGCAATCTAACTAATATACAACAATGTTAGTGGTTAGAATCTAAAAACCTAAAAAGATAAATAATAATAATAATAATAATAATAATAATAATAATAATAATAATAATAATTAATGAAAATTCTAATCAGATAAACAGATAATAACAATTCACTCCCTGGCAGCGGCGCCAAAAACTTGATGCGGTCTATCGTGTAGTTACGGTTTAGCAGTATTAATGCTTACTCAAGTTTAAAATTTATATTTAGCCGACTTATCAATAACACACACCCCTAACGAGCAGTGTACCCGGTCAGTATGAATATAATGGTAAGTAGAATGTTGATCACTAAGGTGTCGTTTGTTTTTTCAGAGCTTTTACATTTTCATCTGTAAACCATGTATGCAGAAGAAGAGGTACGCTTAAGCTCTTCATCTACAAGAAGAAGATCGTTTGTTTTTTTGTGCTATAGACTTTCTTTCTTTTTTTTTCACTAGTATTTTTTTTGGCTATTGAAGTACTTTTTTTCTTTCATTTTTTTACGTTTTCATCTATTTTTTTATGTTGTTGACTGTTTTTTTACGTTTTCGTCCGTTTTCATATGATTTCGTAAGTTTTGTACATCTTTTTACGTTATTATACGTTTTCTTACGTAAGAGAACGTAAGAAAAAGGATTAAAAAATGTAAGAAAATGGACGAAAACGTAAAAAAACAGACGAAGAAGTAAAAAAGATGAAAATGTAAAATAATAAACAAAAACGTAAAAAAAGGTCGAAAACATAAAAAAAGAAAAAAAACGTAAAAAAAATAAACGAAAAGGTAAAAAAGGTCAAAAACGTAAAAGAACATACAAAAAACAGATAAAAACGTAAAAAAAGACAAAAACGTAAAAAAAAATTAAGGAAGAAAACGAACTAGAACGTAAAAAACGAATGAAAACGTTAAAAAAAGATGAAAACGTAAAAAATGGACAAAAACGTAAAAAACGGGCGAAAACGTAAAAAATAGATGAAAACGTAAAAAAATGGACGAAAACATAAAAATAACGGGCGAAAACGTAAAAAAAACATAGTAAACGAAAAAAACGACTGAAAGTATAAAAAAACAGACAAAAACATAAAAAAAATGGACGAAAACGTAAGAAAACAGACAAAACAAAAAAAATGACAAAAATTGTAAAAAAACAGACGAAAACGTAAAAAAACGGGCGAAAACGTAAAAAAAAATGATGAAAACGTAAGAAAATGGAATAAAACATAAAAAAATGAATGAAAACGTAAAAAAAAAAGACGAAAATGAAAAAAATGGACGAAAACGTAAAAAACGGGCAAAAATGTAAAAGAATGGACTAAAACGTAAAAACCAGGGCAAAAACGTAAAAAATAGACGAAAACGTAAAAACGAACGAAAAAGTATAAATACGGCCGAAAACGTAAAAAACAGTCGAAAACGTAAAAAACAGGCGAAACGAAAAAAAAAACGACTGGAAATGTAAAAAAACAGACGAAAACGTAAAAGAACGGACGAAAACGTAAAAAAAATATATGAAAACGTATAAAAACGGATATTGAGAAATATATATAGGGTTTGTGAAAGAAGAAGTAAGAGGTGAAAGAAGAGGTAAGAAGTGAAAGATAATGTCTGAAATTTAGAAGAGGAAAGAAGTGAAAAGAAGCACTTATGTCTGAAAAAAACAAACAGAAACATCTGTCCTCCTGCAGACAAAAGAAGTGAAAAGAGCGAAAAAGTGCTTATTGTGAAAAAACAAATGACACCTAAGAGTGGAACGTATTATCTAGTTAACCTAATCAGAATTTTAATATCCTAAGTTAGTTTTACAGTCTAAACTAACGAAAAGGGGTTCAGCCTGAGAGACTGGCACAATTTGGTTTTATTAAACAGTAATTAAACTAATGAGCACGAATCAGCGAATGGCAACACGTACACAGATAGATAATAGAAGCAGAAGAAGGCATGTCCTGATAGTTAAGCAGTTTGTCACTTGTTTTATTGCTAGTTTTATATGATGAGTGTCGTAATCTAATCTGTCTCGTTGGATCCTAAATATTGGCGAGTAAACTCATAATGATTACTTATGTTTATCCTACCTTCTAGTTGCTAGATAAGTAGGCGAGGAACAAGTATGGTAGCCCAGAAAGCTCAACTAAACACAGAGGTTATCAATGCACAAATACATTTCACCAAAAAAAATATCATATAAACTTTAATCGATGAGAAAGTAATTTTAAGGGGATCAGGTATGGTAGCCCAGTATGCCCATCAATCCTGATGAATTAAAGCTTATTAATACAATAAACAAAACCACTTAATGAATTAAATACATGCAGGACCTTCTTACAGCTCTAATATCTTCGTTTGGGGTGTGTCTTGTTATGCTTCTTCGACTGAATTCGTCTCCTTAGGGTTTTGTTGCACACAAAACTCTTATATGTCTTGGGGTATTTATAGTTTATGTCTGAGGGTACGATGCGGCGCATCAAGTAAGTAGATGAGGCGCATTGACTTAACTTCGCGTGGGGTCCAAGATTAATATATTCTGGAATATTCGTACACTATCTTCAGATGCGGCGTATCTTGATCTTGTATGCGGCGCATATCCTTCAGTATCTTGGATTGTATCTGGTTAGGTCTGGATAGTGATACGCCATATGTCAGAAGTATAATGCGGCGTATCTACAGTAGAACAAGCTTGAATTGGTTGTATCTCCCCCTCAGTGTGAGAAGGAGGTTGCTGTCTTAAAGAAGCTTCAGTCACCTTAGGCTAGCTTCCTTCAGTGTGAGAAGGAGGTTGCTGACTTGGAGAAGCTTCAGTCACCTTAGGCTGGCTTGCAGAAGTTTCAGGGACTTCAGTTATTTTCTCCCCCTCAACTGTTGCTAGATCCATGGTGAGAGCAAGAGTTGGAGTGCCCACTGAAGTTGAGGGAGCAGCCTGACCTTTGAAAGCCTGATATATCTCAGTCATCATAGACTTGATGTCCGAGGTGTCCGCCTGAAGACTGGTTACTTTGGCTTCAAGAGATGCCTAAGAATCTTCCATAGCTGACATCCTAGGCCCAAGATCCCAGGCCATAGAATTTGAAGATTTGGCCCAGGCTGCTAAATTCTTCTCCATGAGACCCAAAGAAGATTTGATGTTGTCCACTGATGAGCTAAGACCCTGAAGGTTGGCAGACCTTAGCATATTGATAAGCTCAGTGAACTGAGCAGAGTTCTGCTGGTAGGTTTCCCAGGCCTGAAGTATATTCTTGTTGAGCTCAGGGTCATCCTTGATAGACTCCCGAATAGTTGCATCGCTCTTTGTAATGTTGGAAAGGTTAGCATTGAACTTGTTAAGATGAGTATCAAGAGTTGTCAAGGAGAAGGAGAGAGCATATTACTGCTCAAGTGCATCATCATGGTAGGCTTCAACAGATTCCTTGAGGTTGAAGTAGTGAACAACTTGCTCAGTGTGCTGATCAAAGAACTCTTCAGTAAGCCCATTGTAGAGTGCATTGTTAGACTTCTGGAAGAACTTAACCAGTTGCCTTTCAGTGAGAGGAAGAACATTGTCATACTTCCTGAGGTTGGCTAGGCAGGAGGATTCAGAATCAGTAGAATGATCCTCTTGAGGTGTTGATTCTTCAGCTTCTTGAGACTGATGCGATTGTTCAGTGGTTTGGGCATCAGTCTCCATGTCACCCCCAGTCTCAAAACTTCCTCCTCACTTTCTGTACTGAGCTCATCATCAGAGAATAGGATAGCCTAAAAGTCAGCCATGGACTGAATATGCAAAAATGGGTTATCCGACTCCTCTTCATAAGAAGACTTGCCTTCATTTTGGTCAGTCCTTGACCCCTCTAATCTAGCAGATTGGGATTTATCTGCCTGGTCCTTAGAGTCAGTTCCTGATGGTTGCATATCTCCATGAGGGGGTGTAGGTTCCATATCAGTGGGTGGTCGCATGCCCCCTGAGTCTTTGTCCCCTGATGTTCCTTCAGGAACTGGTGGGTTTGATCCAGTCCCATCCTTAGAAATGGTGGAAGGCAATTCCATATCAGTGGGTTGTTTGTTTCCCCCTGAGTCTTTGGGATCAGTGTTTGTGCCCTTAGACAAAATCTGTGATTTGCAAATGTCCTCATCAGGCTGATGAAGGGTATGGTCCCCCTTTCCAACAGGGTGGTGCTGCCCTGTCGAAGATTTAGGGACCTATACTCCATGAGACCCTGATTGTGATTTATCAGGGCTATAAACGGGATGTGAGATGGTGTGGGTCCCCATCTCAGAAGAGTAGTACTGCCCTCCTGAGGATATAGGACCGTGTTCTCTTTGAGGCCATGATTGTGATTTATCAGAGCCGTGAGCAAGATGTGAGGGTTGAATTGTTCCTGACCCTACTAAATTGTTTATGTCAGTAGAGTCATGAGGAGAAGGTTTGCCCAAGGAAACTTAGTGTGATTTCTCAGTATCCTCCATTGACGTTTGTTTCAGGGTCAAAGTATCACTGGGCCCTTCAGTACTGGGTGTCTAAATGGTCAAGGTCATAGGTTGCCTCTTTTTTTCCGGGCTTTGAAGCAGAGGTGCCAGTGGTGAGTGGTTTGGGTTTAACCACCTTCTTCTTCTTCTTCTTCTTCTTCTTCTTCTTCTTCTTCTTCTTCTTCTTCTTCTTCTTCTTCTTCTTCTTCTTCTCCTCCTTTTTAGTAGGAGAGGGAACAGGTGAAACCTTATCAGCGCCCTGACTAGCTGTTAACATATAAGTTGTCAGGGCGATTGGTGTAACCTCAGAGGGTTCTCTGGAGTAGTTTGTCTTATGCAAGACATCAGGTTTTGTTGATGCAAATAATGACTAAAAACGTTATTTCCATCTTTCGATACCTCTATGTTTTGATGATAACAAAGTGTGAAAACATTTTACATCAAAATTAACATAAACAAGTTTTTAATCGAAATATCCGACTTCTACGCAAATCACTCTAGGTATGAAAAAACAAAGTGATTACTTGACAAATGATCTAAGAAGTGAATTTGTGTTTTAAACTCTACATTTGTGAGGTGACAAAACATTCTTTTCAAAAATACATTCTACAAATTATTTTTGAATTATAAAGAAATATTTTATTTGGAAAAATAATTTCAAAATGCTTAACAGCTATTTTCCCCCCAAATAAGCTCCAAACTTCCCCAAATAAGCCTTCACCACTAAAAACAAACATGGGAGTGTTTTTTTCTGGCATGGTACCACAGTACCACTGAATTTAGTGGTACCATGTGAACTTTAGTGGTGACGTCCCCCCATAACGGTCATATTTTCATTTCCTATAAATACCACCTCACTTCCCAGTTTTTGGTCATCCTTTTTTCAAACAAAACTTTCTGTATTACATCGTTCCTTTCTTGTTATACCTCTTAGATCATTAGTTAGTTTTCTTTTGTTTAAAGAGTGATTCTTTCATCCAACCAAAGATCACCTACATTCCTCTACTAGTCAAGAGAAGAACACAAGGTGTCAAGAAGACACAAAGTGTTAGAATTTTTGAGTAGTGCACTTGCATTACTAATTGTTTGCTTGATTGTATCTTGATATACATCAAGTGTTGTAATCTTATAGTTGCTATCATGTGTGGATCATTGTGATCGTGTTGAGATCTTGGGGATCTCTTGTAGCTATTGTTTTTGTGTGTTGATCAAGTGGATCAAGGTAGATTGAAGAGTGTGTAGATTTTGTTAGGATCGTGTTGATCGTGTGAATGGTTAGGATCATGTTGATCATGTGAAAGGTTAGGATCATGTAGATCATGTGATTAGTTTGTATCGTGTGGATCGTGGTAGATTGGTACTAGCTAAGATTAGTACTCGACATCTAGCTTAGTGTCGGAAAATAACGTAAGCAACGTTGTACGGTTTTCTCCGCCTGAAGGGAGGTTGTTGACATGGTGCTTATAACTCTCGAGTTGGGTACTCGGGGAGTGGAGTAAGGCGAAGAAGCGCTTCGTGACCGAACCACTATAAATCACTTGTCTCGGTTTCATCTTTCCATCTCCATCTATTTATTTATTTCAATTGCTTGTTAGTGTTAGCTTAAGGTTGTGTTCATATTGCTGTTTGTTGATTTCATCTACATACAAATCAAAGTTTTTCACAAAACAAACTTTTATAACTAGAAAAAAGTCGGTAAACTATTCAACCCCCCTTCTAGTTTACCACAATTGGCATCAAAGTCACGTTAGCAAGCTTTTAAAGTAAATTGTATTTTAAAACTTGAATCGATTAATGGATTTCGACAAATATCAAGAAGGGAAATCTATGCAAAGACCACCACTTTTTGAAACCAATTGTTTTACATATTGGAAAACAAGATTCGAAACGTATGTGAAATCAAAGGACATTGATCTTTTGCATGTTATTACCGATGGTGACTTTCAACCTATTGAAAAGGATCCTATTACTAAAAAGGATAAAATTATTCCTTATGATCAACAAAGCGATGATCTTAAAAGAAAACTAGCCAAAAATGATGAGGCTAAAATTGTAATTTATAATGATTTGACGAAAAAAGAATTTGAAAGAATTTTTATGTGTAATACGGCAAAAGATATTTGGAAAACTTTGTTGGTCACACATCAAGGTAATAATCAAGTCAAAGAGAACAAGATTGATCTTCTTGTTCAACAATATGAACAATTTTCCATTCCGGAAGATGAAACCATTGATAATGCTTTTGCTAGATTTAATAGTATTATTACTAGTCTTAAAGCTCTTGATGAAGGTTACTCTAGCAAGAACTATGTTAGGAAGTTTCTTAGGGATCTACACCCTAAATGGAGAGCAAAGGTCACTGCCATTGAAAAATCAAAGAACTTGGCGGCATTGTCACTTTATGAACTTATAGAAAACTTGAAAGTTCATGAAATGATAATCAAGAAAGATTTTGATATTGTTAGAAGTAAAGGAGAAAGAGTTAGATCTCTAGCTTTGAAAGCCAAGAAGGAATCTAGTGATGAGGAGAGTTCAACTTCCGATAGTAGAGACGAAGAGTATGCCTTAGCGGTTAGAGATTTTAAGAAGTTCTTTAGAAGAAGAGGTAGATTCGTGAGACAACCTCGTGATGAAAAGAAATCTTTCTCAAAGAACCGAGAAGACAAAAATGGAAAGAATGATAGGAAATGTTTTAGATGTGGAGTCCCGAGTCACCAACAACCAAAGAGCGTTTGTAGGAGGCTCTTGGAGTGATAGTGGTGAAGAAGAAACGGAATGGAAGCCCAACGACGAAACATGTCTTATGGCTCAAGCATCTAATGAGGTACATTCCGACTCTTCCTATTATAGTGATGATAATTCGTCAATAGATGATAATAGGCTATATGATGAATATAATAAACTATGTGAGGTAAGTACTAAAATTATAACTAGAAACAAAACATTAAAAGTGGCCTTGCATGAACTTGAAGTACAAGTTTTATAATTAAAAGACCAACTAAAAAGACTTGAGAAAAACAAGCAAATAGATGTTGGTTGTAAGTCATGCATAGATCTTCAAATGGAAAATGAAAAACTCAAGGAAAATGCCGTTAAAGTCATTAAGTTTAAAAAAGGAACACAGGCACTTAATGACATGCTTGAAAACATTAGGTATAGTGAACATGCTGGAGCGGGTCTAGGATTTGAACCAAATAAGGCATTTACTAGTGAAACTAAACAAGTAAAATTTGTAAAATCAGGGGAAACTGGTTCAGGAA
Organism: Artemisia argyi; assembly: GCA_030686995.1. NCBI lineage: Eukaryota > Viridiplantae > Streptophyta > Magnoliopsida > Asterales > Asteraceae > Artemisia > Artemisia argyi. Next base: position 78,307,907 of record CM060687.1, read on the forward strand.
ATGATGGCACCACTAAATTTAGTGGTACCGTGGATCCTTCATCTGTTAAAGTCAAAACAGGGTCAATCTTAAAAAATAATCTAAGTCCTAAACCAAGTCACATAGTAGTTAATAATGTTGAAATACCTGTGGCTAGTATAAAGAAAGTAAAAAGGTTCTACCAGCCTATGTCGTCTCCTAAACCTGGTCTTAGTAATGTTGATCTACGATCAAACACTCCTCCTCCTCCAAAAAGAACAAATACTCCCAAACCTCGGGATAGAACTCCTCTACCAAGAGGTAACTTTAGAAGACAAAGTTATCCATGTAACTACCCCGTCATTTGGAACAACTCTCAATAACAAAGTTACCTACCATGGGAAGTTTTTCCTTCAACTCAACATCAAAACCAAATGCATCAAATGCATGAGATGTTTGGCACTAACCACTTTGGACCCATGAAATACTAGGGACCATTTGTTTGAGTTTTTCTTGTTTTTAGAATAAGATATGCTTGGAAATCAACTGGAAGTCTTATTAATGAGCGGTGGTACTGGATGCAATTATCCCGTGGCTACTACTCAAGATTCAACTCTGTCTTACCAAGCTTATAAGGATAATAGCTTCATAATTGAATAACATTGGTGGCATATCATAGGCCAAGGTACGCTCTCTCAAAACACCCTCATTATGTGGTAGATTAAGCATGTAGTAAGCTTAGAATATAGGTTGGTATGCTCTAACATAATTACTATGAAAAGTGCATCTCCAAATGGTCTTATCAACAAGGAGGAATATGTAGTACAACCTCTAGGATTTGTTGATCTCTAAAGAACTTATCATGTCTATCAACCTAAGAAAGCCTTCTTGATCTTGAACAAGCTTTCAAAACTTGGTATGACATATCAAAAAGATCTTCTATGCAAACATGATTACATCATGTGAGCGGTTGATAACACACTTTTCATAGAATAACTAAATTCGCAATTTATCATTGCTCAAACTTATGACAATGATAACTACTTCAAACTCAACTTGTCCTGAAATGTACAATGATCACTCAAAGATCATGCGTGACAAGTTTGAGATGAGATTGATAGGCGAATTAAAATACATAAATACACACACACATATATATATATATATATATATATATATATATATATATATATATATATATATATATATATATATATATATATATAGTCATAACATGCTTGACATAAATCAATGAAAATACCCAACTGCGCAACAATGAAACTCACATGAGAAGATGATGGTGAGTGCGCAAGTCATACTAGGTATTGAAGCACGATAGACTGTTTGCTCTACCTAATAACAAGAAGGCCCGAAGTCGTGTTTAGTGCTTGCTCTTGAGCCCGTGTGTAAGAAGATACCAAAATCTATTACTCTAAAGCGATTAAGTGTGTCATCCGATACATTAAAAGGCACTATACATTTGGAATTGTATTTTCCAAAGGGAATTGATGTAGAATTCAATGTCTATTTCAACCCTGACAATGCGGGAGAGAAAGTGGATTGAAAAGGCGTGAGTAGAGTTTGTACCGTCATAGGTTGTTATTAAAACTTCTTGGATCACCTTGAAACAAACAACTCATGATACCTCCACGACCAAAGCCAAATGCATAAGCGCCGTAAAGGCATGACATAAGCACTATGGATGATGCAAGCTCTAATCACTACAACATCCATCCTGACGAAAAGTCAATAACGTCCACCTACAAAGGAGAAATTGACTTGATCAAGAACCCCGCACTTTGCTCGTGTACATAACATACGTCATCGTCTCTATCACAATAATGCTCAATGAGGAAACATTTCTTCAAAATAGGATTACTCATTAAACAACATTGTTGACACTCTACTCTAATCTTTCCAACGACAACATCTTCATTATCTTCGTCCAGGTCTAGGAATGATGGAACATATTCCATAAATTCTGTCTTATGACTGTTTTAAGTCATTCGTTTTATCCTCCTAATGACTATTTATGCATGTCACTAGAAATGCAAAGGTCATCCTCTCACGTCTATATCCGTCACTCATATCTAAATGGATTTATTCCTCTTAACTACTCACGACTACTCAATCATTTCACTGGAAGTATTGAAGTCACTTCCCGTACTCCCCTAATGACTATTTATATATTTTCTTGGAAAATATTAAAGTCATCACCCATCATCAAATTCATTTTTCCTCGTCAATAGAATTTATTATGTATAAATTCTTTCCTAGCGTAAAAAAGTCTTGCTAAATTAGTAAGATACATTCGTCAAAAATCAAAATGAGACGAAAAATTGTCTCAGCAGTGCATGACACCACTAAATTTATTGGCACCGTGGTACAGTGCATCTGATGAAGCACATTTTTCTTCTCTCCTTCCCTCTATTCACTCATTCAAAACACAAACAAAAACCTCTCTTGCAGCCATAACCGAACCCGCAACCCAAAACTCAATTCCACCATTGTTAATCAAGATTGAGGCATTGCAATTAAAGATTTTCAACCACTACATCTTTCTTAACATCATTTGTAAGTCAATTTGCTTTAATTTCTTTCAATTTGAACCTAGGGTTTGTTTATGAACATCAATATTGAATTGGGGCTTTTTAATTTCGATTAAATTTTTATACAATTAGGACTAGGAATAGACAATGTATAACAAACATGATTCCCTAAACATAGGATTTATGCATAATTGACTCATACTTTATTTTAGGTCCGAATTTTACAAATTTGATTTGGAATGGATTAGTTATCTTTAGTGGAATCATGTCTAGGATACTTCAAAATGAATTAGGAATGATCATAACACAAAATCTTCAACTCTAGAAAATAATGGCGCCAAATTGACACATTTGCCAAACACCCCCAATTCCAATATTTTTTGAAAAATTTCACTAAACTAGGTTCATGAAATAATATCTCTTGCATTGTTGATACAAACTAAAAATGTTTTGCATGCATACATGATCTCACAAATATGAGTCGAGTTACATAGCTAATATGTATTACTCGACATATTTGATTGAACAAGAGTGAAGTTAGGAGTGTTTGGATAACTTCAGTAGTTTTATATTAGAGTTGAAGATTACCAAACCTCCACATTGTTTGTATATAGGCACACATTAGAAAAATGATCATCGTCAATAACGTAAAGATAAATAAGCATATATACTTACATATAATTATTTTCTTTTTTAGGTAACAATGCCTCATAATGATTACCAAGATACCAACACTACATTCCTCCACTTCTTGATGACCCAAACATTCTCGATGAGCAAAAAGCTCATCTCTGAAAACTCCAACATCGATCCATACACGAAGGACGTGTAGTCGATGCCTACTTTGTCTCGTTGGACAACATTCATGTGTGTTTTCTAACAATCGAGTTCGATTGTTTATATAAAATAAATGATCAAGTCTATCCTCGTTTCATTCTTGAATTCTATAGTCGTGTTCGTACCTTCAGTGATACGAAGCGGAATGTCTTTCTTGACTTTTGGATTCAAAACCAAAACATCACGTTGTCCATCACCGAATTTGGTGACATTCTTGGTATTCCCTCATATGGTCAATGTGCTTACACTGAAGACCATTCCTTTGACTCTCTCTTCTACCATCTTGAGAAAGTGGGTCCCTATCTCACCGAACTTCCCGAACCTGAAACCATCAAACAACATGTCTCCTTTCTTCGAGTCATCAACACGCAAAAAAAAGCATGATGGCACAATTTTCCACCTTGATCCTAACCATATCTATCTTAAAGAAATCCTTCCCGATCTCAAAAATTCGGAACTTCTTCTTCAGGAAATGTCCTTTCTCTTGGGGGTAACCGAGATCATGTTTTGGCGAGTCTAGCTCATATGCTCTATTGCCTTAGTGACGAGAAACCTTATAATCTCGCTTACTATATGGAAAAAAATAATGGGTGACATTCGTAGTCGTTCGGATAAGCTCATGCCATATGGTATGTTGCATACTCGTCTCTTCCGTTGGGTCATGACAAACTTTCCACATCTTCAAAATGTCGAATACCCTCTTGTCGATCTCGTCATGAAACCTCTAGGAGGTCAACAACGTCGTACTAAGCAATGTAGTGACAAATGGGCAAAACGTGCTCGTAAGTCCACCTCCGATGCAACCTTCTCCTCATCCTCTCTTCATTATGGATCATCATCACAACCCTTTGATGAGGATGATGTTGAAGTAAATGAAGAAGGGACTTCTCGTGCTCAAACTCCTTCACCAGACACATATATTCGTAAGCTTCACACAAAAGATTTCACTCCTACAACCGACCTTTGATTTGGTATGACCAATCTTAGTTCCATCATGAGAAGGCAAACGGAGATGATGAATCAACAAGTTAAGATGCATGAGCAAACCATTGGGGGTTTTAAGTCAATTGGGAAGGCATTCAAGGGCATTGGCAACAAGTTGAAGAAGTTGGGAAAGTCAAGAGATTGAGAAAATATTTAAGTATTAATATGTATTAGTATTATTAAACTAACTAATATTTAGTGAAACACTAACTTTGGATGATCTTGGCATCGACAAACTTTTGGGTGTGTCGTATCGTTTTACCACCCAAAGTTGATTATTAATCAAGCATTTACCTTGGTTAATTTTTGTTTATGTTAACTAGTTATTATCATTTTCTTACATGTTTTCTTCTAGATGATCATAATATTTGTTTATGATTATTATGAGTTACAACTCCTAGATGATTACTTGCATGCTTTATAGCTACCTAAATATAGATTTTCACATGTTTTTGTTTGTTACTAGTTATGTGCTTGGTTGTGAAAACCATGTAATCATTCTTGAGTGGATTGAGGTAATAGGATTTGTTGCAAATAGTGCCCATAGAAGTACCCATTTAGGTAGCCTAAAACCTACAGAACTGGAAATTTCATCACCAACAGGTCACGGCACCACTAAATAGAGCACGACACCACTAAATTTAGTGGTACCGTAGTCTGGGGATACATTTTTCACTTTTTGATTTCACTTTTTGACTTTCTTTCCTCTAGAATCTGGAAACATAAGCTGATTCCAATGGTAACAACTCCCTAAACTCATCATCCTATACCATGCATGCTTGAAAGATGGCTATTTAAGCACTTCTCATGTACATACATTTTTCACAATCATTCCTAAATCAACACTCACTAATTCAAGTACTACCATGTCTTCCACCATTGCCACCATCTCCCACAAAGCCAAGAAACCAAGGCTCAACATTAAGCCCAAAAATGAACAGATCTTCATTGATCTCACTCTTGATGATGGTGAGGAAATCCAAACACCACCTTCCAACAACTCAACTTCATCCATTTCCACACCATTAGCTCCATCCAAAACTAACTCCACTAAGGCAAACTCATCCTCATCAACCACAATTAAGAAAACATCTTCCTTACCACCTAGTCCTCCTCAACCTTTGGCATAAACATTCACAACTCCACTTATACTAGTGTACAACACATCGTCACCATCTTCTGTTTCTCCATCACCAACATCACAACCTATCATGGGCCATCCAATTCAATCACATACCCTTAGTTGTCCTTGTTGTCACCACAACTGCAACCTCATTGTTCACCTAAGAGATGAGATGGCTTACATGTTTAACTACATTGAGTACCTTTTGACACCACCTCAAGGATCCATCATACCACCTCCTCCACCAAGCACAAACCCAAGAAACTCAACATTATATGTTTAGTAATCAGGAATAAACACCCTAGGACCCTTTTGTGCACCTTGAAGCAAATCTTAGGACCTCTATGTTACCAAAGAAACTTATGTGCTTCTTGTAGTAGTCTACTAGTGTAGTTGTTGTACTCATACTTCAAGTATGATGTTTCCATTATTAATGAATGCTTGGGCTCGTCACTTAGAATTTATTTATTTTATACTGTGGTTAAATTGATTTTTCATTTTTGGCTCTTAGCCATTTTATTGTGGTTGGATATTTATATTGGTTGCTACATGTTAGATATTGTATTTGGGTCATCTAACTTTGTTTTGTAGCAAAGAACCATTGTTCGATTCCTTGGTGTCCTCCAAACGAGGGGGAGCATACATCAAGGGGGAGCCTTAGTGTCATCCCGATGTTCTTTTTGATTCGACAAAAAGGGGGAGAAATAGGATACAAACTCATATTAAAAACTTGTTGAAATTAGTTTCTCACATAGAATGAGTTTATCTTTTGTCATCATCAAAAAGGGGGAGATTGTTGATTCAAATAATGACTAAAAATGTTATTTCCATCTTTCGATACCTCTATGTTTTGATGATAACAAAGTGTGAAAACATTTTACGTCAAAATTAACGTAAACAAGTTTTTAATCGAAATATCCGATTTCTACGTAAATCACTCTAGGCATGAACAAACAAAGTGATTACTTGACAAATGATCTAAGAAGTGAATTTGTGTTTTAAACTCTACATTTGTGAGGTGACAAAACATTCTTTTCAAAAATACATTTTACAAATTATTTTTGAATTATAAAGAAATTTTTTATTTGGAAAAATAATTTCAAAATGCTAAACAGCTATTTCCCCCCCCCCCCCCCCCCCCCAAATAAGCTCCAAACTTCCCCAAATAAGTCTTCACTACTAAAAACAAAAATGGGAGCATTTTTTTCTGGAACGGTACCACAATACCACTAAATTTAGTGGTACTGAGTGAACTTTAGTGGTGTCATCCTCCCATAATGGTTAGATTTTCATTTCCTATAAATACCACCTCACTTCCCAGTTTTTGGTCATCCTTTTTCAGATAAAACTTTCTGTATTACATCCTTCCTTTCTAGTTATACCTCTTAGATCATTAGTTAGTTTTCTTTTGTTTAAAGAGTGATTCTTTCATCCAACCAAAGATCACCTACATTCCTCTACTAGTCAAGAGAAGAACACAAGGTGCCAAGAAGACACAAAGTATTAGAATTTTTGAGTAGTGCACTTGCATTACTAATTGTTTGCTTGATTGTATCTTGATATACATCAAGTGTTGTAATCTTATAGTTGCAATCTTGTATGGAGCATTGTGATCATGTTGAGATCTTGGGAATCTCTTGTAGCTAGTGTGTTTGTGTGTTGATCTTTTGGATCAAGGTAGATTGAAGAGTGTGTAGATTGTGTTAGGATCGTGTTAATCATGTGAAAGGTTAGGATCATGTTGATCGTGTGAAAGGTTAGGATCGTGTAGATCGTGTGATTAGTTTGGATCATGTGGAACGTGGTAGATTGGTACTAGCTAAGATTAGTACTCGACACCTAGCTTAGTGTCAGAAAATAATGTAAGCGACGTTGTACAGTTTTCTCCACCTGAAGGGAGGTTGTTGACATAGTGCTTATAACTCTCGATTTGGGTACACAGGGAGTGGAGTAGGGCGAAGAAGAGCTTCGTGACCGAACCACTATAAGTCACTTGTCTCGGTTTGATCTTTCCATCTCTATCTCTTTATTTATTTCTATTGCTTGTTAGGGTTAGCTTAAGGTTGTGTTAATATTGGTGTTGGTTGATTTCATCTACATACGAATCAAAATTTTTCACAAAACAAACTTTTATAACTAGACAAAAGTCGGTAAACTATTTGACCCCCCTTCTAGTTTCCCACAAGTTCAAAGCCTACAATGTAAGGCCTATCATACTCTGCCCCTAATAAGTCCTGAAGCATACAGGAAATGAACCTAGGATAGGATATAAGTCTTTGCCTAGATTTTCATGTGAGCTTGGTTGTGAGGTCTTTGAAGATTATTTCTCCAATGTCTATTTTTCTACCATCCAGGAAACTGAATACTATCATTGCTTGAGTAGCATTTAATTGTTCCATTGAGGATTTATTCCCCCCAAGGACCTGGATGACAAAGGTCACCAGGATTATCCATGGGGCAGGAAACCAGGTCTTTATGATAAGGGCCTTAGCCAAAAGGGTTCCTAGGGCCACTTCAGGATGAAGTTTGTCATGTGGCCCTAGTAAAAGCAAGTCTGCCTTTACATCAGCATCAGTGGGCAGGGTGGAAAAGTTCTCAGTGTAATCAAGGCCTGTGGCTTTGATAAAGGTCTTATAGGTCAGGGTCAAGTGTTATTTTCCATTCAACACTGAGAACATAATAACAACATCCTTAGTGACATCAGGGTTTTCAACCACAACGATGCACTAGAATTCCCTCAAGATGTCATGGTAAATGACGGAGGGTGTTTTTGTGAAGGTGGTGGTGAGGAAACAGTTTTGAAGATACTTCACCACATCCTTGTACGCTGAAAAGGCCTCAGGATAGGCAAAGTTCCCCACCACATTATTTTTGGTCATATCCATGCTCTCAATTTTGGAATTCCACATTGGGAGCATATGGGATAACTTTTGAAGAGGCCATTTTTTGTTGGAAATAAAAAGAATTTGGTAGAAAAAAAACACACACGGATGGGAGAAGATTTTGCAAGAGTTTTGTTAAAGTTTTAAAAGCGTGTGTGTGTTATTCTTTTTGAGGGTATTTATAGGAGAGAGATATGGTTTACAAGTGTTGCGGATATCAAACAGTTTTGTAAATGGTTTGATACCCACATTTAATGCCACCTATCCCATTACCTTCTTTTTTCGAAACGTGCAAAGGTGAACAGTTGCGTGTTTTTGCAAAAAGGTATTTTGAAGAGTGATGTCATAACATATAAATCATGAGAGATTATATGTGAGTGAGAGGCATTTAATGCCTAGTGGGTGTATGAGAAGTTGTGGGGGCCTAGCGAGAGGTTGCAAGAAGGGTAAGAGCATATATTCTTATATTAAATACATGCCAGTTACCAACCTAGGACATTAACTAACTAAAAACTTAGAGCATTTAGTTACATGTAGATGTCTTGAGGCCTCCTGAATGACTTATCATTCAATATGAGATGTTCAAGGTGGGATATTCAGTGAGAGTATTACTGAGAGGTTATGTGGATTAGGGACCATAGACACTTAGTTGAACAAAGTCAATTAGTGGCCTGATTATCTATATCCAACCTGCCTAATTCTGCTTTCAGTCTTGTGAAAGTAGGTTCGTCCAAGGGTTTTGTGAAAATATCAGCTAACTGATACTCAATAGGGATGAAGTGTAATTCAGTTTCTCCATTCATGATGTGGTCCGTGATGAAGTGGTACCTGATGTCAATGTGTTTAGTTCTTTGGTGAAGAATAGGGTTGTTGGAAATTATAATTTCATTTGTGTTGTTACAGAAGATGGGAACCATCTTGTACTGAATGTTGATGAGGCGAAAAATGAACCACTTTTAGGGGGTCATTTAAGCCCGGAATTGAATTTATTTGATCAAATATTGCCCTAAATCGTTCCTTTTGTGATTTTAGGTACTTTGGGAGTGAATTCTGGAAAAGGAAGCAATTCGGACATTTTTGGAGCATAAAAGTGAAGAAAACGCCAAAGACTTAATTTTCCATGCTGAGAACAGTACCTGACGGCGTCAAGAAGAAAAATGTGACGGCGTTAGGGGTAAAATCCATGACGGTCCAGTGCAAAGCTGAAGGCGTCACAAGAAGGGCGTCAAGAGTAATTTTGGTGACGGCATGAAGATGGATTACACATGACGGCGTCAGACCCAGATCTAGGCAGTCCGAGGAACTATTTGGCGGCGAGATGACGGCGTCAGACTTTTGTTCTTGACGCCGTCACCTATCAAACTCTATATATACTTTTCTATTTTTCATTCATAAAGTAAGAGGAACTTGTGTGGAGAAAACTAGGGTCGAACCTTGTAAACCCTAGGTCGTATTTTAGAGTATTTTCAAGGGTTTTCACCCCTTGAATCCTTTCATGTTCTATTGAGATAAGTCTTCTCTTAATTCAATCAATATGTCTATGTGTTAGTTCATTATATCTTTTACTTGTCTTGATTTTAACATGCTAGGCTAGATTTATCTTGTGTTTGCTTAGATCTAATGAAACCTAGATGTTAATTATGTGTTGATTACTTGTTTATGGTTGTATTGGATGAATGATTTCAATGTTAGGCTTAAGAAAACTGGCAGATCTCCATTGTGTAACATGCTTGAACGTCTTAGGAAACATGAACCGATGTGTACTAGGTTTTATTGGATGTATTTAATGCATGAGCAAATTCTAGTGATCCCATGTTAGGAGCTTCTTAGCCAGCTCGACATAGGAGTGAAGTAGGCGCTTATAGGATTTGGGAAGTAAGTACGCCACCCCATGAATGGTATTAAGGAATACAACCCGTCATCCACGCAACTATAACAAGTAATTAACATGTAAAAGATATCTAGGGAGTAGTGAAATCTAAGTAAACACAATTCTCCCACATATTGCTCACAACTCTAGTTTAATATAGTTTATTTTCATTTTTAGTATTTTATTTTGATTGCATCTTAGTAATTGGGTTAGTTGACTAGCAACTAATTCCGCCCAACTCCTTCAAAACCGAGATTTTTATTTGCTTTTCATAAAATATAAAAATACAAAAAGAATCATCCCTCATCTCTAGACCTAGTCTTTAGGTTTTCTAATCCTAGCGACACTATTCCTAGCTGAACGATCAATCCCCCGGTACTTGTCATTATACTATACTACATCGATCAGGTACACTGCCTGGTGGGGGTTGTAAGCTTCTCGAGATCCCTCGAGAGGTAAAACCTGGTGCAATTCCCGCGCATCAAATGTCATAGTCACTAAGTTGACTTTTCATCCAAAGAACATTGGCACAACAACCGGCAGTAGCAACATACTCAGCTTCAACTGAAGACATGGCTACTGATTGTTGCTTCTTAGTACTCTAAGGAATTGACAGGATCCTGAGGTACTGATGAGTGTGTAAATACTCGTCATTTTATACCAATCTGAGCTGCCAAAACATCCAAAAACACTCAAATATGCATCAAAATACTGAAAATATCTTAGAAGTGTGTTTTATATCTTTCAAATGCAAAATAATCAAAAACAGATGAAAAACGTATAAAGTTTGCATAATTGGCAGTTTCAGTCCCTCAAATTTCAAAAATTGTCAAAACTAGTCCCTGTTTATTCTAAAAAATTGAAAAAGTCACCAAAGGTCCTTTATGAATCACAAATTACATATTTAGTCCTTTGGTGCAAAGTTTCACAAAATTACAAGTTTAGTCCCTATACTTTGGAAATTGACATAAATGGTCCCTGGGATGTAAAAAACTTCGAGAAAAATAAATTTTGGTCCTTGTACTAATAATCTTTTGCAGGAATGGTCCTTGGTGTGAAGTTTGGTGAAATGACATATTGGGTCCCTGAAGTTTAAAAGTTTGGCAAAAATAGTCCCCGGGTATTTAAAAAAGTGAAAAATATCAAACATACCCCTTGTACTAGTCATCTATGGCAACATAGGTCCTTATGAGAACTTTGGGCAAGTGGCATAATCAGCCCCTAAACTTTCATCAAATTACAATTTTAGTCCTTGTGATTTCTACTAATAAAACCAACCGGACCCTAAAATAAATAAACCTAAAATCCTAATCCAATCCAAACACTAAACCAAGCCCATCCCACTCCCCTATTCCCTGGCCCAAAGCAATCCAGCCCACCCCCCTAAAATATAAAACCGAGGTCAAACCCACTCACCTGGTCAAACCCGCTCACAAAACCACCCCTTCCCTCCTTTTTCCCTCCCTCACCCTCACAGCCAATACCACCATTACCACCTTGATGGTTTCAACACCAGCTCACCACCCACTCTCCCACCTGTACCTCCACCTCACCACAACCTTCCAAACTCAATTAAACCCCTAAAACCCTCACACGTTACTCATCTGACACAGTAATACCTTTGGCGCCAAGTTACTAATTTAAACGGTGGAGATTAGTTTGACTAAACCAAGGGCTCAGATGAAATGGGATTTTGTTAGAAAGCTGCTAGGGTTCCTAAAAGTATCTATAAGAAGAAAAAGAAGCAGGGAATGAAGAGTATTAGTGTAGCTTTATTTTATTGTAATCGTAGGTAGTGTATTTTCTCATTTAGTTGTAATTTTTAGTTTCAATCACTTGTACTCAGTTCAATTAATGTAATATAAGCTATCTTTATCATTAATTTCAAGTTACTTGTCCTAAAATCAGTTTTGACAATTTCAATTGAATTTGACAAATTCACTTGAGATTTGTTAATTGTTATTATTTCTTGTTCCTTTAAGTATTTATAAGTTCACATAAGCCCTGACAAAGCTTGTGAAGCTTTTAGAAACTTAAAATCAGCAATACTCATTTAAAACAGAAAAACATATAAAAAATCAAATAAATAGGAAATAAATAAAAAATTAGTAGAGAAGGAGATTGAATCACTGAGCAGGGTGTGATTTGGATTGTTCATGGTATTAGTGACTTGTGGAAGTCAGTAGGGTGTGATTTGGTTCACTGGTTCACTCAGTTCTCAGCTTGGACTCATTTGTAAGTCATAATTGTAATTTTTGCTTTTTATTAAATATAACTTGTAATTTGTTTTATATGTTCAATTAAGTTTATTTAACCTTAATAAATAGATAAAAAGTAATTTCATAATCATAAACAACCATTGGCTTTGTAAACTTCAAAAAAGTTATATAAGGGGGTGGTTGGCATTGCCCTGTTCACTGTGATCAAATTGTTTTTTGTGGTTAGAATAGGTTTAGACAACCTAGTTTAGGTTAGTAGAACTTGTTTCAACCATTTAAGTCAGTAGTTACTTGTGAAAAAGTCAAAATTCCATATCACATCCCACAACAATTAACTGATTTGGTTTTTGGAATCCATGATCACTAATTTCAGCTCATAAGTTGTTATATTATCATATTTTAGACTCGTTATAGCATAATATTACATATTCAGCTCATTAGAATCAAAAAACCTCATAAAAGTCAAAATAACTAGTTCAATAAAAAAAGTCAAATGTTAGTTTCTCAGAAAAAACCAAAAATAGTAAGAATTATTGTGAATTTAGCAATTAGTTTTAGGACTTCAGCTAGTTAGGACTTGTAGTATACCATCTCAACTTCATTTTCCCATAGCTGTTATATTTTTAGCAATTTTTCCCTGGGCCCCACTCACCCCCAAACACAACTGCAAGGAGAACACCTCCCCTGTGCAGCAGATATCACACCCACACCACCACCTTTGGTGGTTGCTGTAGACCACCTCAGTGGGCCCCACACCTCAAACTTTATTCCCTTCAACCCCCCTCCTACCAGACTTTGAGTGTTGACCACTTATTTGACCTAGAACTCAGTGGACCCCACCTGATTTAGCCCCTCAATTTTGTCCCATTTCTGAGTTGCTTTTGGTTTTTGCCAATTGCTTATTCAGCTTATTGGCTTATTCAGTGGTCATAAATTGCTTATTCTTGCTTAAACTAGTTCACATAACTTATTTGAATCAGCATAATACATAGTGGGTCCCACACAAGCTCATTTGAGCTTATTTGCTTAGTTGGTAAAACAAAGTCAACTGTGGAGCTTATTGCTTTCCACAGTGCTTAATATTAAGTTATAAAATAGTTGTTTTTACAAAAGTTAGTTATTTTTAGGTATAAATTAGGTTTGTAAAAGAAAATTCAAGAAAAACCAATTTAAAAATAAGTGATAGTTTCTATTTAATTTAATTTAATTTTAATTTTAATTTTTAGATTTTTATTAAGTAAGTTGTATTTTTATATTTTTATTAATTTCCTTTTATATTAAAGTATTTTTAATAATTTTATTAGATTTTTATTTTGTCATTTAGTATTTTTTAGAATTAATATTAGTTTTATAAATAATTAATCAATAATTAAGTTTTAAATAGCATAATTAGATTTTATTAAGTAACACCTAGTTTTTATATTTTTCCTAGCTTTTATATGTTATAATATAATTTTAGAAATTTTCTTGTAATTTTTACTGTTCATTTAATAGTTTTTATAATTTAAATAGTTTAATTGGTAATTAATTGATAAATAGAATAATAATTAGTAAACTAGTTTAAAAATATATAAAATAAACTTTTTATAATTTTTTAGGATTCCTGTGATGGTTAATTAGATTTATAAAAATCTTCTTAATTATCTAAGTCTTTTTAGTATTTATAATAATTTAAATCAATATAATTAGTTAATTAATAATTAAATAGTTTTTAATTAATAATAAATAGATAAATAGTGTGAAAAATATAATTTTAATTTTAAAATAAGTTTTATAATATTTTAGACTTTTACAAATTTTAATTTTATTTTCTAGCTTATTTTACATTTTCTTAATTATTAGTGTATTATTAAATAATTAATAATAGTTATTAAATAATAATAATTAATTAAATAAATTAGTAATTATAAAATAAATATTTTAAGTTTATTTAATTTTCATTTAAGCCCCTAAGGCATGCAAACTCCTACTTTAGTTAAAACCGTTTTTGTTTCGTACGTTTACATAGAATTAAATTAAACGTACGCGTTTTTAGGTTTTAAACGTTTTTAGATAATTAGGTTTTACGTAATCATCCTAATAGCTTACTTAAGCTATTTTGTTTTATAAAACCCTAGTGTAATCACTCACACACACTTTATTCATATCCCTGTTCATAATCACCTGATCACAAATTCGTTTTAATACCATTCACACATCGTTGGGACATAATGACCCGGGGAAACACTGTATTCCACGGAAGCATTGGTTTAAGCTGTTTGACTATTATAGTTGACCATTCACAAGTGGTTGACTTTAGTTAGACGGTTTCACACCAATCAAAATTTGGCGCCGTTGCCGGGGAGGCTGTGCTGCATATCGAAACGATTTGTCGTATCTGTGATTGTTGAATATATATCATTGTATATTTACCCATCCTTGTTCATATTTTCTTATTATTATAGTATAAAAACAAAATAGTTCCCGAAAACGTTTTAAAATTAGTTTTCAACGAACACAAAAAACCCAAAAATATTTTCCTTCTTATTATTATTACAAAAATTTTCAAAAACACCAAAAATATTCACCTTTACCCTCCTACCTATTTGATTCTTCATTTCTCACCCTCCAAAACCATTTGATTCTTTCTATGTCTTATTCTCACCTTCTTGTCTGTCAATGGTGTGGTAGTCCTTATAATGGTGGTAATTGCCCCAGTTGTGGCATGGTAGAGTCAGGAAACAGGTCTGTCTAAAACCAGAATCCCTATTCCTACCCTGACATGACTGATACATACCATCAGCTTCCACACCATGAGACCCAGCAGTTTTACTGTTGTGAGTATTGTGGAGGCCCTCACTACAGCTCTGATTGTCAAACTAGGAATCAGTTTGTCTATGAACAGGTTCCTTGTAACAATCATGAATTTGGTTTTCACCAGCCCTCACAATACCCAACCCCTCATCCACTTCCTCAGAACGATTTAGCTAAAGCTGAATTGATTACTAAAATGATGAAAGCTCAAAGTCAAGTCAACAAGACCATTCAAGATGGAATAAACAGTCTTAAGGATCTTATTCTTAGGAAACAAAAACCTCTTGTTGACTCATGTTACTTTGAGGATGAATGTGATGAGGATGAACCAGTTGAAAAAGAAAAATCAAATGACCCTTCATATATCTTGATAATGGGGGACAAGGAAGTCAGAGTAAATCCTCTTGAGGAAATAAATGACTTTGTTCCAATCCCAAAGGTATCTGAGAAACCTTTTTATTCAACTTCACTTGAAACTGCCTCAGTAGAAATACAGGGAGAAAAGAATATAACTGAATCACTAGCAGTAGAAATAATGGAACTTGTAGAATCCATAACTGCTAGTCCTTTTCAACTCCCTCATTCTACTGTTATTACACCCGAGGTTCCCACTCACTCTCTGAGCATGGGAGACGAGCATCTTGACACTATTCCTGCAAAGGAATCGGACGAATTCATAAAGTCTAGTGTTGAGAACCTTGTCTCAATCCCAAGTGAGTCACAGGGAATTCTTGATCACATGTGTGATATCCCTCCTCCTCTTGTCTTCCCAATTGACCATATTGAGATGTTCTCTGATTCTGATGAGGACTATTCTTTATCTTGTGGAGACGTAAGTTATGTGGGGGAATTACCTTCTGAGTTTGTCACCTCAGAAGGAGAGAATGATGAAGAAATAATCCAAGACGAAGCTCTTCGTCTTACATTATTAAATGCTAATCTTCTAATTTCTAGAATCGAGGCTTTTAATGAAAGGACTGTTTCATCTCCTATCCCCGTTGAGGATAGTGAGCTTTTAATCAATGATTCTATTCCGGAATTGCAAACGTTCCATTTTGATCATACGGGAGAGAAGATTAGTGGTATTACCACTTCTCATTCTTATAATTCTCTTCCCGTATATGAATCATTTACTTTTGAGGAGTTCCCTAGTGAACACACTCAAATCAATCCCGAATATGAATCATTCACCTTTGAGGAGTTCTCCTGTGAACTCACTCATATCATATCTCCTCCGGAGTATGATAACTTTTATTTTGATCTAGACATACCCATAATATGTCTTGATCAAACGAGCTTAAAAGAGGAGATTCATGAAACAATGAATTCTCCTATTGAAGATGAGGAGTTAGTCATGATATTTATCATGGTTTTCTTTCTTTTCTTCATATATCCTGTGGCTTCTCTTGTTCTTCACTCTTTCGGGAGTGAGGACATTATCTTTGACCCCGGCATTCTCATTTATAAATTTTGAGCCGGTTACTTCCCCATGAACAAATGAATTCGGGGTCGAGTCAAGCTAGCGACTCGGTAAATAAAAACAATAGCATGCATTAGGGTTTTTCAACCCTAAGTGTGGGGGAGATACTAACCCACATGATTGTGTAAATGTAAAAAAAAAAAAAAAAAAAAAAAAAAAAATGTGTGTACATAAACTTAAATAAAGGCTATGGAGTATTTTCCTTCTTACGTTCTAAGTGTCGGTTTAACACCCGGTACTTTGAATATTGAGGACAATATTCAGTTCTAAGTGTGGGGGGAGATTCGTTATTATAACGAATTTAAACACATGTTCCATCAAGAACCCCCATTTTAGCCCAAATTTTAAAATTTTTTCTCACTTAGAACGCAATAAATGGTTATCAGTCCGCCATGTCTAACCCACATAAGGATTGGCTAATCCAGGAGCAAACGGTTCTTGGTAAAGATAACTCAAATCCGTTTATGGCTTGCAATTTGCCCAAAATTGTATGGTACCTCAACTCGCCATATCCTAAAAAGCGAATGAGTTGGCTAGCCCGCAAGATTATGGCTTGTGGTAAAGGCAGTGGAAAAACCATAATTGGTAATCAGCTCACCAAGATGTTGACTATTCCATCAAGAGTTGGCTAGTCCAGAAGCAAACGGCTTTTGGTAAAGACAAATCAAATCCGTTGACAGCTTATGATTTGCTCAAAATCATTTGGTTATCAGTGTACCAAAGTTCTTACTTGAACTGAAACATTTGACTACTCCAGAAGTGATGGCTTTTGGTAAAGAGATAAAATCCATTAAGTTTTTCTCAAAAGATTGCTAGGGACTAGCAATGATTTAGTGTGGGGGATTGATGAGTGTGTAAATACTCATCATTTTATACCAATCTGAGCTGTCAAAACATCCAAAAACACTCAAATATGCATCGAAATACTGAAAATATCTTAGAAGTGTGTTTTATATGTTTCAAATGCAAAATAATCAAAAACAAATGAAAAACGTATAAAGTTTGCATAATTGGCAGTTTCAGTCCCTCAAATTTCAAAAATTGTCAAAACTAGTCCCTGGTTATTCTAAAAAATTGAAAAAGTCACCAAAGGTCCTTTTTGAATCACAAATTACATATTTAGTCCTTTGGTGCAAAGTTTTACAAAATTACAAGTTTAGTCCCTATACTTTAGAAATTCACATAAATGGTCCCTGGGATGTAAAAAACTTCAAGAAAAATAAATTTTGGTCCTTGTACTAATAATCTTTTGCAGGAATGGTCCTTGGTGTGAAGTTTGGTGAAATGACATATTGGGTCCCTGAAGTTTAAAAGTTTGGCAAAAATAGTCCCCGGGTATTTAAAAAAGTGAAAAATATCAAACATACCCCTTGTACTAGTCATCTATGGCAACATAGGTCCTTATGAGAACTTTGGGCAAGTGGCATAATCAGCCCCTAAACTTTCATCAAATTACAATTTTAGTCCTTGTGATTTCTACTAATAAAACCAACCGGACCCTAAAATAAATAAACCTAAAATCCTAATCCAATCCAAACACTAAACCAAGCCCATCCCACTCCCCTATTCCCTGGCCCAAAGCAATCCAGCCCACCCCCCTAAAATATAAAACCGGGGTCAAACCCACTCCCCTGGTCAAACCCGCTCACAAAACCACCCATTCCCTCCTTTTTCCCTCCCTCACCCTCACAGCCAATACCACCATTACCACCTTGATGGTTTCAACACCAGCTCACCACCCACTCTCCCACCTGTACCTCCACCTCACCACAACCTTCCAAACTCAATTAAACCCCTAAAACCCTCACACGTTACTCATCTGACACAGTAATACCTTTGGCGCCAAGTTACTAATTTAAACGGTGGAGATTAGTTTGACTAAACCAAGGGCTCAGATGAAATGGGATTTTGTCAGAAAGCTGCTAGGGTTCCTAAAAGTATCTATAAGAAGAAAAAGAAGCAGGGAATGAAGAGTATTAGTGTAGCTTTATTTTATTGTAATCGTAGGTTGTGTATTTTCTCATTTAGTTGTAATTTTTAGTTTCAATCACTTGTACTCAGTTCAATTAATGTAATATAAGCTATCTTTATCATTAATTTCAAGTTACTTGTCCTAAAATCAGTTTTGACAATTTCAATTGAATTTGACAAATTCACTTGAGATTTGTTAATTGTTATTATTTCTTGTTCCTTTAAGTATTTATAAGTTCACATAAGCCCTGACAAAGCTTGTGAAGCTTTTAGAAACTTAAAATCAGCAATACTCATTTAAAACAGAAAAACATATAAAAAATCAAATAAATAGGAAATAAATAAAAAATTAATAGAGAAGGAGATTGAATCACTGAGCAGGGTGTGATTTGGATTGTTCATGGTATTAGTGACTTGTGGAAGTCAGTAGGGTGTGATTTGGTTCACTGGTTCACTCAGTTCTCAGCTTGGACTCATTTGTAAGTCATAATTGTAATTTTTGCTTTTTATTAAATATAACTTGTAATTTGTTTTATATATGTTCAATTAAGTTTATTTAACCTTATTAAATAGATAAAAAGTAATTTCATAATCATAAACAACCATTGGCTTTGTAAACTTCAAAAAAGTTATATAAGGGGGTGTTTGGCATTGCCCTGTTCTCTGTGATCAAATTGTTGTTTGTGGTTAGAATAGGTTTAGACAACCTAGTTTAGGTTAGTAGAACTTGTTTCAACCATTTAAGTCAGTAGTTACTTGTGAAAAAGTCAAAATTCCATTTCACATCCCACAACAGTTAACTGATTTGGTTTTTGGAATCCATGATCACTAATTTCAGCTCATAAGTTGTTATATTATCATATTTTAGTCTCATTATAGCATAATATTACATATTCAGCTCATTAGAATCAAACAAACCTCATAAAAGTCAAAATAACTAGTTCAATAAAAAAAGTCAAAAGTTAGTTTCTCAGAAAAAACCAAAAATAGTAAGAATTATTGTGAATTTAGCAATTAGTTTTAGGACTTCAGCTTGTTAGGACTTGTAGTATACCATCTCAACTTCATTTTCCCATAGCTGTTATATTTTTAGCAATTTTTCCCTGGGCCCCACTCACCCCCAAACACAACTGCAGGGAGAACACCTCCCCTGTGCAGCAGATATCACACCCACACCACCACCTTTGGTGGTTGCTGTAGACCACCTCAGTGGGACCCACCTCAAACTTTGTTCCCTTCAACCCCCCCTCCTACCAGACTTTGAGTGTTGACCACTTATTTGACCTAGAACTCTGTGGACCCCACCTGATTTAGCCCCTCAATTCTGTCCCATTTCTGAGTTGCTTTTGGTTTTTGCCAATTGCTTATTCAGCTTATTGGCTTATTCAGTGGTCATGAATTGCTTATTCTTGCTTAAACTAGTTCACATAACTTATTTGAATCAGCATAATCCATAGTGGGTCCCACACAAGCTCATTTGAGTTATAAAATAGTTGTTTTTACAAAAGTTAGTTATTTTTAGGTATAAATTAGGTTTGTAAAAGAAAATTCAAGAAAAACCAATTTAAAAATAAGTGATAGTTTCTATTTAATTTAATTTAATTTTAATTTTAATTTTTAGATTTTTATTAAGTAAGTTGTATTTTTATATTTTTATTAATTTCCTTTTATATTAAAGTATTTTTAATAATTTTCTCAGATTTTTATTTTGTCATTTAGTTTTTTTTAGAATTAATATTAGTTTTATTAATAATTAATCAATAATTAAGTTTTAAATAGCATAATTAGATTTTATTAAGTAACACCTAGTTTTTATATTTTTCCTAGCTTTTATATGTTATAATATAACTTTAGAAATTATCTTGTAATTTTTACTGTTCATTTAATAGTTTTTATAATTTAAATAGTTTAATTGGTAATTAATTAATAAATAGAATAATAATTAGTAAACTAGTTTAAAAATATATAAAATAAACTTTTTATAATTTTTTAGGATTCCTGTGATGGTTAATTAGATTTATAAAAATCTTCTTAATTATCTAAGTCTTTTTAGTATTTATAATAATTTAAATCAATATAATTAGTTAATTAATAATTAAATAGTTTTTAATTAATAATAAATAGATAAATAGTGTGAAAAATATAATTTTAATTTTAAAATAAGTTTTATAATATTTTAGACTTTTACAAATTTTAATTTTATTTTCTAGCTTATTTTACATTTTCTTAATTATTAGTGTATTATCAAATAATTAATAATAGTTATTAAATAATAATAATTAATTAAATAAATTAGTAATTATAAAATAAATATTTTAAGTTTATTTAATTTGCATTTAAGCCCCTAAGGCATGCAAACTCCTACTTTAGTTAAAACCGTTTTTGTTTCGTACGTTTACGTAGAATTAAATTAAACGTACGCGTTTTTAGGTTTTAAACGTTTTTAGATAATTAGGTTTTACGTAATAATCCTAATAGCTTACTTAAGCTATTTTATCTTATAAAACCCTAGTGTAATCACTCACACACACTTTATTCATATCCCTGTTCATAATCACCTGATCACAAATTCGTTTTAATACCATTCACACCTCGTTGGGACATAACGACCTGGGGAAACACTGTATTCCACAGAAGCATTGGTTTAAGCTGTTTGACTATTATAGTTGACCATTCACAAGTGGTTGACTTTAGTTAGACGGTTTCACACCAATCAGGTACTTTTCCTATCCATGTTACAGCCTGCATAATCAGAATCAGTGTAGCCTTTGAGATTGAACCCTGAACATCTTGGGTAGTACAAACCAAGGTTTGGAGTACCCTTCAGGTATCTGATGATTCTCTTAGCAGCAGTGAGATGAGTCTCTCTTGGGTCAGACTGATATCCAGCACATAAGCATACTGCAAACTGTATATCAGGCCTTGAGGCAAGTAGGAACATCAGTGAGCCTATCATTCCTCTATATAGGGTTTGGTTCACTGGTTTACCAGTGAGGTCAGGACCAAGGTTGTTTGGGGGAACCATAGGAGTCTTTACTGAGGGGCAATCAGAGAGCTCATATTTCTTCAATAGGTTCCTTGTGTATTTCTGTTGACAAATGGAGATGCCTTTATCATTTTGTTTGATTTGAAGTCCAAGAAAGTAAGTGAGTTCTCCCATCATGCTCATTTTAAACTTTTTAGTCATCAGTTTCTCAAACTATTTGCAATGTTTTTAGTTTGTTGAGCCAAAGATGATGTCATCAACATATACTTGGACAAGGATCACATCTCCATTAGTTCTATAGATAAATAGGGTATTGTCTATCTTTCCTCTGACAAACTTATTTTGGATCAGGAAGGCTGAAAGAGTTTCATACCATGCCCTGGGAGCTTGTTACAGTCCATAAAGAGCTTTGTCAAGCTTGCAGACATGGTTAGGGAATTCACTACTTTCAAAGCTAGGAGGTTGTTGCACATAAATATCATCCTTAAGATTACCATTCAGGAATGCACTTCTTACATTCATTTGGTAAACTTTAAAGTTCATGTATGTTGCATATGCTAGGAAGATCTTGATGGCTTCCATTCTAGCAACAAGTTCAAAGGTTTCCTCATAATCAATGCCTTCCTGTTGATTATATCCTTTTGCAACAAGTCTTGCTTTGTTTTTTTTATGACTGTTCTATTTTCATCAGTCTTGTTCTTGAAGACCCATTTCATGCCAATAATATAAACACCCTGGGGGCATTCAACTAGGGTCATGACTTTGTTTCTATCAAATTGTTCAAGTTCATCTTGCATGGCCTGAACCCAACTTGGATGTTTCAGGGCTTCTTTGACACTTTTAGGTTCAATATCAGAGAGGAAATCAACATAAAGGCATACATTGGTTGAGGCTGCTTTGAGTTTTGCAGCCATGCTCCTAGTAAGCATGCCTTCAGCAGGCTCACCAATGATGTTTACAAGCTCAATTGTTTTAGACTTTGTCCAACTATCCTGAGGTCTAGGATATGAGTTAGAACTTTTAGAAGCCTGATTTGGTGGTGGAGTGGGTTTAATCATTAAGGCTTGAGGTACCTCAAGGTTTTGATCTTCAGTGCCCTCTATTTGAACAATTTGATCAGTAGGATCCTGAACAGTTGGTTTGGTGTGGGTAGTCTCATTTGAGACTTGTTGGGCTTCAATGAACTCATTGATGTTTGGTTGTTAAAGATTGTGAGGGATGATGTAGTATGAGATATCTGCATCTGCTTAGTATTGTGTGGAGGGTTCACTCTCATGGTGGTATTCATTAGGAGGGTATCTTGATGAATCATCAATAACAATTTCTTCCACTAAGGAGTTTGAAAACCTAATGGCTTCAGTGCTCTCATCAAAGGTTATGTGAAGAGTTTCTTTAGTTTGTTATCTCCTAGTGTTAAACACCCTGAAGGCTTTTGAGACAAGAGAGTATCAAAGGAAGTATCAATCATCAGCTTTGGCATTAAATTTGCCTAAGTGATCCTTATGATTATGAATAAACACAAGACACCCAAACACATGAAAGTAGCTGATGTCAGGGATCCTTCATTTGAATATCTCATAAGGAGTTTTATTGTGCCTTTTCACAATAATAGACCTATTCTGAGTGTAACAAGTTGTTTTAACTGCTTCAGTCCAAAAGTGTTTTGAGAGGACTGAGCCATTCAACATATTTCTTGCAGCCTCAATGAGTGTCCTATTATTCCTTTCAGCCACTCCATTTTGTTCAGGTGTGTAGGGAGAAGAGAAGTTTTGAGAAATGCCTTTCTCATCACAAAACACTCAAGGTCATGGTTTTTAAACTCAGTACCATTGTTAGTCCTTATCTGTTTGATTTTGACATCATTTTTATTTTCAATGTTTCTGAAAAAGGACATGATGGTTTCAGCTGCCTGACTCTTTTTGGTCAGGAAGTAAACCTAAGTGTATCTTGAGTATTCATCCACTATGACTAGGGTATACTTCTCATGATGGATTGACATTGGACTAACAGGTCCAAAAAGATCCATGTGAAGAAGGTGAAGGCAGCTTTTGATGGAGAAGTTTTGTTTTGTTTTAAATGAAGCCCTGTGGTGTTTTCCGTTTTCACAAGCTGAACACGGTTTGTCTTTTGTGAACACCAGGGATGGAAGGCCAAGAACTTTGTTTTGTTTGGCTAGGTTGTTGATGTTTTTAAAATTGAGATGAGAGAGTCTTTTATGCCAGATCCAGTTGATTGTTTCACTTGCCTTAATGAAGAGACAAGTCCCATTTTGTGTGAGGGATGACATATCTAGTACATAGACATCATCCCTCCTGGGAGCAATCAATACAACTTCTTTGATTAAAGATGGTTCCTCTCTTATCATCAAACTAAACTATGTATTTTGCATCTCATAGTTAGCTGACACTGATGAGATTGTACTTAAGACCATTAACATAAGCAATTCTTGTAAAAACTATACCGTTGCAGTTTATTGAACCATAACCCTTAGTGGGACATGATGAGTTATCACCAAATACAACCTTGGGTCCTGGTTCTTCAACATATTTGTGCAGATATTGCTTCACACCAGTCATACTCCTTGAGCATCCACTGTCTAGATGCCAAACGGGTTCCCTGGTATGTTTCTACACAAACAGTAAACTGGGTTAGTTTTTCTTGTTAACCCACTTCCTTGTAGGCTTGGGTTTAATGGACTTCTTAAATTTAGTAATAGACTCATGGTCAGTGAAGGTGTGAACAGTGCTTCCATAAATCTTGCATTTGGATGTGGATGAGGACTCAGTTGACTGAGATGTGTTGGTTGTCAGTCCTCTCCTAGCATGAATGACCTGGTCATGTCCTGATGCATCATGGGAGGGATCTCCACATATATCACAATAGGGATACATGAGATAACCATGAGGATGATGGTCATTAAATCCACAATGTGGACATGTTTTGAAAGACTTGGCCTTTAGTTTGGATTCTTTAGATGCAGAAGCATACTTGTGAATCTGAGTTTTATAGTTTGCTTGAGCACTCAGAGAGGTAATGTAAGATATGTGATCAGAGGTCCTGTGATCTTCTTGTTTGCATACCATGCAGAACATGATCCTATAGCAATCATCAGTAGTATGATTTGTGTAATTGCATAGTTTACATCTTTTTAGTGGGTTGTGTGTATGTTTTGGTTTGGTGGTGCTTGAGGAAGCTGGAGTTAGTTCTTTATCTTTTAATGAAGATTTTTCAGATGATTCCAACTTTTCACTTAGCTTCCTGACAAGTTCAGCTAACTGATCATATTTTGAATCAGTGCTTTCAGATTTTACTTCAGTAGGAACTGAAGGTGTTTGGGTTTCAGTGGGAACTGAGAACTCATTGTTTGGGACAAATGTTGGTCTTTTCAGGATGGTTCTTCCTAAACCAGATTTCTCTTTGGGAGAGTGTGGTTGGTAAACAGATGAGGTAAAGTCAGAACAAGGTGCTGCTCCCTGAAGGGGTTTCAGTGGAGGTAGAGGTGATTGGGATTCTGATTCAGACTCAGTGATGGACTCAGTGTGACTGGGTTCATCAGTGACTCCTAGAATAGTTTTGATTACCTGACTTTCAGGTTCCAAAATTTTCCCAGTGTTAAAGTTAGGAAGTTTACTATCACGATTGACTCTCTCAACCCAATCACTGGATTTTGGATTCATTTCCACATTAAAAGGTATGCCAGCAGGTAGAAAAGATTTTTCACTATGACTCTCTCCTAAGGATTCAGTGAGTTGGTTCTCTCCTAGTACAACTTTCTTGTTACTAGGTAGGAGACTCATAGTTTCATAAAGCTTGGGGTTTTTCTTAGTCCAGGTTTCATTGACAGCTTTTTCTTTCTTAAGTTCTTCCTGAAGAGCATGATTTTGTTTTACAAGTTCTGAATTTTGAATTTGTAGTGTGACACTTTCAAGTTTGGCTTGTTGTAAAGCAAGAAGTTCATCTCTACACTTATTTAATTCAAAACTTAGTTTATTATATTTTGAAAATAGGTTTAATCTTTGGTCTTCAACATATGATGCGTAGGAATTGCACCAGGTTTTACCTCTCGAGGGATCTCGAGAAGCTTACAACCCCCACCAGGCAGTGTACCTGATCGATGTAGTATAGTATAATGACAAGTACCGGTGGATTGATCGTTTAGCTAGGAATAGTGTCGCTAGGATTAGAAAACCTAAAGACTAGATCTAGAGATGAGGGATGATTCTTTTTGTATTTTTATATTTTATGAAAAGCAAATAAAAATCTCAGTTTGAAAGAGTTGGGCGGAATTAGTTGCTAGTCAACAAACCCAATTACTAAGATGCAATCAAAATAAAATACTAAAAATGAAAATAAACTATATTAAACTAGAGTTGTGAGCAATATGTGGGAGAATTGTGTTTACTTAGATTTCACTACTCCCTAGATATCTTTTACATGTTAATTACTTGTTATAGTTGCGTGGATGACGAGTTGTATTCCTTAATACCATTCATGGGGTGGCGTACTTACTTCCCCAATCCTATAAGCGCCTACTTCACTCCTATGTCGAGCCGGCTAAGAAGCTCCTAACATGGGATCACTAGAATTTGCTCATGCATTAAATACAACCAATAAAACCTAGTACACATCGGTTCATGTTTCCCAAGACATTCAAGCATGTTACACAATGGAGATCTGCCAGTTTTCTTAAGCCTAACATTGAAATCATTCATCCAATACAACCATAAACAAGTAATCAACACATAATTAACATCTAGGTTTCATTAGATCTAAGAAAACACAAGATAAATCTAGCCTAGCATGTTAAAATCAAGACAAGTAAAAGATATAATCAACCAACACATAGACATATTTATTGAATTAAGGGAAGACCTATCTCAATAGAACATGAAAGGATTCAAGGGGTGAAAACACTATAAAATACGACCTAGGGTTTACAAAGTTCGACTCTAGTTTTCTCCACACAATTTCCTCCCTTTTGAATGAAAAATAAGAAAAATATATAGATTCTAGGAGGTGACGGCGTCAAGAGAAAATTTCTGACGCCGTCATCTCGCCGCCAAATAGTTCCTCAGACTGCCTAGATCTGTGTCTGACGCCGTCATGTTTAATCCATCTTCAGGCCGTCACCAAAATTACTCTTGATGCCCTTCTTGTGACGCCTTCAGGTTTGCACTGGACCGTCATGGATTTTACCCCTGACGCCGTCACATTTTTCTTCTTGACGCCGTCAGGTACTGTTCTCAGCATGGAAAATTAAGTCTTTCGCGTTTTCTTCACTTTTATGCTCCAAAAACGTCTGAATTGCTTCCTTTTCCAGAATTTACTCCCAAAGTACCTAAAATCACAAAAGGAACGATTTAGGGCAATATTTGATTAAATAAATTCAATTCTCGGCTTAAATGACCCCCTAAAAGTGGTTCATTTTTCGCTTCATCATATACCCTTACACTTGAGATTTGTTTGTCCTCAAGCAAATGCGCTTTTATTCTAAGCAAAATACAAGCTAGAGGTCATTTAACACTAATATAAAAGTAATTACAACAAATAATCATTCCACTAAAGACCAAAGACAAGCACGGAGGTCATACACTAGCACCTCACAAATAGTGTTTAGATACTCACATCTCTCGGGTGTAATAAAGTATATATCACAATATGGAAATGGAAAACATCTCTCACTATCTGTCATAGCAAAATAGATTACCATAGGCTTGGGAAAGGATCAAACCTCCACCACATGGCGTAAGCACCTAGGATAAACTATCAAAGAGGTCTTTTAAAGGGTTGTAACGTTAGGTGTAGGGATATGGAATACACGGTTTTGTTGGATATAGGCAGTCTTTACTGGTGGCGAGTTAACAATCTGGGTTAATTACATGTACAATATGGCGTTGCTAAGCCAAGACTAGACTCGACTTAAGCTAATAAATGAAAAATAACGAAAACATAAAATGAACATAGAATGAAAAGAGATGGTAGTCCGTATGTTTTTTTTATCCTTTTTTTTTTTCATACACTTTTACCCTACCATCCAAAATAATACATCATAGGGAATGAAAATTCCCCTTAGACTTGAATTTTTACATACTTTACAATTAACTAATCTAATGACTCGAATTAAGAAAATCAAAACACTTGGAGTACTTTTAAGATTAACGCACTTATGGGTGTAATAAATGATGTTCTTCCCCATTACTCCATAACATAAGTACTTTACCCATGAGTCCCAATCGTCCCAAAACAATATGTACAAGGATATGACTCGACTTAGCAACCATGTAATCAATTAGATAGTTAACTAAGGGTTTAAACAAATAACAATAATGCACTAAAAATGAGTGCATACACGGAAGGCTAAGGCGATTTGGGTGTACATTTAAGTGGGGTGTAACAAATTCTTTCTTTAAGTAAGATGCTTAAAGTTAGAAACGAAAAGATAGGCTCGGAGGGGTGTACTAGGGGTTTCATGTACTAAAAATGAGTACAACGCTAAGGTGTGGGAAAAAATTAATTGACTTAACTAGCCAAGTAATATGACTTAAATGGTCAAGTAATTATGATACGGGTTTAACACAAGGGTGATCCTAATGCCTCTTATCATGTAGTAAATCCTACTACACGAATGTAGTCTCACTAGCGGTCTCGGGATGCATCACTAACGCAAGTTCTAGAATCTAAATGCTACCGGTACACACATAAGCACTAATAATGAGTGCTTCTCCTATCAAATCTAAAGGCGAACCTCACATATTTGGGTCGAAATTTTTTTTAAGTGGTACGGTTTTGTGCAAGTCATACAACCTCCTATCCATGAGACGCTTGCTAAGGCTAAAGTTTCACTCCTGAATGTTGTAAAAAATTTTAAATTTGGCGCTAAAATTACACTAACAAGTATTTCTCATTGTTTTATTACACATCTACCGTCAAACAAAACAAACTCAAGCGAAAGTGTATCTGTAAGGTATCATCATTTTACCCTCCCGTTACACTTAGGATGAACATTGTCCCCAATGTTCAAGTAAAGAATGTAAAAGTGAAATAAGTAAAACGAATGAAATCAAATACTCCCCTGATTCACTCGGTATGGATAATAAGGTGGCCAGGTTTGATCTTCCTCCAAGAAAATGAACAATCAAAGCTTCCCTTCCAGAATATAAATCATCTTCTTGTCATACATAACCTGTAAAACCTGAGAAAACAGACAAGACAACCTCGCATAAAATCGGTGGCAATCTATATATGCTAATAAATCCTAGAAAACAAAATAAGATATA
Source organism: Artemisia argyi (assembly GCA_030686995.1). Lineage (NCBI taxonomy): Eukaryota > Viridiplantae > Streptophyta > Magnoliopsida > Asterales > Asteraceae > Artemisia > Artemisia argyi. The sequence goes on from CM060687.1 coordinate 78,336,836, forward strand.
ATGCTTGTGGAATGATGTTTGCAGATTTCCTGGAGATTATAAAACTAATGATTCAACAAAAACTTTAAGACTCCGTTAGAAAAACAAAACTGGTAAAATTTCCAGAATTTTACACGTGACGCCGTCAAGAGTAAACTCATGACGCCGTCAGAAGTGATCTGCAGAAATTCTTATGTTAAGTTTCCGGAAAATTTCTTGAAAAACTCCGTCCTACTTCCTGGAAAATCCTGCAAAACATCATTATGACTCGATACAAGCATTTGACTCTAACAAATACGAATATACATGTTCACTTAATATTGTGGAGAATCATGATCGAATTGTTTCTTAAAAACATATTTGGGGTTTCCCCTTACACTTATCTTTTGCAAAATACCTTTGGATGAAGTTAAGACTAAGCCAAACAACAAAATAAAGTATTTTCACCATTTTAGTTTTGAAACATGATCTACCAACAATACAAACAAAGCATGCATACGGAAACAAATAACAAACAAACAAAAATAAAAATCACACAAAGCATGGGTTGCCTTCCAAGAAGCGCTTTTCTTTATTTACGAGTCTTGTAGCTAGACTCAAGGCCATGGGTTACTACGTGACCTCGTCTCTCGAGATGATGTACCCCATATAATTGCGATCATTTCTATTGTGGTGGTGGTGTTTCAATCGATCAATACTCGTAGTCACCTCTCCTCCTCCTTTACTTCTCAAGTTAGCCATCCCATCTTAGCTTATTCCCTCAATTGTGAAAGGCCCATACCACCAAGGACTCGGTTTATCGGGAGGTATTGTTACCTCCGAGTGTCTTAAGAGTACTAGGTCCCCTTTCGCGAATGGTGCATGATTCATCGTTGGTTGACTATGTTCAAAATTGACATGAACCTTGTTGCTTTTGCTTTTTCTCCCTTCATGTTTAGTTTCTTTGTAACTTTTGATTCTTGCCTCCCATGCAAGAATCTTTTCTTGAACATGAATAGGTGATGTATCAATGTTGTTATTGAGCTGTCTCCACCTCAAACTCTCTTGCCCATATTGCGGGGTCACGGGGAAGCTAATCTTTCTTTTTCCTGATTTAAGCTCAATTTTCCTATCTTCATACTTAATGACAGCTTAGCGGTGGTGAGAAATGCTGCCCCAAGGATTATTGGCATGTACCCATCTCCCTTATCATCGATGATCATAAAATCAACGGGATACATAAATCCTGCAACATTAACTAACAAATCTTCTGCGATTCCCAGGGGGTACATGTAAGAATGTCCAGCGAAGGACAACCTAACACGAGTGGGGACTGGCATTTTTGACGTTAGTTGGGTGTAGATAGTTAGGGGCATAAGATTTACTTCCGATCCTTGGTCGGCGAAAGCACTTAGATATTTCAAGTTCCCAATGCTGGCCGGTATCTCAAAGTTCCCACACGCCATCTGCTTAGTAGCCACTTTTTGTACCAATAGTTTCTTGAATATCGGTCCTCCAGGTAATGTATCATACTCACCTTTTTCCTCTTCTTCCTTCTCAGAACCCTGTTGGGAAGATTGGTTACGTCCGTCAACCTTTATCCAATTTGTTATAGTGTTTTCTTTTATATCATGTTTTAGGTAGTAACTTAAAGATTGGGATTTTGGTGGCTCTTCTACGGTTTGTTCAGTAGGGGTTTCTACCTTCTCATTATCCGTGTGGACAATTGTAATGGAATTAACAAGTCGGGTAGTAGGGATCATGCTTTCTTTCCTTAGTAACATTCTTTCGGGGGTTCTCTGGTTGGCATACTCTTCCATCAGGCTCATCATCTCATTCATTTTCTCTTGCATCTCCTCTTTTTGCTTATAAACTGCTTCCTCGAATTTAGCAAGCCGATCTGAATGAGTTGCCATGTATTCCCTCATCCTAGCTTCAAATTCCGGGCTAAGTTTCTCGGGAGGGGAGTAAGGTGGAGTATAGTTTTGAAAAGTCTCAACATTCTCTCTCGAGGGTGACTCTGATAACGGCGTTGAAGCCATTTTCGAGACAGAATTGACAGTAGCCCGTCTAGGACTTAAAGCCTTTCCTCAAAATAGTCAACTTTTGCCTCAAGTTTACATAGGAGTTCATCGGAGATTTGGTAAGTCCCTTCAGATGTCGAGATTGCGTTGATGGCCGCTTTTATAGCATGATTAAACTCCCATATCTCTTGATTATCGGTGGCAAGCTCTTCAATAATTGCCCAGGACTCCTCGGCGTCTTTATCACGCAATCTACCTCCCGCGGCCCTATCGATTGTACATTTAGTGTGATAATCTACATGATCATAGAAAATCTGAACTAATAACCAAAGGTTTATACCATGATGAGGGACCTTATGGAGGAGATCCTTGAAACGGGCCCATGCTTCGTAGAAAGTTTCACCCTGATGTTGCTCAAACATCAAAATGTCATTTCTAAGCATTGCAGTCTTCCCCGGTGGGAAGAATTGGGCAAGAAAGCGAATGGTGAGATCATCCCATGAGGTGATGGATCTCGTGTGGAAACGTTCAAGCCATTGACTAGCTTGATCACGTAGAGAGAATTGGAATAGGCGTAATCGGGTCGTCTCTCTAGTTGCAACATCTAGGTCTATAGAATCTACGATTTTAAGGAAGTCCTTGAGATGTTGATTTGGATCTTCGGAATGAAGTCCATGGAATGCACATCCGCTTTGCACCAACCGGATGGTGTCGGATCGCAAGGGAGACACATTGGCTCCTTGGGTGAGCTCAATGGTGTTTCGATAGCCTTGGTGGCTAGGTCGGGAGTACTCTCCTAGGGTTCGGGCCTAAGAGGTTAGTTAGCTAGTGGTGGGTTTTATGGGTGGTCTTGTTGTGGTGGGATGATGGGTTCAAAGATGTTACCATCTTACATGATGTCGGATGGTGAAGAGTTACGAACAAAAACATGAAGAAATAAGATAGACTAAAGGAAACCTAAAAATAAAAAAATAAAATCTTACTAAAAAGGAATCTAGTAAGTAGACCTAATAAAAAGAAATTATAACCTAGACAATAACTATTCCCCAGGCTGCGACGCCAAAAACTTTGATGCGTGGGAATTGCACCAGGTTTTACCTCTCGAGGGATCTCGAGAAGCTTACAACCCCCACCAGGCAGTGTACCTGATCGATGTAGTATAGTATAATGACAAGTACCGGGGGATTGATCGTTCAGCTAGGAATAGTGTCGCTAGGATTAGAAAACCTAAAGACTAGATCTAGAGATGAGGGATGATTCTTTTTGTATTTTTATATTTTATGAAAAGCAAATAAAAATCTCGGTTTGAAAGATTTGGGCGGAATTAGTTGCTAGTCAACTAACCCAATTACTAATATGCAATCAAAATAAAATACTAAAAATGAAAATAAACTGTATTAAACTAGAGTTGTGAGCAATATGTGGGAGAATTGTGTTTACTTAGATTTCACTACTCCCTAGATATCTTTTAGATGTTAATTACTTGTTATAGTTGCGTGGATGACGGGTTTTATTCCTTAATACCATTCATGGGGTGGCGTACTTACTTCCCCAATCCTATAAGCGCCTACTTCACTCCTATGTCGAGCCGGCTAAGAAGCTCCTAACATGGGATCACTAGAATTTGCTCATGCATTAAATACAACCAATAAAACCTAGTACACATCGGTTCATGTTTCCCAAGACGTTCAAGCATGTTACACAATGGAGATCTGCCAGTTTTCTTAAGCCTAACATTGAAATCATTCATCCAATACAACCATAAACAAGTAATCAACACATAATTAACATCTAGGTTTCATTAGATCTAAGCAAACACAAGATAAATCTAGCCTAGCATGTTAAAATCAAGACAAGTAAAAGATATATTCAACCAACACATAGACATATTGATTGAATTAAGGGAAGACTTATCTCAATAGAACATGAAAGGATTCAAGTGGGTGAAAATCCTTGAAAACACTGTAAAATACAACCTAGGGTTTACAAAGTTCGACCCTAGTTTTCTCCACACAAGTTCCTCCCTTTTGAATGAAAAATAAGAAAAGTATATATAGATTCTAGGAGGTGACGGCGTCAAGAGCAAATTTCTGACGCCGTCATCTCGCCGCGAAATAGTTCCTCAGACTGCCTAGATCTAGGTCTGACGCCGTCATGTGTAATCCATCTTCAGGCCATCACCAAAATTACTCTTGACGCCCTTCTTGTGATGCCTTCACGTTTGCACTGGACCGTCATGGATTTTACCCCTGACGCCGTCACATTTTTCTTCTTGACGCCGTCAGGTAGTGTTCTCAGTATGAAAAATTAAGTCTTTGGCGTTTTCTTCACTTTTATGCTCCAAAAACGTCTGAATTGCTTCCTTTTCCAGAATTCACTCCCAAAGTACCTAAAATCACAAAAGGAATGATTTAGGGCAATATTTGATTAAATAAATTCAATTCCGGGCTTAAATGACCCCCTAAAAGTGGTTCATTTTTTGCCTCATCAACATACTTAAGATCTACATTATTATAATTCAAGTATGACTGCCAATCAGAATCATCATCCATAGAAAGTAAGATGTTTACCTTCCTCATGGTGATGCTAACCCATTCTCCATTTCTTGCATGATTTTTCCCAACGACTAATTTGTTATCATCAGGAAGAGCCATCAGTGCACTGACATGAATTTTTCATCATCTGAGGAAACTTCTTCTTCATCCCAGTCAAATGTTTCAGCAACAAGGCCTTTGTTTTTGCCCTGAGAAGGCTTAGAGACCTGAGGTGACTGAGAGTTTGAGGAAGTAGTCTCAAGTAGTGCAAGTTTGGCCTTGGCCTTTTTATACTTTGCTTCAAAGTCCCTTTGTGGAAAATTTTCAGTCTTGTTTTGAAAAGATTGACTGGACAGAACCATTTTGGGTTGAAATTTACCAGTTCTTGAAGAAGAACTGTTTCCTGAAAATTTGTATAAGGGTTCTGAGGTGGTTTTTGAGAAACAATCTTCTGCAAAATGACCTTTTTTTACCACATTTGAAACACTCAGTGTTATCATTTGCTTTAGTATTTGAGAAATTTTTGTTTCTTTTGATAAAACGTTTTGAGTTAGCAAGGAGTGCCCTTTCATGAAATTCAACTTGTAAGTCATGAAGGTACTCCTCACTGGTTCTCTCTTCAACATCATCCTCAGAGTCTTCCTAAAAATCATGCACAACACCATTAGAATAGAAAGCAGTTGATATGGGTGCAATGGTCAAAGGCTTTTTGGTCTCTTGAGGCTTCTTTGAATCAGGGTATCTCCTTGAGATTAAGTTGTCTTCATAGACAAACTTCCCATAGATTTTAGGAAGCTCAAGGTTTTGAATGTGATTAGCATTTCTGAGACTTTGAGAGAAGTTTAACCATTTCTCAGGAAGAATTTTGACAAAGCCAACATTTATCTCATGCTTAGACAAGGTGACACCATCATTGGTCAGTTCATTAAGAAGGGTTTTGTATCTGATGTACGTCTGAGAGAGATTTTCAGAGTCCTTAGCCCTGAAGGTATTGTACTCAAGTTTCAGGTCCATGATCCTGTTTTCCTTGGTATCTGAGGGACCTTCAAAGCTATGAACCAGGTTAGTCTAAGTCTACTTAGCAGTTGGACAGTTAATGACAGATTCCATTACATCATTAGGGAGATAGGATATAATGATGCTCTTTAGGCATTGGTCCTGATTGACCACCCTTCTCTCATAAGGCGTCCACTGAGCTTCAGGCTTTGGTAGCCCTTCAGTAGTCTTAGGAACAAAGGGACCATCATTAATACAATTAATGTAATATGGTTCCATTCCTGTCAAATAGCAAAGCATACGCTTTTTCCATTTGTTGAATTTTCCAGCCTCGAGTCTAGGGGCAGTAGCATTATAGCTTCCTCCCTTTTTTTATCAATGAGTTGGGGTACATTACTTTCTGCCATGATAGGATCTTGATTTTAAAAACTTTTGAGCACTCTTTTAATTTTGAAAAGTGTTACAAATCAGAGGCTCTAATACCACTTGTTGTTCCCTTTTACTCAATTAGTATTAACTACATATTTAAACTAACCAAGTTCCATGACATAGCAATGTAAAGATTGATTAACAATGAAGATAAATTTAAAGATAAAAGAGAAGTTATTTTTCAACGTTTAATTCTTATTAGAAGTTAATCAAAGAATTATTACCTAAGTGTCTGCGGAATAACACTTGGGATTGAATGAAAAGTATGGTATATCTCCTCTCTAAACCTAAGCTATGCTTAAGTAACAACTAAGGTACTACTGAGCAATCTCAAGTATAAGGTTGTTCTTTGGAGGAGTAAACGTGTTTGTGAATGTCTAAGCATTAATTGCAAAAACTTACATTTACTCCTTTTTATGATCCTATTTATACACAAGTATGATTTAACCATTACCTAAAAGACAATAATGACATAAGCCTAAAGTGGACAAAATGCATAGGCATTTTGTCACTGTTACATGTTCTATAAGTAGTAAAGGACAAGACTACTTTCATATCTTCAGTGTTGACACACTCCTTGGTTTTATACCTATACAGAGTAAGTTGACCTTTGCATGATAAGGACCATCCCTTACCCAATCAAACTTATCCCGCCTTTACTTCAGTCTTCATATCTTCAGTCTTGAGTTGCTCAGTTTTCAATATTGGTGAGGAGACTTGGGGATTCAGTAAGCTATTGTCATCACTCACTAAATACATCACCTTCTTCTTTGGCTCAGGTATCATTCACTGAGTTCCACCTCACTGAATGGTGATCCTTTCTTCATAGGCTCGTCCAGAGCATCCTAAAGGTAACTCACTGAACGACTGTTCCTTCAGTGACTTGATTGCGGTTAATGTTATTGAACACTTAGGTTATTTTAGGTTCAAATCCTTGTTTAAAGAAGTTTGGGAATTTACTAACCCAACACAAGATCACGTAGATCATTGCAACGAAATGTTTGAATGAAAATGAGCTTAATGCAAAGAATGGGGATAAGAAGTGACTAAGTCAAGGGTAGTTTAAACGAGAGATTTCGGGGACGAAATCTAAATAAGGGGAGTAGAATTATAACACCCTGAAATCGGGCCTAAGCAACTTATTACAAGAATGTCGTTGGAATAGTTGACTGTGACTTTTATAAGTTTTAAGGGCTTACGAGATTGGTTAGTTAACCCGATAGTCAAAATATAAGTATTAAAGGTTATGTAAATAGTTATAGAAAATATGATGTGTCACATTTATAAGAAATATGGACTTAAAGGACTAATGTTGTCAATTAGTAAATTAGTAATAAAGTTTTATGTAGCCAAAGTAGAAGGAAAGGGACATGAGGGGCTTAAAGTATCAAGTTAGGAAGTAACTTTGGTTTGAAGAAAGCTAGAACTAGAATTATCCAGTATTATCTACAGGTGTATATGTGTGTACGGTTTAGAGAGAAAGGAGGGAAGAACAAGGTTTTTCCAATGATCAAATTGGTTAAGGATTAGTGCACCAAATCAAGAAATAAGTTAGTACCAATCATCCTTTCAAGTAAGTAATACCTTATTGATGTGTGCTTATTCACACATCCTTTTTAGACCTTAAATCAGACCAAATACACTAAATACTAACCAAAAATGCCAAGAGAATGCATGTTTTTGTATTTGTGTATGTGCAGGTACGGATATGTGAAAAATGAATGAAAACAAAGCAAAACCGACAAAAACGAGCACGAGATTGGAAAAAGGTCAAAAGCCAAAGCCGGGGAAGCAAAATGATAAAGGAAAGCTCAAAATGTCATAAGAAGTCCTCCATGATTTAGAGATTGACAACTTTAGCCCTTGGGAGAAATTTTTAAAGATTAACAGTTTTGGTCCCTATGGTTTGAATAATTACAAAAATGGTCCTTGGTTAGAATTTACTACTACATCTTAAAGCCTAAACTCCCCTAAGCCCAAAATGAAAACAAGCCCACTCTCCTTGGCCTGCTACCCGGTCCACATCCCAAACTAGTACCCGTTCCATTCCATTTTACCCGGTCAACCCACTCCTTTTACCCGGTCAACACCCTTAATAATAAACACTCCCAAACACCATTTACCCGCCCCCCAAATTTACCCCCACGCCCAGAAAAAGCACTATTCCTAGAACCCTAGTTACTGTACACTCAAAATTACCCCACGATTAAATATTATTACCTCATTATTAGCTTCTAGAAGAGACAGCTGCGGCAGGGAATGTTAGGTGATGTCAGGGACGCGTGGACCAATGGGAGGACGCAGAGGAGGTGTCACATCCACCAATCAATCCAATGGATGAGATTTGTGCGTGGGAATGAAGCAAATATCAAGGGCTATGATGAGAGGATCCAGATGCTTCTGAAACCCTAGCTGCTCACATCCTCTCAGGCTATATATACCTTCCTCCTCACTCACGGATTGTTGTTAGATTTAGGATTAGAATAGGAGTAGGAGTAGAGTAATTTAGTTTAGCTTATTGTAGTATTTCTGTTTTTAAATTGTACTCTCAATTTCAGTTTTAATAAAATTCTAATTTTCAGTTAATTTTCTCACAATTTATTTTTCAGTATTTAGTTATCTTAAAACTGCTTTCAAGCTCTCATTTCATGTTTTAAATAGTTCATATTGGTTTTAGAAATTAGAATTGTGCAATTCAGATTCAAATTTCTTTAATATTCCATTGGTCAAACAAAGTCAACTGCTCAGCTTATTCAAATAAGCTGAGCTTATTGGTGGTTAAAGGCAACCATAAGGTGTCCCATGGTCTGTCTTAAAGGCAGGCTAGCATAGTGAACCCCCTCTTTTCATGCTGAGGGGGATTTGGTTGTAAGTTCCTTGTTTAAATTTCACTTAATATTGCTATAGTAGAATACAGTAGTTTAAATCTAATTAGTACTGCTTATTTCTGATTAGTCGTTGCATCTTATTAATGTTCTGTTTTAGAGTATCTTATTATTGTTTATCATATTTCATTATCATTTGACCATCTGTTTTCATCTTCTGTCATTCTGTTTGGATCTGTGTTTATGATTTGGATTTATGTTTGAGACTTATGATCTGATTTTCTGGTTTAGTTAGTGCATTTGATCATTGTTCATGATTGATTGAGTGTTTGGAATTGAATAAAGGTTCTGCTATTGTTTATGGTTTAGACAGTCACATTAAGTAGTGTTTGGTTTTAAGTAGTTTGCTGGTATAACTATTGATTCAGAGGTAGTGACTTGTTTTGTTAAGTTACTTAGGCTGCATTTAGTATTAGTCATATATAAAAATCAGTAGTCATCACATAAAAAGTCATACTCACTCTTACTTCATCATTTGTGCTTATCTGTTAGAATTAGGGGTAGTATAATCATCAAAATAGTTACATTTTAGTATTAGAAAGCTTAAATTAGTTACACATTAGGTTATTACAACTTAGGTAATCAGTTGAGACAGGATTAAATTCACTTTGGTAAAAATCTCTTTCAAATTAAAAAGTCAAAACAAATTGATACTCAGTTTTTGGTCACTATTTCAATAGCAATCCTAGGGTTCATTTCTTTTTGGAATTGCTTTTAAATTGTTGTTTTAAGTAAATTGGCAGTAATAAAAACTAAATCAAAAAGAAATTTGAAATTTGAAAGTTTTTTGCTTATTGGAAAAGCAATTGGAAGTGGACTGTTTGAGTTTTACACTCCCCTGCTCATCAGTTTTTGAGCAATCTTCTAGGGTTCCTTTAGGTTAGCTATTTAGATTGGAAATCTGATTTGTTGTTGTTTTTAAGTTCTCAGTTGGTTAGTAGAGCATTTGCCCCCAATAGCTTTCACTCCTCAGCTTATTAGTACAGCTTATTGCCCTTGTCTAATTGAGTGTTTTGAGCCAGGTCTGATTTCATAATATAGGGCTGCCTTTGTGTTTTAATGCTTGTAATCTGAGTTTTGTTGTTCATTTGAGTTCCTTAGTGCCTCAAGTTACTGTTTCCATTGAGTTTTTGCTTTTTGCTTATGCTTAATGCTTATTTCATAGTGCTTATTTATGTTGTTCTGGTCATAACCATTGCTTCTGAGTTCATATTGCTTTACATCTGTTCATACAAGCTTATTAGAGTCTAAAAATCATCTGTTTCAAGTTTGGTCAAACCTTGGTCAAGTTTGCTTATCAATAAGCACTTTCAATTAAGCAGTTTTAAGCCATTCAGCAGTTCCACAGCTTATTTTCCAATTTTTATATTTTTCCTAGTTTCAAAATATTATTTTAGATTTTCCCTGAAATTTTCATATTTTTCTGAGTCCATTTGCTATTTTTCCTATTTAATTTTCATTTTTATTCAATATTTAATACTTTTAATTGCTGAAAAATCCAAAAAAATCAGAAAAAGCCAAGAAAAATCCAAAAATATTTTAGAAAATAGTTTTTAGTTATTTTAGAATTTTAGAAATTTATTTTGCATTTTTCTCACTTTATTTACATTTTCTTTTAATTATAAATTAGTTTAATTAGTTTTTAATTCATAAAAATTACATAAAAAGTCAAAAAAAATATTTTTCTTTTTCTTAAAATTTTCTTTTATCATTTTTTACTTTTTAAAATTATTTCCAAGTCCGTAGGATTAGTGTAGCTTAAAACTCGCGTTTTATTTCGTACGTTAACGTTTATTTTACGTTCTAGTTTACGTTTTCGATTTTACGTTACGTTTTTAGTTCCCTTATTTGATTTACATGTTTTATTAGTTAATTGTGCTTCATTTACTTATTCCTTAGTGTAAATTCATCTATATCACTTTTTACCACTTTTCACGACACGGTTTTGCGATTCGTTAATTCGAAATTCCATTCAACTTTCGTTGGGATACGACCCGGGGAAATACTTTCCTAAGGATTTCTTCGGTAAATAAAAACTATACTTAAAACGATTATATCACTTATCTTAAGTTAATTGATGAATTCAAGAGTTGGGGTTTATGAACCTTCAATTGGGAATTTGGGTAAAAGATGTTTATAAGCTAATTAAAGAAGTTATGATGGTCATGGGTTAAGTTTTATTGAGTTAAGTTAATAATTTAATGGGATTGACTATCATGTAATCGTTATATGATTATGTGATAGTTAGTTGATTAAATATATGTTCATACCTATAGTGAATTGGATTAGATTGCAAGAGTGGAGATTGATGGAGTAAATTATGATGTTCTTGGTTTCATTAGCTTTGAATCAAGGTAAGTAAACCGGTTATAAGATGATGTTATATTGATTCCATCATATTACGTGTTATGTGTTAAAGTTATGAATGCTTGAGCTTATGTGTGATGCAGGTTTTACCGACAAGGTTTTAATATTTATAAAGCCTCATCTACCTAAGGTCTACCTAATGCACTATCGGAAAGTGTACCCGGTCATGTGAGGTATAGCTAGATGGTAAAGCCGAGGTCGTCCCAAGAGCTATGCGTGTGGAATCTATCTAAGCTTAGTGTCAAGTTTAAAAAGGGGTTTTAAGATTAAAATATTAATTAAACTAATAAAACAAATAAATGAAAGCAAATAAATAAACGAAGGGAATCAGTAGAGAGAAGCGGTGTTAACCTAGTTATTACTTTTTTTATTATCATGACAAGTTTTCTAATTAAGTGCATCCTATCGTTTTATCTGGGGATTCAAGTCGGTAGACTCAGATGGTCAAATCGCCTAACCTATCTTACACCTTGTCCTATTCTTGAAACTTTTTACCATTCCAAGAGTTCGCTGGGCGGCATGAACCTAAAAGATGCAAGAGTCATTAAGTGTCTCTACTAACTTAGACTAGTCTAATGGGATGCGGGCGGTCGCAACTTACATCCCCTCTAATTCCTTAAGCAAGTCCGTTTGGTAGGAGGGCGTTCGTTGAAATTTCCAAATGTATGGTGATATTTCTATCACCGAGTCACAACCTTATAATGAGATGTGGCCGGTCGGTACTTACACCCCTTTCTAAGGAACTACCAAACATCATTACTACCGAAACTAGAGTTTCCTAAGACAAGCTAAAAAAGTATTCAAATAAAATGATAATAGATTCGAGAAAACTAAATCATAGCAATAACAATTTCATAACAAGGCTAACACCAAGAGGTGTTTAGCCACTCATATTAATAAATGTAGAAAAACTCATGTTCAACATTGTAAATGAAAACATAAATCTAATACAAGAATTATAAATAGGTAAACTTATGATTTAAAGTGTGATTTCTCCCTTGGAGATGACTTGTATGTCGGTGAAATGTCATTCTCCTTGCTCCCTGAATTCCTCTGAACTTCTGTGTGGTAGAGTGATGTGAAAAGTGATGGATAAAACTCAGAATTAGCGCTGGTATTTATAGTGCCCGACTCTACTACGGCGTAGCTCTAGGGTTGGCTACGTCGTAGCCTTTGTAAAACGTAACTACGCTGTAGTTTGATTATGGACTACGGCCGTAGAACTTCTGCTGGCACTTCTACGGTGTAGTTATTTCAGAAACTAGGTCGTAACTTCATCAAGGATCATGGATATTCTTCACTGTTTAATATTCTGACCTATGGAGTAGCTTGAACGTTTTCTACGTCTGTAAAAGTCTTGTTGGAATAACTACACCGTAGTCGATGTGTCGACTATGCCGTAGGTCTTTGTTTGACTTTCTTCTGGTCTTCTGTGTGAGCTACGGCGTAGGTAGAGAGTCCCTCTATGCCGTAGTTAGTGTAGAATGCGCATACTTCAATAATCTTCATATTAAGTCCTCCATTTCCACGTCTTTTCGTTCCTTTGCTCATCTTTGTCCTAAAAACAGAATATAAACAAATAAAAGCATATATCTTTATAAAATAACATAAAAGATGAGAATATTAGGGGGAAATTAATACCAAAATATCAAAACTATTTGATGTTATCAAATATCCTCCCACTTGAACTCTACTTGCCCTCAAGTAGACCTTATTAGAATAATTCTTAAAAAGATATCACCCATGAATATGGAAGATATGAATCTAAAAATTTCCTATGCTAGAATGTATCAAAGCCAAACACCTCACGAAATGGGAACAAACACTCATGCTCACTCTCTAAACTAAGTGTTAATTTCAGGGTAATCACTCAACGCAGAGTCATAGAATGTATTCTATCATAGGTTTGGCAGTTACACAACTCTCCACCACTAGAGCTAAGGTCGAAACAATTCTTAAAGGCAATATTGGGGGAACATATATAAGGCTATTGGTGTAGTGTTGTTACTAACATAATACGGCAAAGGCGACAAAGGCAATGGTACATGACCAGAATGCCGGGCAAGACACCAATGACTGCTCAAATTCCTTACCTAAGCATGATTCACAACTAAAGGGTAGGATAAGACATGGGATGCACAATAATGATGTAAAAATAAAAAGGAAGCAAATAGTCTTAGCCTATAACCAAGTTGTTACCACTTGCCATTCATCCAAAGTCCAAGCTCCAAGATACAAAAATTGGATCATATAACAAGTGTGTGTGCCATTAGCGGACGTCATGATGGGCACAACACTTGGTCTTCATGTTGGTGATCAAGAACCAACAACTTCATTCTTCATATGTGACCGAAGTGGCCTCTTCGATACTAATTATTTAAAAGCTCTTAGACAAGGTGCTATACAAGGTTGCACCAAAGATAAATTATCCACATACTGAATTTCACTTTTTTTGTTTTTTTGTTTTTTCATTTTTCATAACAATACAAGAAATAACAAAATACATCCCCCCACGTGAGATGAAACATACACATAATATTTGGGGGTCTCTAATGATCTTCAAAGATGGGTCTTCAACATAGGCGTGATTTCTGAATCTCTTAACTCGAACCTCAAATTAGAGCAAGTGGCAACTTCCCAATCATAAACCAAAACTACACGGTAGGCTAAGGCAAATCGGTGTATCGAAGCAATTATAATAAGGGTTAGAAATGAAAGGATAAGCTCAAAAGGGTGTATCTAGGGTATCTTGCACTAAAGATGAGTGCAACAAAAAGGGTTTAACACGGGGGTCGAATAGTCAATGTGACTAATCGATAAACGCACACATATAGGCTTTTTGGGTGATAATCCTAAAATATTGCATTCTCAAAAAGTTTCTTCCAAATGCATTAAGAAAACTCAATACACTACTCGTCTATGGTTTCGAAATGATGTAAAGGCCAAGTTCTAAAGTCTACAAACTACCGGCACACTCATAATTTTTTGGTGGATTTAAGGTAAAACAGGGGAAACTTAATAGGCCAAACCTCACCATGATATTAAGGGTTAATGTGCTCAGCTAAGGTCCATTCTAGTTAGGTTCGGAAAAAACATGTCAAAATTTTAAAAATTTCACACTTTTTCTAGAGAAATAGAGCAAATAAAAGCTCAAGTTGTAATTCTACTCCCGTCCCCCCACTTGAATTGTACAAAGTCCCTTTTTACATAAATAATAAAATAATAAAGAGTAGATAAGTAGAATTGGAACGAGAACTTCCCTGAAATTCGCTCTTGAAAATGATTGAAGGATCATGTTTGAGAAAATGTGCCTTCGCTTCGCCTAATGAGCAAACTTCATATCCCTGAAATCACACAACTACCAAAAGCATAAAACCTAAAAGGAAAAATAAAAGAAAAATAGAAATCCTAACTCACTTTTTTAGGAATCACGGTTGCATTTAGCATGTGTAACAAGCCTTTTAAACCACTTGGTGTCCCAAGTGGACGACTGAAGTCTCTTGAGGGTTTACAGTGAACACACCCACAAAGTTCATTTAAAAACTAATAGAAGTTTAAATATGTTTTTTTTAATAAAAAATTTTGGGTATAGAGGGAAGCTACGGCGTAGCTGGAATGCTTTGCTACGCCGTAGTCAATAAAATAATCCAGACTGATACCTAGAGGTAGCTACGACGTAGTCATGATGTGGGCTACGCCGTAGACTTTTCCTAGCGGAAATTTTCTGGAGCAAAAACTCCATTGGAGGCTTAAATCGTCTTCCCCTTTCTCTTTTACCTGCAAAAATCATTAAAACATATAAAACCCAACTACACTAATAAAATGGAAAAACAAAGGATAATTCGGGTTATCTCCCGAAAGGGCACTTTTGTTTATTATCGAGTCTTTAAGTTAGACTCATTTTCACGGCTCTTCATGTAGGCGGTTGCTTATGGACATGTCCAAGATTGTCCATTTCTTTCATAAGGTTGTGTCTTATCCAAGCAACGTTCGTAGCCGTACGCTTGTACTCCATTTTTCCAATCCTCCGTATTTTTGAAAACCTCTCGTTAGGTCCTAAATTGTACCTTCTCACCTCATATGCTTCCGCAACGATTGGGGTAGGGCTTTTATATGGTAATCCTAAAAGCTTACATCGCCGCTGCTCGTATGCCTCATCATCTGGATCCGTGAACCCATCATGTCCTTGTAATTCAAGGTAGTCCATTATCCCATCAATATCATCGTTATCGGAATCCGTTCCTTTAAACCATTCATCATCGAGCTTATCTTCTATAAGCTCTTTCTTGCAACGATCTTTCACCTCTCCCCATTTTGTTTTGTATTCATTTTTTTCTTTTATATCAACATTGGTTTCACATTTACATTGATTAAACTTACTCGTACACCCTTTCCAAATCTTTTCCTTTGTAGTAGCATCAATTCATCCATACTTGATTTTTACCCAATCGTCAAATCCTAAATGATCGAGCCATTCTAAATCACTTCTTCGATCATCATTCGTTGAGGTCCATGAGTATTCATCATCATTTACCCTTGCTATGCTACTTCCTCCATTGCAATCGTCCTTGTACGGGTCACAAGATGCCCATAATTTATCACCATTGGCATTACGGGTCATGATTTGTTCACACCAATGCTTTTTTCGTTCGCATAACCTTCTCCTTCTTTTGATGAGTGATCATTGATTTCATGGTCAACGTCTTTTCTTTGTATAACATTGTCGTCTATGGTGGTAGGCATGTCGTGTTTATTAAGATTATCCCAAATCTTCCATTTTTCATCTTTTTCAATCTTACCGTAGACGATCTGAACCCTATCGTCAAACGCCATGGTTGTAACACCCCCAATTTCGTGACACGCAGTGGAATTCAAACTGGGTGTTACTTCAAGGCACAACAGTTATAACAATAGAAAACGAACTTTAATTGAGTCATTTTAAAAGATTTATCATTCGATTTATATAAATATCAGAGTTTACAAAATGAGGTCCCAGATGGTTCCATGTTTACAAATTACATTAAATGATTTTTTGAATGATAATAAAATTTATAGCCCTCTTGAATATCCGTGCTCCTCCGTGCTAGCCTCGATCATTATGGACCTGAAATACATGCTTAAACTATCAACACAAAGGTTGAGTGAAATTCATAGAGTTTATTAAATGGATGAACACAATATATTGGTAGTATGAGTTAATTAGACTCATACTCATGGTTGGAAAACAAAACAATTATTATTATTCACTAAGCTCATGCAACCAATACGTTAACGGGTACCAATATCAATCGGTGAAGTTACCCCGGTAGGTACTTTGTCGTCATACCTAAGTCTCAAATATTAGTGCATTTGTTTGAACGTACTTGGTCAATACAAATGGGATTCGTCAATCTCAATAGGCCTATTCACAATATTCGCGCTCACTACTAATAGTGATTAAATGGTTCATGATAAGGGGTCTTGGATTGGCAAGGATGGTACTTAGTGACAATAAAACAATCAGATAGCATACAATTGAAAAGCATTGTGTTCGGTTTAAAATAGCATGTATTACCCCCAAGGGTTTGTAAAACAATTAAGTATAGGAAAGTGGGGCTATGAACTCACCGTGAGTTGGATGATATCAAATGTAGAACGAAGTCGATGGATAAGCCGGGAAACCTCTACGCACAACCTAGAATAGAATGTTGCGACTTAGGTTGGAACAATGTCTAAGAATACAAAAGCGTGCCTATATATGTCTTGCATATTGTTTATGATGTAGTACTTAGTATATGGTGTAAGTCTTTGAATAAAAGTGGTTTATGAAACATGTATAGTTTGTATATCTCTTACTACCGTTCAGGCCGTCATAATTCAGAGGTCATGTAGTAAACGTTCGAGGAGCTAGGACACTTTAAATCGTCAATCCAACAACTCGTTGATCCGTTTACCCAAATGAAACCCCTCACATGAAGCTCCATAGTGTTGTAGTATTTGATAGAAAATATATGTTTTTGATCTTTAAAAGTTACATGTCCGAATAGTTGAATAAACTTAGGAAAGTTTATTTTGAATGAAGATTGTTATCTTTAATGAGTTTATAAAGCCTAGAATGGATATGATATTACTTGCAAAGTCTCATGGTCATTGGATGGACTAGATCCAAATTGGTTGATTATGTTACTACTAACACTTTAGTTCATGTTTTCGACATAGAAAGCCATAAGGTCTTAGCCGTGGCTTTGGCGTGACTTTGGGCATGGCTACCATGGTCTTGAGACTCATCCTTGGCCTTAGCTAGGGCTGTGGTCTCGGATTTAAGGTCATTAGACCTCTTGGTTTTACTTAGCCATAACCAATACATGGTCATTTGGGTATTAAAAAGGGGCTGTTAAGAATTTGAAGAAAAATATCACTCGTTATGCATTTTCAGGGTTCGAGCTTCTTTTATCTTGAACGAAAACGTCATTCCGGACTACTTTCGTTTTTTAACTTTTTGATGAAACGGAGCAGAAGTGCCTCGTTTAACTAGGTCAGATTGCTAATCAGTAGCGTTTCGACAGTTTTGGTTTTTCCGGTTTGATAACTTCATTTTGCCATATCTTTTGACTCGTGTACTCGTTTTAGGTGATTAAAATTGCTATGTTTTCCTTTTAAGTCCTATTTAACAGTAGGTAAGTGTTCAATATCATGGTTATACTATTTTGGTCGAATTTCACAATATATGTCACTAGTTTTCTTGTTTATGTCTATTTAGCTAACATATGGTTCCTTTAACTTGTTTTAATGGTTTTTATACATCACGAACATAACACAAAGACCATATATAGAATGAATGAAACATAATAAGCATGAAAATGATATTGAGCAAGAAAGTGTATTAGGGTTTCTTACAACTTTTGGCTTTCTAAAGAAAGGAAACTAAGAACAAGGATAGGACTTTGATTGAGCAAGCTTCTCTTCACTTTGGCAATCCTGCTACACTTTTGTAATCTTGAAGGACTTTGTGTTGAGATCTTTTAGTGACTTGAATATATTTCAATTCAAGAAAATCACATAAACTTGCAAGTGTTTGAGATGGAGTTCACTTGGAGCTTGAAACTAGTTGAAATACTTGAAGTTGGAAACTAACTAATGAAAGTGTTTAAGCTTATGTTATGGGAAGGCAAGAAGAGGGGGTGGTGGGTTATATAGGGCCTTGAGGAGGTGCTAGGAAGGTGTTAGGAAGGTGCAATGAGGAGGTGCAAGTATTAGGATATTTAGGAAGCTTACTTAGGAAGTTTTACACATGTAATGATCAAAACTCATCAAGGCTTATCACAAGCCACATGGCTTGATGACTTTAGCCAAGAATTTCGTTCACATCTTATCTTGGATGACTAGATATGATTTTTGATATTATCTTGCTTTTACGGAGGTAGTTTAGTCCTGATAATCGCTAACTGTAAGTCGTTAAGTCACGAAACGTAAAACCGGGTATTGTAAAAATATGAAACTTGTAGAAATGATTAAACTTGTCAATATAGTCATATTTAAGTTATAAAAATGAGTGACAAGTTTAATGGGTCGCGAAAATGCTGATAACGCTGGAAACATAGGTTTAAAACACGTTAAATGTAAAACGTACGAAAGTCGCGTAAAATAGAGAAAAGTAAAATGTAACTTTTTTAATATGATGATAATGAATTAAAATGGCCTATAATGTCTAGACTGGGCTCAGTCTAGTGTCGGTTGGTATTTAATGTCTTTTAGACATAAAACCGTAAGCCTAAAAAATCGAGGAATGATTTATAATATCAAAGAATGATTTTATGGTCAAAGGAGGAGGGAAAATATGTTGACTTTTCCAAAAATGTGAAAGCTTCTAAACGTCTTATAAAATGTGGTGCAGGTATAGGCTAAGGTTGCGGATAAGTAAAAGTGCTTAAAACGCAAATTTCTGTTTTGTAAGGCACAGGGTCTATTTGGTAACATTTTAACTTACTTATCAAAAATTCCCTAATTGATCATGAGTGAACTAAACATTAATCTGATGCGAGGAAAATTGGCGCAGTTGGTTTTCGTTATGCGAAGTGTGTTTAAATGACGTTTAAACCAAACGTATAGTTTCTTAATAACTTTTGCGAAAATGATCCGATGAGCGTCAAACTTTTATTTTATCATGGAAATAATTTATCTCATGAGAATATGAAATAAAAAATTTGGAAATGAATAGTGAAAGTGAATAGTAAAAATGAATAGTAAAAATTCGGGATTAGATAGTAACCTGAAAATGCGAATTGTTACAGTCTTACTACCTTAACTGGAATTTCGTCCCAGAATTCAGTGTGTGTTATCTAATGTTGAAGTCTTTAGGAGAGAGTGTGGGTATATGATGCGAATTCTAATATCCGCGTTTCTAAATTTCTAATCATAAAATGTGTTATGTACCATTCTAAGTTTTTGGTGGAGACTTAAGTTGGTAATCTAAAGGGTTTGCCAAAATTTTATAGTGTCCAATATATCTTAAGTTTGGATTTTCCCATTTTTCAAAACGAATAATAACTTATGGTATCGAGGCTGTCAACATAACCTTAATTCCTAACATGGAGTTTTTGAAAGTTAGCGCCTTACATCTTTGTAACTTTTTGGATGATTGTGTGTGGCATGCAGTTTGCAATATTGTGATAACTATTGTTGTAGGGAGGTTTAGCTAGTGGAAAGTGGTTATCGAAACCATTTCCAAAATTGATTATGTCTTAGGTAGTTTTGGGATGAAGGCAATATCGTATAATGTGTATGTCAACTAATGTTTGAAAGAAATGTGATATTGTGAAGTTTTACATACTGACTTATAATGAGTTTTCAGGTAATGATGTGATATATGAATGATCAGAAGAGTGTAGTGTATGCTTACCATTAATATTGGTAGAGATGTCAAGTTTGCTTTAAAATTTTAAGAGATTTTAAAGGTTTATGACGGAATGGTATCCTTAGGACCTAAACAGGCTAGTACTTCTAAGGGATAAAGAGAAGAATTGATAACTATCCCAAGATAGTAGTTCAAATTATCTTATAAATCAAAACTTTCAAGAATGAAATTAGGTAGTACAAATAAGGTGTTAAGATCTTGCTGAATGGCAAGACACTATCGTGTCTCTAGATCGTTTTAATGAATTCTAGTGGTTTATCGAGTTCATGTAGGAAATTAATCTGAACATAACCCTTGTACAACTATTCCCAGTATTTGAAAATTTTAAGTCGAACATAGTTAGTCAGACTATGTTCCACTGTCCCTAGGTTAAATATAGGTGACTAGTCTATATTTGGCCGAGGTTCGATAAAATTTTCAAATACCTAAATTAGGTATACTTGTGATATGTCCGTTGCTTTTGAGAAAATGTCCACTAAACAAAGGCGATGTCAAACCATTCAGTTGCAAGTCCTGCCCATACAAGACTTGTAACCTATGTTTTCACATTCCATTGCATAGAGGATAGTACGGGTAGATACGTGTGGAAATGAAGTTTTAAGTAATTCTAAAACAGTCCATACTTGGCTAGAATCACGAAGTTTTAACAATGAAGGTTTTAGAAGAAAACTTTGATGAATGTAGAGAAAGTTGTTGAACTTTGATGAATGTAGAGAAACTTCAGCTTTTGTAGATGATGGATTAGTTTGTCTTTAGAAATCTCATATTTTGTATTTCTATTTGGAAATCGATAGATTGTGATGGGTTTTTGATATCATATGAAATGATATTGATGAGGTGATGGAATAATTCCAGAGACCATTGCGCAAATCACAATGTCTCGGAAGTAGATTAGACCATTGTGCAATTCACAATGTCTGAGAAGTAGATTAGACCATTGTGAAATTCACAATGTCTGAGAAATGATAGAGAGATCATTGTGTAACTTCACAATGTCTTGAGAATTAACTGAGACCATTGTATGAATTACAATATCTGAGAAATAGGAAAGACCATTGCAATTAGTTACAATATCTTGGACATAAAATGTTGGAGTAGGAACATGATTGGGAGAATGTGGTTGTGTCAAAATGCCCTAGAATAAGCATACGCAGATATGTTTAGTCAATTGTTTAGATAAAATGATTGAAAATAAATCGAGTGTATATATCAACATACTAGTATTTTTGTGTAGCATAACATGTCTAAAAGTCACATAATCGTCTGGAGGATGGAAGGCACGGAGAGCGGAATGCTATAAAATGTTTTTGTGTGGAAATGGTTATAGTTTAGGTCTCAATTAGACCCGTTTCTCTATAAATGTGGCTCTGATACCAATCTGTAACACCCTCAATTTCGTGACACGCAGCGGAATTCAAACTGGGTGTTACTTCATGGCACAACAGTTATAACAATAGAAAACGAACTTTAATTGAGTCATTTTAAAAGATTTATCATTCGATTTATATAAATATCAGAGTTTACAAAATGAGGTCCCAGATGGTTCCATGTTTACAAGTTATATTAAATGAGTTTTCGAATGATAATAAAATTTATAGCCCTCTTGAATATTTGTGCTCCTCCGTGCTAGCCTCGATCATTATGGACCTGAAATACATGCTTAAACTGTCAACACAAAGGTTGAGTGAAATTCATAGAGTTTATTAAATGGTTGAACACAATATATTGGTAGTGTGAGTTAATTAGACTCATACTCATGGTTGGAAAACAAAACAGTTATTATTATTCACTAAGCTCATGCAACCAATACGTTAACGGGTACCAATATCAATCGGTGGAGTTACCCCGGTAGGTACTTTGCCGTCATACCTAAGTCTCAAATATTAGTGCATTTTTTTGAACGTACTTGGTCAATACAAATGGGATTCGTCAATCCCAATAGGCCTATTCACAATATTCGCGCTCACTACTAATAGTGATTAAATGGTTCATGATAAGGGTCTTGGATTGGCAAGGATGGTACTTAGTGACAATAAAACAATCAGATAGCATATAATTGAAAAGCATTGTGTTCAGTTTAAAATAGCATGTATTCCCCCCAAGGGTTTGTAAAACAATTAAGTATTGGAAAGTGGGGCTATGAACTAACCGTGAGTTGAATGATATCAAATGTATAACGAAGTCGATGGATAAGCCGGGAAACCTCTACGCACAACCTATGATAGAATGTTGCGACTTAGGTTGGAACAATGTCTAAGAATACAAAAACGTGCCTATATATGTCTTGCATATTGTTCATGATGTAGTACTTAGTATATGGTGTAAGTCTTTGAATAAAAGTGGTTTATGAAACATGTATAGTTTGTATATCTCTTACTACCATTCGGGCCGTCATATTTCAGAGGTCATGTAGTAAACGTTCGAGGAGCTAGGACACTTTAAATCGTCAATCCAACAACTCGTTGATCCGTTTACCCAAATGAAACCCCTCACATGAAGCTCCATAGTGTTGTAGTATTTGATAGAAAATATATGTTTTTGATCTTTAAAAGTTACATGTCCGAATAGTTGAATAAACTTAGGAAAGTTTATTTTGAATGAAGATTGTTATCTTTAATGAGTTTATAAAGCCTAGAATGGATATGATATTACTTGCAAAGTCTCATGGTCATTGGATGGACTAGATCCAAATTGGTTGATTATGTTACTACTAACACTTTAGTTCATGTTTTCGACATAGAAAGCCATAAGCTCTTAGCCGTGGCTTTGGCGTGACTTTGGGCATGGCTACCATGGTCTTGAGACTCATCCTTGGCCTTAGCTAGGGCTGTGGTCTCGGATTTAAGGTCATTAGACCTCTTGGTTTTACTTAGCCATAACCAATACATGGTCATTTGGGTATTAAAAAGGGGCTGTTAAGAATTTGAAGAAAAATATCACTCGTTATGCATTTTCAGGGTTCGAGCTTCTTTTATCTCGAACGAAAACGTCATTCCGGACTACTTTCGTGTTTTAACTTTTTGATGAAACGGAGCAGAAGTGCCTCGTTTAACTAGGTCAGATTGCTAATCAGTAGCGTTTCGACAGTTTTGGTTTTTCCGGTTTGATAACTTCATTTTGCCATATCTTTTGACTCGTGTACTCGTTTTAGGTGATTAAAATTGCTATGTTTTCCTTTTAAGTCCTATTTAACAGTAGGTAAGTGTTCAATATCATGGTTATACTATTTTGGTCGAATTTCACAATATATGTCACTAGTTTTCTTGTTTATGTCTATTTAGCTAACATATGGTTCCTTTAACTTGTTTTAATGGTTTTTATACATCACGAACATAACACAAAGGCCATATATAGAATGAATGAAACATAATAAGCATGAAAATGATATTGAGCAAGAAAGTGTATTAGGGTTTTTTACAACTTTTGGCTTTCTAAAGAAAGGAAACTAAGAACAAGGATAGGACTTTGATTGAGCAAGCTTCTCTTCACTTTGGCAATCCTGCTACACTTTTGTAATCCTGAAGGACTTTGTGTTGAGATCTTTTAGTGACTTGAATATATTTCAATTCAAGAAAATCACATAAACTTGCAAGTGTTTGAGATGGAGTTCACTTGGAGCTTGAAACTAGTTGAAATACTTGAAGTTGGAAACTAACTAATGAAAGTGTTTAAGCTTATGTTATGGGAAGGCAAGAAGAGGGGGTGGTGGGTTATATAGGGCCTTGAGGAGGTGCTAGGAAGGTGTTAGGAAGGTTCAATGAAGAGGTGCAAGTATTAGGATATTTAGGAAGCTTACTTAGGAAGTTTTACACATGTAATGATCAAAACTCATCAAGGCTTATCACAAGCCACATGGCTTGATGACTTTAGCCAAGAATTTCGTTCACATCTTATCTTGGATGACTAGATATGATTTTTGATATTATCTTGCTTTTACGGAGGTAGTTTAGTCCTGATAATCGCTAACTGTAAGTCGTTAAGTCACGAAACGTAAAACCGGGTATCGTAAAAATATGAAACTTGTAGAAATGATTAAACTTGTCAATATACTCATATTTAAGTTATAAAAATGAGTGACAAGTTTAATGGGTCGCGAAAATGCTGATAACGCTGGAAACATAGGTTTAAAACACGTTAAATGTAAAACGTACGAAAGTCGCGTAAAATAGAGAAAAGTAAAATGTAACTTTTTTAATATGATGATAATGAATTAAAATGGCCTATAATGTCTAGACTGGGCTCAGTCTAGTGTCGGTTGGTATTTAATGTCTTTTAGACATAAAACCGTAAGCCTAAAAAATCGAGGAATGATTTATAATATCAAAGAATGATTTTATGGTCAAAGGAGGAGGGAAAATATGTTGACTTTTCCAAAAATGTGAAAGCTTCTAAACGTCTTATAAAATGTGGTGCAGGTATAGGCTAAGGTTGCGGATAAGTAAAAGTGCTTAAAACGCAAATTTCTGTTTTGTAAGGCACAGGGTCTATTTGGTAACATTTTAACTTACTTATCAAAAATTCCCTAATTGATCATGAGTGAACTAAACATTAATCTGATGCGAGGAAAATTGGCGCAGTTGGTTTTCGTTATGCGAAGTGTGTTTAAATGACGTTTAAACCAAACGTATAGTTTCTTAATAACTTTTGCGAAAATGATCCGATGAGCGTCAAACTTTTATTTTATCATGAAAATAATTTATCTCATGAGAATATGAAATAAAAAATTTGGAAATGAATAGTGAAAGTGAATAGTAAAAATGAATAGTAAAAATTCGGGATTAGATAGTAACCTGAAAATGCGAATTGTTACAGTCTTACTACCTTAACTGGAATTTCGTCCCAGAATTCAGTGTGTGTTATCTAATGTTGAAGTCTTTAGGAGAGAGTGTGGGTATATGATGCGAATTCTAATATCCGCGTTTCTAAATTTCTAATCATAAAATGTGTTATGTACCATTCTAAGTTTTTGGTGGAGACTTAAGTTGGTAATCTAAAGGGTTTGCCAAAATTTTATAGTGTCCAATATATCTTAAGTTTGGCTTTTCCCATTTTTCAAAACGAATAATAACTTATGGTATCGAGGCTGTCAACATAACCTTAATTCCTAACATGGAGTTTTTGAAAGTTAGCGCCTTACATCTTTGTAACTTTTTGGATGATTGTGTGTGGCATGCAGTTTGCAATATTGTGATAACTATTGTTGTAGGGAGGTTTAGCTAGTGGAAAGTGGTTATCGAAACCATTTCCAAAATTGATTATGTCTTAGGTAGTTTTGGGATGAAGGCAATATCGTATAATGTGTATGTCAACTAATGTTTGAAAGAAATGTGATATTGTGAAGTTTTACATACTGACTTATAACGAGTTTTCAGGTAATGATGTGATATATGAATGATCAGAAGAGTGTAGTGTATGCTTACCATTAATATTGGTAGAGATGTCAAGTTTGCTTTAAAATTTTAAGAGATTTTAAAGGTTTATGACGGAATGGTATCCTTAGGACCTAAACAGGCTAGTACTTCTAAGGGATAAAGAGAAGAATTGATAACTATCCCAAGATAGTAGTTCAAATTATCTTATAAATCAAAACTTTCAAGAATGAAATTAGGTAGTACAAATAAGGTGTTAAGATCTTGCTGAATGGCAAGACACTATCGTGTCTCTAGATCGTTTTAATGAATTCTAGTGGTTTATCGAGTTCATGTAGGAAATTAATCTGAACATAACCCTTGTACAACTATTCCCAGTATTTGAAAATTTTAAGTCGAACATAGTTAGTCAGACTATGTTCCACTGTCCCTAGGTTAAATATAGGTGACTAGTCTATATTTGGCCGAGGTTCGATAAAATTTTCAAATACCTAAATTAGGTATACTTGTGATATGTCCGTTGCTTTTGAGAAAATGTCCACTAAACAAAGGCGATGTCAAACCATTCAGTTGCAAGTCCTGCCCATACAAGACTTGTAACCTATGTTTTCACATTCCATTGCATAGAAGATAGTACGGGTAGATACGTGTGGAAATGAAGTTTTAAGTAATTCTAAAACAGTCCATACTTGGCCAGAATCACGAAGTTTTAACAATGAAGGTTTTAGAAGAAAACTTTGATGAATGTAGAGAAAGTTGTTGAACTTTGATGAATGTAGAGAAACTTCAGCTTTTGTAGATGATGGATTAGTTTGTCCTTTAGAAATCTCATATTTTGTATTTCTATTTGGAAATCGATAGATTGTGATGGGTTTTTGATATCATATGAAATGATATTGATGAGGTGATGGAATAATTCCAGAGACCATTGCGCAAATCACAATGTCTCGGAAGTAGATTAGACCATTGTGCAATTCACAATGTCTGAGAAGTAGATTAGACCATTGTGAAATTCACAATGTCTGAGAAATGATAGAGAGATCATTGTGTAACTTCACAATGTCTTGAGAATTAACTGAGACCATTGTATGAATTACAATATCTGAGAAATAGGAAATACCATTGCAATTAGTTACAATATCTTGGACATAAAATGTTGGAGTAGGAACATGATTGGGAGAATGTGGTTGTGTCAAAATGCCCTAGAATAGGCATACGCAGATATGTTTAGTCAATTGTTTAGATAAAATGATTGAAAATAAATCGAGTGTATATATCAATATACTAGTATTTTTGTGTAGCATAACATGTCTAAAAGTCACATAATCGTCTGGAGGATGGAAGGCACGGAGAGCGGAATGCTATAAAATGTTTTTGTGTGGAAATGGTTATAGTTTAGGTCTCAATTAGACTCGTTTCTCTATAAATGTGGCTCTGATACCAATCTGTAACACCCTCAATTTCGTGACACGCAGCGGAATTCAAACTGGGTGTTACTTCATGGCACAACAGTTATAACAATAGAAAACGAACTTTAATTGAGTCATTTTAAAAGATTTATCATTCGATTTATATAAATATCAGAGTTTACAAAATGAGGTCCCAGATGGTTCCATGTTTACAAATTATATTAAATGAGTTTTCGAATGATAATAAAATTTATAGCCCTCTTGAATATTTGTGCTCCTCCATGCTAGCCTCGATCATTATGGACCTGAAATACATGCTTAAACTGTCAACACAAAGGTTGAGTGAAATTCATAGAGTTTATTAAATGGATGAACACAATATATTGGTAGTGTGAGTTAATTAGACTCATACTCATGGTTGGAAAACAAAACAGTTATTATTATTCACTAAGCTCATGCAACCAATACGTTAACGGGTACCAATATCAATCGGTGGAGTTACCCCGGTAGGTACTTTGCCGTCATACCTAAGTCTCTAATATTAGTGCATTTTTTTGAACGTACTTGGTCAATACAAATGGGATTCGTCAATCCCAATAGGCCTATTCACAATATTCGCGCTCACTACTAATAGTGATTAAATGGTTCATGATAAGGGGTCTTGGATTGGCAAGGATGGTACTTAGTGACAATAAAACAATCAGATAGCATATAATTGAAAAGCATTGTGTTCAGTTTAAAATAGCATGTATTCCCCCCAAGGGTTTGTAAAACAATTAAGTATTGGAAAGAGGGGCTATGAACTAACCGTGAGTTGGATGATATCAAATGTATAACGAAGTCGATGGATAAGCCGGGAAACCTCTACGCACAACCTATGATAGAATGTTGCGACTTAGGTTGGAACAATGTCTAAGAATACAAAAACGTGCCTATATATGTCTTGCATATTGTTCATGATGTAGTACTTAGTATATGGTGTAAGTCTTTGAATAAAAGTGGTTTATGAAACATGTATAGTTTGTATATCTCTTACTACCATTCGGGCCGTCATATTTCAGAGGTCATGTAGTAAACGTTCGAGGAGCTAGGACACGTTAAATCGTCAATCCAGCAACTCGCCGATCCGTTTACCCAAATGAAACCCCTCACATGAAGCTCCCTAGTGTTGTAGTATTTGATAGAAAATATATGTTTTTGATCTTTAAAAGTTACATGTCCGAATAGTTGAATAAACTTAGGAAAGTTTATTTTGAATGAAGATTGTTATCTTTAATGAGTTTATTAAGCCTAGAATGGATATGATATTACTTGTAAAGTCTCATGGTCATTGAATGAAGTAGATCCAAATTGGTTGATTATGTGACTACTAACACTTTAGTTCATGTTTTTTACTTAGAAAGCCATAAGGTCTTAGCCGTGGCTTTGGCGTGACTTTGGTCATGGCTACCATGGTCTTGAGACTCATCCTTGGCCTTAGCCATGGCTGTGGTCTCGGCTTTAAGGTCATTAGACCTCTTGGTTTTACTTAGCCATAACCAATACATGGTCATTTGGGTATTAAAAATGGGTTGTTAAGAATTTGAAGAAAAATATCACTCGTTATGCATTTTCAAGGTTCGAGCTTCTTTTATCCTGAACGAAAACGTCATTCTGGACAACTTTCGTGTTTTAAGCTTTTGATGAAACGGAGCTAAAGTGCCTCGTTTAACTAGGTCAGATTGCTAATCAGTAGCGTTTCGACAGTTTTGGTTTTTCCGGTTTGATAACTTCATTTTGCCGTATCTTTTGACTCGTGTACTCGTTTTAGGTGATTCAAATTGCTATGTTTTCCTTTTAAGTCCTATTTAATAGTAGGTAAGTGTTCAATATCATGGTTATACTATTTTGGTCGAATTTCACAATATATGTCACTAGTTTTCTTGTTTATGTCTATTTAGCTAACATATGGTTCCTTTAACTTGTTTTAATGGTTTTTATACATCACGAACATAACACAAAGACCATATATAGAATGAATGAAACATAATAAGCATGAAAATGATATTGAGCAAGAAAGTGTATTAGGGTTTTTTACAACTTTTGGCTTTCTAAAGAAAGGAAACTAAGAACAAGGATAGGACTTTGATTGAGCAAGCTTCTCTTCACTTTGGCAATCCTTCTACACTTTTGTAATCTTGAAGGACTTTGTGTTGAGATCTTTTAGTGACTTGAATATATTTCAATTCAAGAAAATCACATAAACTTGCAAGTGTTTGAGATGGAGTTCACTTGGAGCTTGAAACTAGTTGAAATACTTGAAGTTGGAAACTAACTAATGAAAGTGTTTAAGCTTATGTTATGGGAAGGCAAGAAGAGGGGGTGGTGGGTTATATAGGGCCTTGAGGAGGTGCTAGGAAGGTGTTAGGAAGGTGCAATGAGGAGGTGCAAGTATTAGGATATTTAGGAAGCTTACTTAGGAAGTTTTACACATTTAATGATGAAAACTCATCAAGACTTATCACAAGCCACATGGCTTGATGACTTTAGCCAAGAATTTCGTTCACATCTTATCTTGGATGACTAGATATGATTTTTGATATTATCTTGCTTTTACGGAGGTAGTTTAGTCCCGGTAATCGCTAACTGTAAGTCGTTAAGTCACGAAACGTAAAACCGGGTATCGTAAAAATATGAAACTTGTAGAAATGATTAAACTTGTCAATATACTCATATTTAACTTATAAAAATGAGTGACAAGTTTAATGGGTCGCGAAAATGCTGATAACGCTGGAAACGTAGGTTTAAAACGCGTTAAATGTAAAACGTACGAAAGTTGCGTAAAATAGAGAAAAGTAAAATGTAACTTTTTTAATATGATGATAATGAATTAAAATGGCCTATAATATCTAGATTGGGCTCAGTCTAGTGTCGGTTGGTATTTAATGTCTTTTAGACATAAAACCGTAAGCCTAAAAAAATTGAGGAATGATTTATAATATCAAAGAATGATTTTATGTTCAAAGGAGGAGGGAAAATATGTTGACTTTTCCAAAAATGTGAAAGCTTCAAAACGTCTTATAAAATGTGGTGCAGGTATACGCTAAGGTTACTGATAAGTAAAAGTGCTTAAAACGTAAATTTCTGTTTTGTAAGGCACAGGGTCTATTTGGTAACATTTTAACTTAATTATCAAAAATTCCCTAATTGATCATGAGTGTACTAAACATTAATCTGATGCGAGAAAAATTGGTGCAGTTGGTTTTCGTTATGCGAAGGGTGTTTAAACGACGTTTAAACCAAACGTATAGTTTCTTAATAACTTTTGCGAAAATGATCCGATGAGCGTCAAACTTTTATTTTATCATGGAAATAATTTATCTCACGAGAATATGAAATAAAAATTTCAGAAATGAATAGTGAAAGTGAATAGTAAAAATGAATAGTAAAATGAATAGTAAAAATTCGGGATTGGATATTAACCTGAAAATGCAAATTGTTACAATGGTCCTCTTCCATTCAAGGTTTATTCTTTTATCATCATTGATAGAACTCCATAGGTGCTTATTGTTCCATATCCACTCTTTGTCAACCCTACCATCACAAAGATCGTCATTGGGGTTACAAGATGCCCATAAATCGTACCATACCTCGTTGTCTACGGGTATGGCTTAACACCAATGGTATTTCTTAACTATCACCATAGCATTCCTGCCAGTTTTCTTGTCATGCTGAGCTATCATCCCCATAAGATTCTTGGCTTTCATACCATTTATCGGGGTAACCCTTCTACTTGATATACTTTTGGATATTGGCTCTGAATTAGTACCTTCACTACGCCGTAGCTTATCAACATGGCAACGGTGTAGTTCCTCTCTGATACATTTTTCCTGTAAAATATCACTAGGCAAACTATTATGATTAGTGGTTAAGTGCTCGTGTGTAGTAAATTAGGGGAAAAGCTTTCTTCCATATTAATTTTGGCGTTCCCGTTATTGATAACACAAACAGTTTCAATTTTATGACACTTTCCTCCATTGTCCATATTAAAAATGAGTTTTTTATCATTAACTTTAAGAGAAATGAGTTTATTAAAGACATCGATCATGGCTTGGGCAGTAGCAAGTAAAGGCCTTCCTAAAATAATAGGTAATTAATTATCTTCTTCCATGTCAAGTATGACAAAGTCAACAGGAAAAGTGAATTCATCAATTTTTACCAATACATTCTCTACTATGCCCTTAGGGATGCTCACTGTTCTATCGGCCATTTCTATAGTCATGCAAACCGGTTTGATAGGTCCTAAACTTAGGCTTTTGTACATAGAAAATGGCATAATACTAATGCTAGCTCCTAAGTCGGCTAAAGCATTACTAATAAACAAGCTATCAATTGAACAAGGGAGAATAAAACTTCCTGGATCCTTCTCCTTTGGAGGCAATTGATGTTGAATGATCGCGGAGCACCTAGCATTTAGTTTCACCTCTTCTCCTTGTCTAGCATCCATAGGAAAGAGGTCCATTTCATCCACAAAATCTCCTTCGTCTTCAGATTCCTCCTCATCATGTTTAGAGAAAAATTCAAGTTCTTCATTAGAGTACCTGAAAGGAGTGTAAAGGGGTTGACCATTATTAGAAAATATGGCCTTGTAAGCTCCAGAATCCTTAGAGCAGCCACCCTTAGTTTCACTAGCTTGCTTTGAAATTTGATTAGTTAAAAGCCCAATTTTTGTTTCAAGGCTTTTAATTGTATCGTTGTGGCTTTTTAGGTTTAGTGTTGTTCCCTCTTGAAAGCTTTTAAGCCACTCTTCACGTTCCATTTGCTTTTTAGCCAACTCATCAAGATACTTTTGGATAGACTCTTCAAGGCTAGTTCTTCCATATGAAGGTCTGTTGTCATTTTTAGACTAATAATTTGGAGGCCCCGGACGAAACCTTGTTCCTCTATTACCTTGAAATGGTCTTCCTTCCCCATATTTCACCTCTTCCATCTTTTCATCATCCTCTTTTAAAGGACAATCTTTGGCCAAATGAGGTCCCTCACAAACACTACATCCAACTTGAATAACATGAACATTCTTCTTGAGCTTCTTCATGTCATGTCCCAAGCTTTCGAGTTTGTTGGTGATGAGGGCAATTCCATCCGAGCTTCCAACTATGCTCCTACTACTTCTACCTGCATGCCACTTTTGAGAGTGGTTAGCCATATCTTCAATAGCCTTTAAGGCTTGAGCAAGGGTCATTCCAGGGATCGGCCCCTGAGAATCTAACATTTGTCGAGTGGAAATATTGATCCTTTTGTAGAAAATGTTAACTATTTGCTACTTGTTGAGATCATGAGTATGGCACTTGTACAAAAGATCATTGTACCTACCCCAAGCTTGGTACAATGTCTCGTCTCCATCCTGCTTGAAGTTATGGATGTTTTCAAGCTGTTTCGCCATCCTTGAAGGAGGGCAATATCTCTGAATGAAATGCTTCTTTAATAGAGCCCACGTATCAATGGTGCCTGCAAGCAACCTATCTATCCATCTCTTAGCTGCACCAGTAAAAGTCATGGGGAAGACTCTAAGCATAATCGCATCATGAGATACTCCAGGAATATTGAACAAACTAACAATGTAAAGGACATTGTGAATGTGCTCACGAGCATCTTCCATCTTGCTTCCCGAAAAGGGGTCTTTCTGCAATTCCCATATGAATTGGTTCTTGATCTCGAACTGTACATCTTGTCCAATAGCTGGCCTAACCAAACCAGGCCCTTGTTCTTCCCTTGTAAGAGCAAGATATTCTTTGAGAGCAAGGGCGTCAATATCAACTTCTTCCATGGTACCTGAAACCTGTAAATAATCGTAACAAACCTAAAAACAAAATTAAAATTGCAAAACTTAAATAAAATCCTAATAGCTCCCCGACATTGGCGCCAAAAACTTGATGCAGGTTTTACCAACCAGGTTTTAATATTTATGAAGTCTCATCTACCTAAGGTCTACCTAATACACTATTGGGCAGTATGCCCGGTCTTGTGAGGTATAGCTAGATGGTAAAGCAAAGGTCGTCACAAGAGCTATGCGTGTGGAATCTATCTAAGCTTAGTGTCATGTTTAAAAAAGGGTTTTAAGATTAAAATATTAATTAAACTAATAAAACAAATAAATGAAAGCAAAGAAATAAATGAAGGGAATCAGTAGAGAGAAGCGATGTTAACCTAGTTATTACTTTTGTTATTATCATGACAAGTTTTCTAATTAAGTGCATCCTATCATTTTATCTAGGGATTCAAGTCGGTAGACTCAGATGGTCAAATCGCATAACCTATCTTACACCTTGTCCTATTCTTGAAACTTTTTACCATTCCAAGAGTTCACTGGGCGGCGTGAACCTACGAGATGCAAGAGTCATTAAGTGTCTCTACTAACTTAGACTAGTCTAACGGGATGCGGGCGGTCGCAACTTACATCCACTTTAATTCCTTAAGCAAGTCAGTTTGGTAGGAGGTCGTTCATTGAAATTTCCAAATGTATGGTGATATTTCTATCACCAAGTCACAACCTTATAATGAGATGCGGCCGGTCGGTCCTCACTCCCCCGTCTAAGGAACTACCAAACATCATTACTACCAAAACTAGAGTTTCCTAAGACATGCTAAGAAATTATTCAAATAAAACGATAATAGATGCGAGAAAACTAAATCATAGCAATAACAATTTCATAACAAGGCTAACACCAAGAGGTGTTTAGCCACTTATATTAAATGTAGAAAAATTTATGTTCAACATTGTAAATGAAAACATAAATCTATACAAGAATTATAAATGGGTAAACTTATGATTTAAAGTGTGATTTCTCCCTTGGAGATGACTTGTATGTAGGTGAAATGTCATTCTCCTTGCTCCCTGAATTCCTCTAAACTTCTTTGTGGTGGAGTGATGTGAAAATTGATTGATAAAACTCAGAATTACAGCTGGTATTTATAGTGCCTGACTACTATGGCATAGCTCTAGGGTTGGCTACGCCATAGCCTTTGTAAAACACAACTACGCCGTAGTTTGATTATGGATTACGGGCGTAGAACTTCTGCTGGCACTTCTATGGTGTAGTTATTTCAGAAACTACGCCGTAACTTCATCAAGGATCACAGATATTTATCACTGTTTAATATTAAGACCTATGGCGTAGCTTGAATGTTTGCTATGTCCGTAAAAGTCTTGTTGGAATAACTACACCATAGTCGATGTGTCGACTACGCAGTAGGTCTTTGGTTGACTTTCTTCTGGTCATCTGAGTGAGCTATAGCGTAGGTAGAGAGTCCCTCTACACCGTAGTTAGTGTAGAATGCGCATACTTCAATAATCTTCATATTAAGTCCTCCATTTCCTCATCTTTTCGTTCCTTTGCTCATCTTTGTCCTGAAAATTGAATATAAACAAATAAAAGCATATATCATCATAAAATAACATAAAAGATGAGAATATTAGGGGGAAATTAATACTAAAATATCAGAACTATTTGATGTTATCAATGTGAAAGTGAAATAAAGGTTAGTGCGATGTAGCTCGCCAAGGATGTGTTAGTTAAAGTGTGCTTAGACGTGGTTGAGATAGAATGGTGATGGTTTAAGTAACTGAAGGTATGTGTTATTGTTTAAAGATTATAATAGATTAACCCGTCATGATGCCCTATTGTATGAATGATTATGATATTATGTTATATCCTCTTTACTTACTAAGCC
Organism: Artemisia argyi; assembly: GCA_030686995.1. Taxonomy (NCBI): domain Eukaryota; kingdom Viridiplantae; phylum Streptophyta; class Magnoliopsida; order Asterales; family Asteraceae; genus Artemisia; species Artemisia argyi. The sequence continues at coordinate 78,371,410 of CM060687.1, forward strand.
TCGTGCTTACGATTTAGATGTTTACCATGTTTTTAGATGCTCATGCTAGGATGGTAAGCTTGGACTAAGGCTTAAGGATTGCTAGTGTGGAAGATAGAAGGTTTGGTGATGTGTTTAGTAGCTTAGGTAGATACCGGGCTCAAGTCAATGTTGTACCCCCCCTTGGTCTTAAATGGTTTGTGTACGTATCGTCAAGTGTCAAGGTATATGGCATGGTCGTTGAAGTAATTGATTTGTCAAAAGGTATGTTATAACATGGTTTAAGTGTCTACGGTCAAGTTTAAGGGGGTGTTTGGAAGAATGTGTATTTACACCCATTTTGGGTTGTGAATGGGTTAATGATTTATGAACATGATTATTATGTTAAGTTAATGATTTCTAGAGTGTTAGAAGTAATATGGAAGTGGTATACATTGAATGTAATGTAAATGGGTCAAAACGGGTATTTTGGCAAAATACCCGTTACTTTGTAAAGTATGATTTTGTGGGTCGTCTAGACCAAGTTTATATATTTTAATGTGTCATACATTATGTTATTAAGTTCTGGAAGTTTTGGGGTCTTTTCAAGTAATAGAAGTCATTTTCCAGAAAATGGGTTAAAAGTGCATATAAGGAGTATGCGGAAAAAGGGGTGTTTAGGACAAGGTCCTTTTTAACCCATTTTGGGTCAAACAGGTCAAGAACCTTGGGAAACAATGTATATGGTATATTTTTAGTTAAATGTGTATTACATGTATTTAAAGATAAGTCTAAAGCGTTGATTTTACGTTTTATGGTGTTACAGGTCATTTTGAGAAAAAGTGCCCATGAAGGTCCTGGAAGGGTATAAGTGCCCACGAAGGGTATACACTATACAAAAATGGCCTTTCGTCACACATGGTCGATTTCAAATGGTCACACTATAACATATTTACGTGACTAAATGTATGAAAATAAAATAAACAGCCACACTCGATCCGACTTGTGTGACCATTTCAGAAGATATATGTCACACATTTGTGTATTTATGTGACTAGAGGGTAGTTGGTAAATATTTTTCGATCATTTAGTCACGTTTAATTTGGGACGTGTGACCGATACAAATCAGCTTTAAGCATTAGTCACACTACAGATATACATATGTGACAAATATATGTCACACAATTGAAGAGTGTGACCAAAATAGATATATGGTCACATGAAGTAATTGTGTATGTGACTAAATTATATAGTCAAGTTTGTCACACATTATTTAAACGTGACTTCTATTCTTTGCTGAATATTTAGCCACATAGCATTTGAAATGTGTGACAACTGAAAAGTAAGTTTGAAGCATTAGTCACGATATGCATTTAATAGTGACAAATATATATGTCACACACTTGAAGAGTGTGACCAAATGTCATATATGGTCACACAAAACCATAGAAACATGATTAAGTGTAACAAAAATTTGATACATATGGTCACGTAAGTAAATATGTGTGTCTAAAGTTTAGTGTGTGTTTGCTTGCCACAACTTAATGTGTATAGTCACATTTAATTGTAGCACGATCATGTGACTATAGGCTTTACAATAGTCACACCATATTAAATGTGTATCTAAATTATGTTTATTGCCACATTATAAGGGTATTATATGTGCAATACATTCAAAATAGTCACATTGTGATATTTATGTGACTATTATTTATAGGAAAATGTGAACTCGGTTATCATTAACCTTGATATTAGTCACATCGAGTGTTTGTGTGACTAAATTCAAAATGTTATATATAGTCACATGAAGTATTTATTTTGGTGTCTAAATCATAGTCATATTTTGTCACACATTATTTAAGTGTAGTCACAATTCGATACATATAGTCACACATTTCGGATAACTTATGTAATTTTGAGGGGTTAGATATGGATTTTATATTCTCTCTAGTTTGAGTCTAATTTCATATTACCTGCATGAATTGAGTTCAGACTATTAGTCGATCATGACTCTTCATTTGCCCCATTACAATGCTGCTAGGCATAAATTAATGTTGCTAGGCATAAGTTAATGCTGCTAGGCATAAATTAATGCTGCTAGACATAAATCAAGCTTAATGAATAGATAAAAAATCAAGCTTAATCAAGCTTTAATGAAGCAAGAAAGTTAAAATTCATATAATAATAAACCAAAAAAAAACATTAGTATCCATAACAAAAGAAAAATAAAGCAGTTCATACATAAAAAAAAGTTTAACAATTAAATTTTGGAGATTTCTCCGGATCAAACGACAAATGCACATTATCGTAGTCAATGGAGTGGAATCTCTCTTCCACACTCAAAAATCCACCAACATCAGCCGCATCCTCTTCCACTGAACCAACCCGCGGCTTTGATCGCTTGTATTCCTTCTCATCTTTCTTAATTTGAAGCAAACTTGCTTTGCGTCTTGCCTTGTTTCTTCGAGAACTCCACAACTCATACCACTCTTCAATGTTAAACACCTTCTCTGGTTTCTTGAAATCAAATAAGCAATTAGATGATAAATTTACAGATTATCCTTTTAATTTGGTATTCTTATATGATGTATATAATGTAACATTCTAACATTAAAGATTATCATTTTGTTAAATTTATACAGATTATCCTTTTGATAAATTTACAGATTATCCTTTTGACCGTCTTGATTGGGGGGCCGAAAATTTTCGATATAATAATGTTACATTGTAACATTAAAGATTATCCTTTTGGTATATTATATATGATGTAAGTTTTGAATGTTGGGTGAGTAAAGCTAGGTTTTTCACAGATCTTATGTACTAGGAAGATAACAAATATAAGGAATAAAACATTCAAACTACTACGTAGTAAACTAACACAATTTCATAACTGATTACCTAAAGCTACCAATTGATAACCATTTTTATAAATTCATAAAAGCTTAATACACCAAAATTATTATGGATTAACTAACTTCTACTAGAAGAAAAAAAAACCAAGTCAACATGTACATAACATCTTTACAAACTTTGAATGTTTACGTGTACAAAAGTTTAATTAATGTACTTACTTTGAACGCTTCTTCATTGATGAAATGCACCTTTTCTTGTTTCCAGCCATAACTTCTATCTTAGATTGTTTTAAAAAGTGTGTGTTGAAAAGCTAAGTGATGGCCTTAAAAAGGGATGCAACATACTATACGCCTAGGGAATTTTGAAAGTCTCAACATTAAAGATTATTGCAATTTACCAAGTTGAACGTCACATTAGCATGTGAAATGCACTAATTACTCGTGCCTAATTCTAATCATTTTAATTTTGCACATTAAATGCGCGCTCCTAAACATTCTATAATTTTATTTTTAAACTTTAAATGGTAATAAGCATTGTAAGTGGTTTCAAATGTTAGAAAATATAGTAAGAATAAACATAATGGAATTAATCTAGTTATTAGTTGTGTAAAATTTGTGTTTGTGACAGTGTTTACTCCTTGCATTGGCAAACTTACTTCAACACTGTTATGACCTGATTAATAAAGAACTTAATGCTGCTAGGCATAACTTAATGCTGCTAGGCATAAATTACTATGAACCGGTGTAACTGTAAAAAAGTAACTGTAAACCGTTGTGACACTTTGTAAACCGTTGTGACACTTAAACATTGTGACATTGCGACTCTTGTGTGCCTATAAATACAAAGGAATTACAACCAACTTCTTTCATCTTTTCATTACGTATTCAATTTTTGTTTGGAACTGCAATGGCTTCATCATCTTCAAATCCTGCTTCAAAGAAAACAAAACGTTCAAGGGATACTTCTCCTCCTCCTCCTCTAATGCCAGAAAAATATAAAATCCACGGCCTAACCCAAGAGTGCTGGGACAAATGCCATTCTGAAGGCCAATATGGTACTGAACGACAGTTGGTTGAACTTTACAACAAACAAATCGCGCGGTTGGAAGAACAAAACAAAAAAGACCAAGAGACCATACTGGTGCATCAGAACAAAGTTAATGTTCGGAATCAAGAAATAGAACAAATCCGTGGAAACATTGTTGATATTTACAAAGGCATTCAAAATAGTTTGTATAATTTTCATTGAATTAACCCTGATGTAAGATGATATTAATCATTATTTTGTTATTTCTTTGAAGTTTAATGTTTTTGTGTTCAAAGAAAACTTATCTTATGTTTCTTTGTTAATCAAGTTATCGATTACTATATGATCAAGTTATCTTTTTGTTGATTAATTATGTTATGTTGCTTTGTTGACTATGTTACGATGCTTTGTTAAAAGTCAAACAAAGATTGTCAAACTTGATTGTCATTTGAAAAAGTCAAAGAGTCCAAGTGAATTTGGGCAACTCCGGGTTTGGATTTGAATTTGGGTGAATGCTAGTAACTCAGAACATAATAAGGCTTGGCATAACTTAATGCTGCTAGGGATAAAAATAAAATGCCACAAAAATTAACCGATTCATATTCAGTTCATTAATGAGAAAATTGAGCAATGACAACATGTTTATTCATAAAGTAAAATAAAGTAGTACAAAAGGATTACACAGGTTTATTCAAATTACTTCCTAACTCAACTAATACATTTTCTTTTTACCTTTCCCTTTTGAACAAACTTTGGGCATTTTTGGTTCCCATGGTTTTATACCCTTGTCTTCACAAGTCTTAGCATTGGGCAGGCCTAGCACCTGATCCATCTCATCAAAAAGCTCTTTGGCAGTCTTTGGCAGTCTTTTTTGGAGTTTTAACCTTCCTAGCATCTTCCTTTTTTGTGCATGATCAAGAATATCCCTTTGGAAAGTAGTCTGCCCATGTATTTGGAGGACCTTCAGAACTGCTTGATATGTGAAATGAACTTGAGTCACTTGAGTCACTGCTGTCAATGTTAATGATTTCTACAAAATATATATATATATATATATATATATATATATATATATATATATATATATATATATATATATATATATATATATATATATATATATTAAAATTAACAAAAATAATAGTTGTGTAAATGAAATAAAAGATACTGTTGCAATCCAGGGTGTGTTTGAAACAACCTTTTTTCTTGGAACTCATTGTTTCAGTAGGATGGCTGGTTTTAGATCATAAAAAAGAATGGAATGCAATAAACCAACATATTTCCCTTCTGAGTACCCACAACATCTCCTTTTGTCGTTTCAACTCCCTTTGAGCAAAGGACTGCACCAGCCGCATTGCTAGATTGTTGAAAAAACAAAAGGAAATGTTTGGGCACTCAGAATGGAAAGGTATGTTGAAATTCCAGACTCATTTAGATCATAAAAAAGAATGGAATGCAAATAGAGTGATACAAACAATCTAGAAATGTTAAGTAAAGAATATAGTCTAAGTAACATCACTCATCTTGAATGCGATGATGAAGGAGTGTGGCCTGTCATGAACAATACACACTATATCATCATCGCATTGAAGACATCTCAATGATCAGGACAGATCTATCTAACGTTGCAGAAAGGTTCCATTGCTTTGTTTTTTGGACACCGTCTACTTCCATTTGTGGCGTTGATCTTGATCACAAGCTTTGGCTCTTTCAAGAATGTATTCTTCATTGTCGGGATAAAAGTTTAAAATCAAGGTACATTATTGAAAGAGCCAAAGCTTGTGATCAAGATCAACGCCACAAATGGAAGTAGATGTTTTCCAAATTAAGCAACAGAACCTTCTACAACGCTAGATAGATCTGCCCTAATTATTGAGCTTTGAGTTATTAGAAAACAGATTCTTACTATCGTTTATATTGCTCCCTTAGATGTGACGAACATACATATTAATTATGTAGATTCTACGACATTAGAGAGCTAATCGTGCATGAATGAAATCATATTAAATTTATATTAACAATGCAATGAACTACCATCCTTTCTACCATAGCCAACAACAACATATTATTCAGCCTTGAATCGCTAACCTACCAACATGCCGGAATACGAAGACACTAAATTCAAGCATCGAACCTACAAATTATACTTGATAATTGTTTCTGTATATTGACAAAGAGCAAAGATGAATCAACAATGGATGAACAACACCAAAACAAGTTTATGTTCATACTTGAAAGTGGTGTCTATTCACCCATCATTGATACTTCTTCCATCTTTGATACTTGGATGTTTTAGCCTAAATATTCGCACACACAGCCGCCACTTTTCTTCCTTATTCTCTCAAAACAAATGCAACATAATTCTTATACCAAGACAAAATAAGCTAATCCAAGCAAACCTTAATATCTCTTTTGCTCTAATTATTCGCAAAAACAACACAGCATGTTCTTCCTTATTCTATCAATACAAATGCAACATACTTCTTATAACAGATAGTCAACCTAAGCCTAAGAATAAATAGCTCTAAGGGGGTATTTGGATTATATTAATAAGCCAAGAAACAGTGAGCTTATTAACTTTCCCAAAACTCAATAAGCCGATAACCATACAAAATAAGCTAATGCAAACACACCTTAATATCTCTTTTGCTCTAAATATTCGCAAAAACAACACAACGTAAATCTAATACATAAAGTAACAAGTCTCTAAAAAATGTAAGACAAAACTAAGAATAAAGGATCAAAACCCTAGATCCGTTTACTTGGTCAACTGTAAACGATTGAGTTTTGTAACTGTGAGAGAGAAAGAGAGGATTATGTGGAAGTGTGAAGAGTATTTGATAAGCTTGTATTTATTATAATACTGTAGTTTAAGAGAGGATTTTGGTGGAACAGTGGAAGTGTGAAGAGTATTTGATAAGCTTGTATTTATTATAGTAGTTTAAAAGTGAAGTGTGTTTGATACTCTTTGTATATATTACAGTATAAGTTTAAAAGTGAAGTATGTTTTAGGTTCAAAAAAAATTATTAAAAGTATTAAAAGTATAAAAACTAAAAGTAAAAAGTAGTAAAAGTTTTAAAACTAATAAGTATAAAAGCTACATTTGTATTTTAGGGCATGTTTGGTATGGGTGTTCACGGGGCGGTTCGGTTCGGTTAGTTGGAAGATTTTAACTATCCATCGCGGGGCGGGTAATTATTTATATTTTATACGGTTCGTTAACCACTGATATCTAAAAGTAAAAACCGGTTTTTCCGGTTTCGGTTTTTTTCAGTTTCGGGTTTTTTTTGGTTTCGGATTGAGCGGTTTGTCGGTTTCTCGGGTTTTTTGAACACCCCTAATGCTTGGTAGGGGGTTATAGGGCCGGGGGTGAATTGAAGAATGGGAAAGGTAATGAAAAAATATGCTTGATAAAGCATAATGCAATGACCCATTACCTAATTGTGGGGAATGGATCATTACCCAATAAATTAGGGGGATTGATTTTCTTTACCTTTCCCTTTCCCGACCATTATCTTACACTTTCCCTTTCCCTTTTCCAAGTTTGAACCAAGCGCACCCTTTAGTGAATTTTGTATTAAAAAAGTCGCCCATGTCAACAATCATGGATGTGTCGTAACATGACACTCTAAGCAACTATAACCCAATTAATGCATATGACCCATATGATGTCAAATACCTATATTAATGAATGTGACCAGTGATAACCTAATGCACATGACCCATGACCCATGTGAATTAGCCATTATCACTGGTCATGCATGGGTTGCACCGGCTTGGTAGGCGTATACCGTTTGTCACAGACACTAAGAAGCAAGCCACCATCACCCTCTCGATCATGTTATCCGGGATCGAGAAAGTTTGAACTCGGCTAGAGCGTGACTCGAAAAGCTCGATTTATCTGTAAAGATGTGTTTTCTTACACAAATTAAAATTGAAATATAACCTAAGAATTTAATCCGGTTCGACTTCAGCTCGAAAAGCTTGATGCATTAATATATACATACATACATACATATATATATATATATATATATATATATATATATATATTATATCACTTAGAAGCTCGAGAACTCAACAATAACTCGAATCCAACTTACATAAGGTTGAGCTCAACTCATTATAAATATTTGGAGCTCACATTTTCCCCCAAATTTTCAATCTCTGGCTCAAGATCCCGCCCTTTTTTTCCCCAAAATTTCAATCTCTAGCTCAAGATCCCGCCCCTTTTTCACCCAAAATCAAAACACTAATTAACAGTAGTCAGATAGGAGTATATCTTCTCTCTATTATTCATCTTCTTCTCTCTAGAACCGACTCACACACCACCGCCACACTTCAACACCGTATCTCGCCGTCGTTCCACCAACCATCGCTCCTCCACGCCATCACCGTCATCAAGACAAGTGAGGCAATGATATGGGTGAGTTTGTTTGCTTCGATCAGTTGTTTGGTTCGAGATATCACTTAGAAGCTCGAGAACTCAACAATAACTCGAATCCAACTTACATAATCAAGAATTCCGTTGAGCCCATGCCCGTTCGGGCTCAGGCTCATTTGGCCCACACCCGTTCGGGATCAAGCCCATTCGGCCCGTTGTCCGTTCGGGCTTGAATATTTGTATAATGTGCTTTATTATTTGTATTAGTTATATTTAATGTAGGAATTGTGTTTAATTTGGTTGTACAATATGTTTGATAATTTGTATTTCTTATGTAAGGGGTATTTTAATAACTGTATCAATTGTACTTATTAACCAGTTAATTAATTGACTACATTAAATAGCATTAATGTGGTTTTTTTTATGTGCATTAAAGTGATGTACACTATGCTTCTTGTCTTGTAAGACTGAAAATTATGTGCATTAAAGTAGTGTACACTATGCTTCTTTTCTTGTAAGTCTTAAAAGTTTACAAGCATTGAAAGCTATACTTGTAACAACATATACATTTTAAAGACACTTACATTTCTAGGCTTTTAATTATATGTGTATGCATCTTTCCTATAAAAGAAATGTTTTTGGTCTTAAACATTTTAAGACTTCTATATATAGATGTCCTAAATACATTATAAGGTAGTATAGATATCACTTAGAAGCTCGAGAACTCAACAATAACTCGAATCTAACTTACATAAGGTTGAGCTCAACTCATTAAACATTTGGGGCTCACCTTTTTCCCCAAAATATCAATCTCTGGCTCAAGATCCCGCCCCTTTTTTCACCAAAATTTCAATCTCTGGCTCAAGATCCCGCCCCTTTTCCCCCAAAATCAAAACACTAACACTTAAACTAGTCAGATCTATCTTCTATCTATTCATCTCTTCTCCTTCTCTCTAGAATTGAACCGACTCACAGCACCGCCACACTTCACCGCCTTATCTCGCCATCGTTCCACCAACCAGCGCTCCTCCACGCCATCACCGTCATCAAGACAAGGGAACTGTATGGGAGACTTTGTTTGCTTCGGTTGTTTGGTTCGAGAAAACCACCACATCCACCACCATCACAGTCGAGCCACCATCACCCTCATCTCACCTATCCGACGCTGTTCATGGGTATGCTCAAACACATATTTAATTTATATTTTATTGAATGTGTAATCGAATATAAAATTATTTATATTGATTTTCGTGGATTAAAATTAGCCTAAAACATGTTTTTGATTATAAATTCGTGTGGTGATAATCGTTGCAGGTAGACTTATTAAGATGCCATAGTTTTCCTGTTTATTGGAATGGAGACAATCGACGTGTTCTAAGAGGCCACTGTTTTGCTCGTAAAGGGAGTCTTACTTGGTTTCCACTCTGGGAGGATGTTGCTGAACAGTTGGAGTTTGCTTATCGCAGTTGCGTAAGTTATCTATCAAAAGATTAACATAACATCTGTTATATAGGAAATTAACTTAAATATGGTTGCTTTTTGTTACACTGTTTCATTTGTAACAAATGTTAGTGATTTGCTTGGTTGGTAATGTGTTTGACATTTATTCGTTCCAGGTTTGGCACTGCAGAACATTTCAACCAAGTATATTATTTGTTGCCCGAGTTGATATGCAACCCGTATGTTTGTTTTTTGATGGTAAACTTATATTTGGGAAATCTAATTTTGTCTTTTATGTTAGCATTAGTCACGTTATTTGTTTCTTACAGGGGCTACATGCTATTTTCATGGGTGAGGATGATACACGGGATGCCAGCTGGCTAAAAATTCCCTCATCTGGATTTTCTGGCACACTTCATTTTCAAGGGACTGGAATTAGATTGAGGCGTGGGTATGCTCCATCGCAGTCACCAAAGCCAACCCATGTATATTTTTTCTGTTTCATGGTTGGCAGGTGTTATATTATGCAGCATTATGGGTGACTTGGTTTCTTACATTTCCCATATTTTTTTTTTGCAGAAAGAAACTGCCATTAGACTCAGATGTAAGCCATTTTTTATGTTGTTAACAATTTCATTTTCTAATGCTCACACCATTGTATTTCTTAATTTATATTGCAGGTGACGACTCCAATGGCCATTGAAACTTTGGAAAACGTACTAGTAATGGAAACAGTGGTAAGTAATAAAACATCCACCTTTGATTTTTTTAGTTTTACATACATGACTAATGTACCGTGTTTTATATATACATATAGGAACCTGTTAAGCCACGACAAACCGGTTCTACAGGTTACACCACCAACTACGTTACCAAATATTAGTCAACAAAATACTGTACTAAAATTAGTACCAACGAAGCGAAAACATTTGGTCTCTAGTGAAACATTGCAAAAGCAAGCTAAGGCGGCGAGGAGTCAACAGGTTTTAACTTATGATAGTTGAGAATTTGATTATATATGACATTACAATTGTATATATATTTGCTTCATTTATATACATTCAAGTTTTATTCAATTTGAAATACAATTGTATATATATTTGCTTCATTTATATACATTCTATTTTATATATATATACTAGCAGTAGTAACTCTGCTTCAGCAGTACTAACGTGGTACTAGTAACTCTCCTATCATGTTTGTGCAGATAGTTGAACCAGTGGCTCATCTAGTTCTGTTATGTTGTGAGCTTTGACATGTTCTAGTTTTGCTCTCATCCTGATGTGTTGATATGCAGCAGCCTGCATTTTCAAGGCTTTTATATCCAGATGATGAGATTAGATCAATGGGAGAAAAACTTGTAAGTTTAACTGTAAATTTTATTATTATGTTCATTCTTTTGGATTAAAAGTCTTCATGATGTTGTTTGCATTACTGCTGATCATGTTTGTGTTAATATTGCTTAGATGGATTTAGAGCAGCTCATGAACTTCAAAGAAAATGTGCGCAAGTATTTACTACTGCTAGTACAAAAGTTACTACTGCTAGTGAAAGTTGGTACTGCTCAGAGATTAAGACCGCTCGAAGTTGCTAGTTGCTTATGGAACAGATTATAGATACTTAGGAAACTATTGTAAGCCGACTAGGACTCCTTGGTTTATAAAAGGATATCCAATTTTATATTTGGTTCAGTTATATACATTCCAATTTTGTTGTATTTGAATTTGTTTTGATATATATTTCAATTGTTTTGATATATATATATATATATATATATATATATATATATATATATATATATATATATATATATATATTGATTTTTTAAATGTGACTAAAGGATGCATATAGTCACACTTATTAACACTTTTGGTCACTGTTTGCTTATTTCGTTGTGTGACGAAATATTACAAAAGGCCACACAAACATAAAATTCAAGTGGCCATTGGATGATCAATAGTCACACAAAATACACATTTATTCATTTTAAACAGCATATGGTCACACTTATTAACACTTTTGGCCACTTGATGCTTAATTGTATGTGACTAAATACCCAAAACAAAGATGCTTTGTGTGACTAAATATTACAAAAGGCCACACAAATATAAAATTCAAGTGGCCATTGGATGATCAATAGTCACACAAAATACACATTTCTTCATTTTAAACAGCATATGGTCACACTTATTAACACTTTTGGCCACTTGATGCTTAATTGTATGTGACTAAATACCCAAAAAAAAGATGCTTTGTGTGACTAAATATTACAAAAGGCCACACAAACATAAAATTCACGTGGCCATTGGATGATCAATAGTCACACAAAATACACATTTCTTCACTTTAAACAGCATATGGTCACACTTATTAACACTTTTGGCCACTGTTTGCTTAATGGTATGTGACTAAATATCCAAAACAAACATGCTTTGTGTGACTAAATATTACAAAAGGCCACGCAAACATAAACTTCATGTGGCCATTGGATGATCAATAGTCACACAAAATAAATATTTCTTCACTTTAAACAGCATATGGTCACACTTATTAACACTTTTGGCCACTTTGTGTTTAATTGTATGTGACTAACTCCAAAAAAACAACACCCATTGTGTGACAACTGGCAAAATAGGGAGCCATTTTGAAAACCCGCATTACTTTAAAATTTATGATTTTTGGAATATTTGAAAAGTTTATTCGTGATGAGATTTGTAAACGTTGGAATGTGATTTTAAACCTTGAGCTATTTATGGAAGATGATTATTAATTATTGGTTTAGTTTGGTACATTTCGTGATGATTTATTTGTGAGATATTTATTTGGCACTACATTGACTCTGGCACTAGGATAACCTAACAATTTTATATATTTAAATGTTTGGTTCGGGTATTTTATATTTTTGGAATGTATCACGAGACTTTTGAATGTTTGGAATGAGCTCGGTTCCGGAGAGTTGTTTTACTTTAAATGAGTTTCGGGTTTGGTCCGTGTATTCTACACCTAGTTACCTCACCCACTCTACCACTAATATTATTATTATTATTATTATTATTATTATTATTATTATTATTATTATTATTATTATTATTATTATTATTATTATTTTAGAGTTAATACAAAATCGTCCTTGTGAAAACCTGGAACACACAACACACCAACACACCCTCACCCCCACCAAATTTCACTCTCTCTCTCTTAACATCACCTCACCCTCACCAACCCTAGCCTTCACATCTCCGGCAGCCACCATCACCACACCGCCGACTCCACAAACAAACCAACACCACCATCTTAATCACCTTTTCACGATCTATCTTTTGGTACACATCACACGCTCTAAAACCTCCCCTAACACCACGAAATAATGACCACCGCCACTATAACATCACCTTTTCATCTTTTTCTTGTTGGGTTTTGAAGAAATATATTTTTGGAGTTATTTTGAAGGTGAGTGGCCACGATTTCCACATCGTGTGCCTCGATTTGAAATTAAATCCGTGTCCACACGGGTTGTTTTTTTGGGTTTCGAAATAATAATGATGGGAATGAATATTTTTGTCATAAAAATCCGTTTGGTATCTTGGGTGTGGATTTTGACTCGAGTTGGTGCTCGATTTGCGATTTGGGTCGCGTTTGGTTTTGGGTTTTTTGCTCGATTGGAGCTTGACCGAGACCTATGGTCTCGGTGTGACCACTTTCTTGGCTCGTTGGGAGTCTAAGAGGACTCTTGGTCCTATATGGTTGATTCTTGGTCGTATTTGGTAACCCAATTGATGTTGTGGTTGTTTTGGTGTGCCGCGACCCTATAGGGTCCGTTTGGTAGTTTTGGATCGGCTCAAGTGAGCTAAGTCGTGGCCTTGTGGCCTTGGTATTGAGTCCTTGTGATTCGTGGTTCTAGCCGAGACCCAAGTGGGTCGTTTGGCTCGGGTTTGGCGTGGTAAACCAAACCATACTATATGCATCTTTGATGGTTTCTTGTTGTTGATTTATTGTTGTTATTATTATTATTGTGGTATACTTTTGGACCGAAGCATTGGTTTGGGTCGAGATTCTTTGTGGTCTCGACATGGTATACTTGTGTTTTGGATTATGGAGTTGTGTTGACGAGTATGGATTTGGGAACCGATTGTGAGACGGTCAATTAGATGACGGAGATAGGTTAGTCGGGTGCCGTAGTCGGACCCTCATGTTGTAGCATGTATATATATATATATATATATATATATATATATATATATATATATATATATATATATATATATATATATATATATAAATGCGTATATTAATAATAAAACGATCACGAGTAAACGTACATACATATATATATATATATATATATATATATATATATATATATATATATATATATATATATATATATATATATATATATATGCGTATATTAATAATAAAACGATCACGAGTAAACGTTATAATAATATAACGATAATTATTATACTATGCGAGTAGTGCAATAAATGTCGAAGTATTATTATAAATATTAACTATAAATAATGTCGAGAACTAATACGTCGGGTAAGTAATAAATAAAAACATGATTTCTTTTATAAATTTAGAAAAACTTATCGAGTTATACGAGTTGTGGTTACTTAAGTCCAAGTGGGCTTTATTATGTGACTTTTGGGTTGTCATGGATATATGACGATTAATATAAACATTTTCTATAACTAAGTAACTTATTTAATCGACGGGTTAAATCGAGTTATTTGGCTATATAAAATGAGTATATTAATGGGCATCGTATCCCACGACGCCCATAGGTTGTGGTATATGTATTAGGATAATAAATTACTATATATCTCGTGGAATTTGGCCAATTTGATGATATATATAGGGAATTTATTGGACTACGATATATACCAAATAGTATACTTTGTGCTATGTGCTTTAGGTTGGGTATAATCTTGGAGTGATATATTACGTAAATAAATATGGGAGATTATTAAATCCACGGATTTGATAAACTTCGATGATTTATTTAAATAATATATTGAGCTAATATTAGACCTATAGATGGTTTATTATTTCGTTTCGTTGTGACTTCTTGGTTTGAGTTGTGTCGACCCTTCACCCATATGGATACCAAACGTCGAATTTCAAATTAATATGAAGATAATTCGAGAAATGGATATTTTTGGAAAGTAAAAATGGAATACGTTCGGGAATGGGAATATTTGATTTTTGAGGAAATGATTTCTGAACGAGCTTGATATTGTTAGGAAGTGTCGAGTCTGTAGTTGCCGTTACGTGAGTTGCTTACGTCTTTCTTCTATCGATTTCTTTTGAGGATTTTCTGGACTTGAGGTGAGTCATAGCCCCACTTTTTACTCTTGAACTATGTTTTCAATACTTGGGGTGAGAAACGTGCAAAGTATTTATGTGGACTATTATCGCTTTTATATTCGTTTCAAAACTTGCTATGCGTATAAAACTAGGAAGAGCGAGGCCTAACCTAGAGTTAGGTAAGCTACACAACGAGGCCTAGACTAGATCTAGGTAAGTTGTACATGTCATATCCTTACGCATGTTGGGTATGTCGTATCCTTACGCATACATATTGATTTGATTGGATTTGATTATTTGACTATAGTGTGCACTATAGGATTATGTTGGAGCGGAGGGTATCCGCAGGTTTATTACGGAGGGTATCCATGTATTTATGATGGAGCGGAGGGTATCCGCAGGCTGTAGTGAATCCCTAGTATAGCTAGCAAGCGTTTTGCATATATGTCCACTATATTGAATTATGAATTTAAACCTATGATCTCACCAGCGAAAGCTGACTTTTAGCACGTTTTCTCAGGTAATTAAGTGATGCCCTTTGGATGCTTGGATTGGAGGCTTGGCAATGGCACCTGGTTTATGGATCCATTTTCTAAAACTCTGATAAATTATTGTGGACCTACGTTTATTTCTTTTGGGCCTTACTTTGGACAATTCTTGGGATAAATGTAAACTTTAAAACCATTTTGGTTGTGTTTTTCTTATGTTTACTTTATCTCATTCTTTCATGACTTTGAATGGATACCAATCCCCATAGCACCCCGAAAGCTTGTTGAGTCTTCCGCTGTATCAAATTTTGGGGGTGTTACAGATTGGTATCAGAGCCAAGGTTATAGAGAACTAGGTAAATAGACACCTAAACTATAACCGATTTTTATAGAAAATGATCCTCAACCATTGCCCGCCAGCCCGCCAAGCCGAAGCATCATTATTATTATAGAGGTATATTGAGATGATTATTAGATTTGGGATTCTTGAGATGATTTGAAGTTTATTGATTTAGCGATATGATGGCGTTTTGAGGAATTATATGCGTTTTGAGGAATTATATGCGTTTTGAGGAATTATATGGCTTAATTGTTTTATAAATGTTTTAGTAATGCGGTACTTAAAATTCTTTCTTGAAATGATATAATCGAGATTTTACGATGATTTTGGTACGATATTTTGAGTTACGTGGTTTAGTTGTTTTGAAACACTTACATCTACCCTACGCCGTTGTCACAAATAATGGCCTCCTATTCGTTCGATGTTACCGAGAATATTCTTACTGGTACGCGTCGCCTAGCACAGATCACTATGGCCCCTGATGACCCATACGTGATGGTCATGCGTTCAGCCATTACTTTATCGTCCCATTGTCGCCCTAAGTCACCGATTTTATCGCCTCGTAGTTCACCTGCTCAGAGATGACGACTGATGGAGTACCCCTCCGACGAGGAGTATGAGGAGGAGTACGAGAGTGAGCAGGGGATGATAACCCTCAAGATGAGGAAGAGAATGATGACCCTCAGGATGAGGAAGAGGATGATCCTCAGGAGGAGGAGATGCCTGATGATGATGGGTCGCTAGCACATTCAGCTCATGCTGAGGAGCCCGATTCTCCGATACATCCGTTAGAGCCGGTTTCACCTGATCACCCGTTTTTGTTTGATTCACCACCTGGTAGTTCCGTGGCGTCGGACGCGCCATCTGAGATATCTGCTGAGCCTGCAGATTTGGGTGAGACTGGTAGGATGTGGACTCGGATTACTGCACAAGGCGAGAGGATCTCGCGGTTGTCTGATCGACTTGAGATGGTTATTGGAGAGCTTATTGCTGAGTTGAGAGTTGATTTGACTACTGTCGTGGGCACGACGACAGCGATTAGGAGAGGTATGATGGAGATACATGAGTAGATAGAGAGTCTGCAGAGAGGTTTCCTCACGGCTCGCGAGGCAGATCGCAAGTTGTGGCAGAGGAACACAGAGTTAGAGAAGGAGGTTGCGGACCTCAAGAGGGACGGAGATACACATAGTGTTGAGCTGGGATTGTTATTGAGGAATTTGGATGGTTTGGGATCGGAGTTGAGGAGTCTACGCCAGCATCATGGCTAGATCAATTTGGATTTGTGTTGTTGTTGTGTTGCTTCCTAAGCTAGGGAGTACTGGGTTAGGAGAGCTGGTTCCCTTAAGTCATGTTATTCGGATTGTATGTTCATCTCGTATGGAACAATTAGTATTTATTATGTCTTTTGGTATTTGGGAACGAAGTATCGATTGCTACTTGTATGGACGATGGTGATCTCGTATGATATTCTACGTTTTTTTGGTGTACATGGAGAATTGTGTTCCTATTTGCGTGGTTGATATTGTGTTGGTATTATGTTCGTATTTCGACTTTCACCAAATTGGATTCTTGTTTGAGGTTATGGTACGTGTTATTGGAGACTTATGAAACTTGTATTGTGACTTCGATCAATGGCCCCACGATGAAACCCTGTTAGAACTACCAGAACTGGTCCTGCAACGACTACCCCTGGTCATTGAGGACGCCGTCCTACTCGTAATGTTGAGACCCCTACTCCTGATAACCTGGACACTACTAACCACAACAACAGGAATCAAAATGTTGATGTTCAGGGAGACAATGATCATGTTCCACTTAACGCACCTACTGTGGATCAAGCAATGATCAATCAACTTGTGGAGCAACGAGTTGCTGAGCTACTAGCTGAGTCAAATCATTACAACAATTCTGCTGGAACATTTCCACCTGTTCGTGCTAATGGATGTAACTACAAGGAATTTAAAATTTGTGGACCCATTGAGTTTGGTGGAACTGAAGGAGTGGTCTACTTGGTCAGGTGGATAGAGAAGACTGAGTCAGTATTTAATGTCAGTGGTTGTGCGGAGAATGCGAAGGTAAAGTTTGCTTCTTTTACTTTCAAGGATGAAGCTTTAACTTGGTGGAACAATTACCGTAATTCGGTTGGGAGTGATGTGGCTTATGCTATAACTTGGGAGCAATTTAAGTCTTTGCTGATTCAGACTTACTGCCCAAGGAATGAGATTAAGAAGCTGCAGATTGAGTTCTGGAACCATAAGGTGAAAGGTACCGATATGGCAACTTACAATCGCCGTTATCGAGAGTTAGCCTTACTTTGCCCCGATATGGTTAGGACTGAGACACAAAGGATTGAGAGGTATACCGATGGGTTGCCGGTAGCTACAAGGAACGATGTGATTTCTGCTAAGCCTGCAAACATTCATGAGGCTATCACGCTCGCTCAACAATTGATGGACTCGTTGGCATTGGAAGAAGCTGAGAAAGACAAGAATGGAAAGAGGAAGAGGGATAATCACTCAATGGGTAATGATCGTCGAAACAAGCGACAAACAACTACTAGGGCTTATACTATGGGAGATGGAGATAAGAAGAGCTACAATGGAAATGCACCCAAGTGTAACCGATGTTATGGGAATCATTCTGGATGATGTACTGTGGTGTGCAAGAATTACTCTAGGATGGGACACATAGCTAAGGATTGTAGAGCTCGACCACTTGGTATGGTTCAAGCTACTCCTGAAACTATGAGTAAGGCAAATGTTACTTGTTATGGATGTGGAAAGAAGGGACATTATAGGAATGAGTGTAGGGAATCGTGGAACCGAGGAAATCAAGGATTGGGTGGTAATGGGTACAATAATGGAAATCGTGGAGCTGGAGGAAACCGTGGATGACAAGATAATGGGGACCAACGTGTGGAAGCTGGAGCTGCTCATGGGAGTGTGTATGCACTTGGAAACGAGAGAGGAGAAGATCCGAACGTCGTTACTGGTACGTTCCTTCTCAATAATCGTTATGCTTCCATACTATTTGATACTGGTGCCGATAAGAGTTTTGTGTCCACTAAGTTTGCACCCTTACTAGAGAAACCCCCGATGGCCTTAGGAATTGGTTATGATGCAGAGTTAGCTAATGGGAACATAGAGAGGATTAGGACTATCATTCGCGGTTGCATGTTAAACTTTCTGAATCGTCCTTTCAACATAGATCTTCTACCCGTCACATTAGGAAGTTTTGATGTCATTATTGGTATGGATTGGTTGTCGAAGTATCGTGCTCATATACTTTGCGATGAGAAGATCGTACGTGTACCTTACGGCAAGGAGATTCTGAACATACCAGGAGATCGAAAGGAAATGAGAGGCTCATCTAGATTAGCGGTCATATCTTGCACTAAATTACCGAAGTTAATGGAAAAAGGATGTTGCCTTTTCTTAGCTTAAATTTCTGAGAAAGGAGGGAAGGAGAAGAAGGAAAGGTGCCTTGGAGATGTGCCTATAGTTCGTGATTTTCCGGATGTGTTTCCCGATAAATTGCCAGGAATTCCGCCTACTAGACAAGTAGAGTTTCAGATTGAGTTGATACCTAGTGCTGCACCTGTGGCACGAGCGCCTTATCGTCTTGCACCTACTGAACTGGAAGAGCTTTCAAAACAATTAGCGGAGTTAGCCGAAAAGGGATTTATAAGACCAAGTTCCTCGCCTTGGGGAGCCCCGGTCTTATTTGTGAAGAATAAGGATGGATCGTTTCGTATGTGTATTGATTATCGAGAGTTGAACAAGTTAACGGTGAAAAATAGATACCCGTTACCGAGGATCGATGATTTGTTCGATCAGCTTCAAGGATCGAGTGTGTATTCGAAGATTGATCTGAGATCGGGATATCATCAGCTTCGAGTTCGCGAGGAAGATATTCTGAAAACGGCTTTCAGAACCCGTTAAGGGCATTACGAGTTTCAGGTGATGCCGTTTGGGTTGACTAACGCACCAGCGGTATTCATGGATCTCATGAATCGGGTGTGTAAGCCTTACATAGATAAGTTCGTGATTGTGTTTATTGATGACATTCTAATTTATTCGAAGAGTGAGAAGGAGCATGAGGAGCATCTAAGACTTATCTTAGAATTGCTCAGGAAAGAGAAACTGTATGCTAAGTTTTCTAAATGTGAATTTTGGATTCCGACGGTACAATTTCTGGGTCATGTGATTGATAGACAAGGAGTTCATGTAGATCCTACTAAGATTTAAGCGATTAAAGATTGGGCTGCACCAACGACCCCAACAGAAGTTCGTCAATTTTTGGGATTAGCCGGTTATTACCGAAGATTCATTGAGGGATTTTCGAAGATAGCAAAACCGTTGACCAAATTGACTCAAAAGAGTGTTAAATATGAATGGGGAGATAAGGAAGAGGAAGCATTTCAATTACTTAAGGAAATGTTGTGTAATGCTCCTATCTTAGCGTTACCTGAAGGTAATGAGGACTTCGCCGTCTATTGTGACGCTTCTCATAAAGGTTTAGGAGCTATGTTAATGCAACGAGAGAAAGTGATAGCTTATGCCTCCCGACAGCTCAAGAAGCACGAGAAGAACTACACAACCCATGATTTGGAGGTAGGTGCTGTGGTTTTTTCCTTGAGGATATGGAGACACTATCTGTATGGTACCAAGTGTGTAGTGTTTACTGACCACAAAAGTCTACAACATATCTTGAATCAAAAAGAGCTCAACATGAGACAACAACGTTGGATTGAGTTGCTAAGCGATTATGATTGCGAAATTCGCTACCATCCTGGTAAAGCAAACGTTGTTGCTGATGCTCTTAGTCGAAAGGAGAGAATACCACCGTTACGAGTTAAGTCATTAGGAATGACTATCGTATCGCCATTACCGTCTCAAATATTAGAAGCTCAAACAGAAGTGTTGAAAGCAGAAAATCGACCTGCTGAGAACATATTTAGGATGGCAAAAAATGAGAAGAGATTTGTTAAGCGTTCTGATGGAGTACTATGTTTTGGAGAGCGAAGTTGGGTACCTTTGTATGGAGGAATTTGAGAGTTGATTATGCACGAGTCGCATAAGTCAAGATACTCTATTCATCCTGGATCTGACAAGATGTACCAGGATTTGAAAAAGTTATATTGGTGGCCAAATATGAAGGCAGATATAGCACTGTACGTTAGTAAGTGTTTGACTTGCTCTAAGGTTAAGGCCGAACATCAAAGACCGTCAGGATTATTGACGCAGCCAGAACTCCTGGTTTGGAAATGGGAGCGGATCACAATGGATTTTATTACCAAATTACCAAAGACAGCTAGCGGTTGTGACGCTATCTGGGTAATTGTGGACTTGCGAGGTTGTATGTGAAGGAGATTATTTCTCGTCATGGAGTTCCGATATTGATTATTTCTGATCGCGACAGCCGCTTTACGTCAGCGTTGTGGCGATCACTTCAAACCGCTTTGGGGACGAGACTTGATATGAGTACTGCATATCACCCCCAAACCGATGGTCAAAGTGAGAGAACTATTCAGACTTTGGAGGATATGCTTCGTGCATGTATAATAGACTTTGGTAAAGGCTGGGAGACATACCTACCCCTTGCGGAGTTCTCCTTTAACAATAGCTACCACACAAGTCTTAAAGTTGCACCATTTGAAGCTTTATATGGTCGTAAATGTCATTCACCTATTGGTTGGGCTGAAGTTGGAGATAGCCAACTCACAGGCCCTGAGCTTATTTTGGAGACTACTGAGAAAGTAACGCAAATTCGAGATCGATTGCAAGCAGCTAGAGATAGGCAGAAAAGTTACGCCGATCAGAGACGTAAACCCCTAGAGTTCCAGGTTGGAGACAAAGTGATGCTGAAAGTCTCGCCTTGGAAGGGTGTAATACATTTTGGGAAACGTGGGAAACTTAACCCCCGCTACATTGGACCATTTATTATTTTGGAAAGAATTGGGCCCGTGGCTTATCAGTTGAAATTACCACAGGAACTGAGTAAAGTTCACGATGTATTTCACGTTAGTAATTTGAAGAAGTGTCTTTCGGATGAAACGCCGATTATACCAATCAAGGATATTCGTGTGGATGAGAGTTTGAATTTTGTGGAAGAGCCGATTGAGATATTGGATAGAGAGATTAAACGACTTAAGCGAAGTCGTATTCCACACATCAAAGTTCGTTGGAATTCGCGGCATGGACCGGAATTCACGTGGGAACGTGAGGATGAGTTTCGAAAGAGATATCCGAAGCTTTTTACTTCATAGATGGTTTGTTCCGAGTGAAACCCGGGACGGGTTTCTTCTGAGGCTGGGAGGATGTGACAACTGGCAAAATAGGGAGCCATTTTGAAAACCCGCATTACTTTAAAATTTATGATTTTTGGAATATTTGAAAAGTTTATTCGTGATGAGATTTGTAAACGTTGGAATGTGATTTTAAACCTTGAGCTATTTATAGAAGATGATTATTAATTATTGGTTTAGTTTGGTACATTTCGTGATGATTTATTTGTGAGATATTTATTTGGCACTACATTGACTCCGGCACTAGGATAACCTAACAATTTTATATATTTAAATGTTTGGTTCGGGTATTTTATATTTTTGGAATGTATCGCGAGACTTTTGAATGTTTGGAATGAGCTCGGTTCCGGAGAGTTGTTTTACTTTAAATGAGTTTCGGGTTTGGTCTGTGTATTCTACACCTAGTTACCTCACCCACTCTACCACTAATAATAATAATAATAATAATAATAATAATAATAATAATAATAATAATAATAATAATAATAATAATAATAATAATAATAATTATTATTATTATTATTATTATTATTATTATTATTATTATTATTATTATTATTATTTTAGAGTTAATACAAAATCGTCCTTGTGAAAACCTGGAACACACAACACACCAACACACCCTCACCCCCACCAAATTTCACTCTCTCTCTCTTAACATCACCTCACCCTCACCAACCCTAGCCGCCACATCTCCGGCAGCCACCATCACCACACCGCCGACTCCACAAACAAACCAACACCACCATCTTAATCACCTTTTCACGATCTATCTTTTGGTACACATCACGCGCTCTAAAACCTCCCCTAACACCACGAAATAATGACCACCGCCACTATAACATCACCTTTTCATCTTTTTCTTGTTGGGTTTTGAAGAAATATATTTTTGAAGATGTTTTGAAGGTGAGTGGCCACGATTTCCACATCGTGTGCCTCGATTTGATATTAAATCCGTGTCCACATGGGTTGTTTTTGATGGGTTTCGAAATAATAATGATGGGAATGAATATTTTTGTCATAAAAATCTGTTTGGTATCTTGGGTGTGGATTTTGACTCGAGTTGGTGCTCGATTTGCAATTTGGGTCGCGTTTGGTTTTGGGTTTTTGGCTCGATTGGAGCTTGGCCGAGACCTATGGTCTCGGTGTGACCACTTTCTTGGCTCGTTGGGAGTCTAAGAGGACTCTTGGTCCTATATGGTTGATTCTTGGTCGTATTTGGTAACCCAATTGATGTTGTGGTTGTTTTGGTGTGCCGCGACCTTATAGGGTCCGTTTGGTAGTTTTGGATCGGCTCAAGTGAGCTAAGTCGTGGCCTTGTGGCCTTGGTATTGAGTCCTTGTGATTCGTGGTTCTAGCCGAGACCCAAGTGGGTCGTTTGGCTCGGGTTTGGCGTGGTAAACCAAACCATACTATATGCATCTTTGATGGTTTCTTGTAGTTGATTTATTGTTGTTATTATTATTATTGTGGTATACTTTTGGACCGAAGCATTGGTTTGGGTCGAGATTCTTTGTGGTCTCGACATGGTATACTTGTGTTTTGGATTATGGAGTTGTGTTGACGAGTATGGATTTGGGGACCGATTGTGAGACGGTCAATTAGATGACGGAGATAGGTTAGTCGGGTGCCGTAGTCGGACCCTCATGTTGTAGCATGTGGATTTGGGATTGATTTGGACGGAGTTGTTTACTTATTCATGACTTGGTTATTGTTATTTGTGAACTTGAACTATGAGCCGAGAGTAATGACTCGGACATGTGACCAAATTCTTATGACTCGATAAATATTCAAAATCAAACATTAATAATAATACTCGTAATAATATAATCGTTTATATACGTATATAGACATGATAAACATACATATATATATATATATATATATATATATATATATATATATATATATATATATATATATATATATATATATATATATATATATATATATATATATGCGTATATTAATAATAAAACGATCACGAGTAAACGTTATAATAATATAACGATAATTATTATACTATGCGAGTAGTGCAATAAATGTCGAAGTATTATTATAAATAATAACTATAAATAATGTCGAGAACTAATACGTCGGGTAAGTAATAAATAAAAACATGATTTCTTTTATAAATTTAGAAAAACTTATCGAGTTATACGAGTTGTGGTTACTTAAGTCCAAGTGGGCTTTATTATGTGACTTTTGTGTTGTCACGGATATATGACGATTAATATAAACATTTTCTATAACTAAGTAACTTATTTAATTGACGGGTTAAATCGAGTTATTTGGCTATATAAAATGAGTATATTAATGGGCATCGTATCCCACGACGCCCATAGGTTGTGGTATATGTATTAGGATAATAGATTACTATATATCTCGTGGAATTTGGCCAATTTCACGATATATATAGGGAATTTATTGGACTACGATATATACCAAATAGTATACTTTGTGTTATGTGCTTTAGGTTGGGTATAATCTTGGAGCGGTATATTACGTAAATAAATATGGGAGATTATTAAATCCACGGATTTGATAAACTTCGATGATTTATTTAAATAATATATTGAGCTAATATTAGACCTATAGATGGTTTATTATTTCGTTTCGTTGTGACTTCTTGGTTTGAGTTGTGTCGACCCTTCACCCATATGGATACCAAACGTCGAATTTCAAATTAATATGAAGATAATTCGAGAAATGGATATTTTTGGAAAGTAAAAATGGAATACGTTCGGGAATGGGAATATTTGATTTTTGAGGAAATGATTTCTGAACGAGCTTGATATTGTTAGGAAGTGCCGAGTCTGTAGTTTCCGTTACGTGAGTTGCTTACGTCTTTCTTCTATCCATTTCTTTTGAGGATTTTCTGGACTTGAGGTGAGTCATAGCCCCATTTTTTACTCTTGAACTATGTTTTCAATACTTGGGGTGAGAAACGTGCAAATTATTTATGTGGACTATTATCGCTTTTATATTCATTTCAAAACTTGCTATGCGTATAAAACTAGGAAGAGCGAGGCCTAACCTAGAGTTAGGTAAGCTACACAACGAGGCCTAGACTAGATCTAGGTAAGTTGTACATGTCGTATCCTTACGCATGTTGGGTATGTCGTATCCTTACGCATACATATTGATTTGATTGGATTTGATTATTTGACTATAGTGTGCACTATAGGATTATGTTGGAGCGGAGGGTATCCGCAGGTTTATTACGGAGGGTATCCGTGTATTTATGATGGAGCGGAGGGTATCCGCAGGCTGTAGTGAATCCCTAGTATAGCTAGCAAGCGTTTTGCGTATATGTCCACTATATTGAATTATGAATTTAAACCTATGGTCTCACCAGCGAAAGCTGACTTTTAGCACGTTTTCTCAGGTAATTAAGTGATGCCCTTTGGATGCTTGGATTGGAGGCTTGGCAATGGCACCTGGTTTATGGATCCATTTTCTAAAACTCTGATAAATTATTGTGGACCTATGTTTATTTCTTTTGGGCCTTACTTTGGACAATTCTTGGGATAAATGTAAACTTTAAAACCGTTTTGGTTGTGTTTTTCTTATGTTTACTTTATCTCGTTCTTTCATGACTTTGAATGGATACCAATCCCCGTAGCACACCGAAAGCTTGTTGAGTCTTCCGCTGTATCAAATTTTGGGGGTGTTACACATTGTGTGACTAAATCATCACAAACGTCACACTTATTGTATATTCATGTGGCCACATGATGGGAAATAGTCATACAAAATACACATTTACTAGAAAGAATCATCTCAAATGTCACATATATTATATATTTATGAGGCCAAAGGATGAACAATAGTTACTCTCAAAAAACATTCGTGTGACTATAAGGTGTTTACGGTCACTGATACTGACTAATCCAACAAAACTTGTGCCTAATTTGTCACACATATTCGGGGTTTTGGTCACTCTTTTTCGATGGAAAAGGCCACGAACTCAACAATGTGACCATATGCCACCTACGGTGGCGGGACCTATGGTGACACACAACGAAAAAAATGTGTGTGACTAGCGTCACACATTTTTGGCATGACCAATAGCAGTTTTTGTACCAGTGATAAGTGCCCATGAAGGTCCTTGAAGGGAAAAAGTGACCATGAAGGTCCTTAAAGGGTATAAATGCCCATGAAGGTCCTTGAAGGGTAAAAGTGCCCATAAAGGTCCTTGAAGGGTATAAGTGTCAAGGAAGGGTATAAGTGCCCAGGAAGGGTACGTATAAGTGCCCAAGGTCCAAGTGCCCAAGAAGGGTTTTGCAGTTTTTGTCCGTTTTGTTTATTTTGTATAAAATCAATCGTAAGTCATCACGGGTCGTGCCACCCGTTGTTTCGAAGGTAATTGAGTCTAGTTTCATTTAAAAATAGTCACAGCGTCTAGATGTTTATAGATTTTTGGTCAGTTTTCAAAAGAGTAACAGTGGGTCAGTTGCGGGTCATGTCGTTTCCACGCAAAAGCTTCAAGTTTTGAGTCATTTAAGTCGTGTCGTTCATAGGGTGTTACAGTCATGATCTACTTACATTGGCAAATATCCCTTTTTGGAATTTTGCATATTGAATCTTTTCAATATTTTATCAAAGTAAGCACTTTGACTTAATCCAATTACCGCTTTGATCTATCCCTGTAGATCTTGATTCCTAGGATGTATGTTGCTTCTCCTAAATCCTTCATAGAAAAGCACTTTCCAAGATAAGACTTAACATCTTGTAAACTTGGAATGTCATTTCCCATGATCAATATGTCATCAACATATAGGATAAGGAAAGTAACATTACTCCTACTAGCCTTTTGGTATACACATGGCTCATCAAGATTCTGATTGAAACCAAATTCCTTGATTTTCTTGTCAAATCTCTTATTCCATTGCCTTGATGCTTGCTTTAATCCATAAATGGATCTTTGAAGTTTGCAAACATGGTTTGGAAATTGTGGATTCACAAACCCCTCAAGCTGCGCCATATAGATATCCTCATCTAGGTGACCATTTAAGAAGGCAGTTTTGAAATCCATTTGCCAAATCTCATAATCATAGTATGCTGCTATAGCTATGAGAATTCTAATAGCTCTAATGTCTGCTACAGGAGAAAAGGTCTCCTCGTAGTCAATCCCATAAGTTTGAGTAAAGCCTTTAGCTACCAGACGAGCCTTATAGGTGTGTACCTTGCCATCCATGTCAGTTTTCTTCTTGAAGAGCCACTTACTTCCAACGACTTTAGCATTGGGAGGAAGATCTACTTCAATCCAGACATCATTATCTTTCATGGATTGCATTTCACCATTCATTGCAACTTGCCATTTGTCCTTTTTAGGATCAGCCATGGAAGCCTTATAGTTAGCAGGTTCTCCAAGATCCCTTAACATATTTTCCTCAACTTCTACATTTAAACATAGAAGTTCAGGAGCACGTGTAGTCCTTATAGACCTACGAATGGGATCAACTTCAGGTGGATGACCAAGACTTTCAGGTTCCACAGGAAGTTGGCTATTGTTTTCAAAAGGTGATGTATCTTCAGTTATGAAAGTTAAAACAGACAAAAACGTATAAAACCATACGAAAACATATTAAAACGGACAAAAAGTATAAAAACAGACAAAAACGTACAAAAAGTCAAGGGGCTAAAGGTGAAAGTCAACGCAAATCACAAGGACCATTACTATAACTTTCATAACCGAAAAAAAGGACAAGGGACGATCGACGAAAGTCAAGGCAAACCATAGGGACCATTACTATAACTTTTTAAAGTGATAACGGGTCAATCAAGCCATCTTACGATCATATTGCATATATTGTTTAAAATTTTAAAGTATTTTAGTGATACCAGTAATAGATTTAGTTGGTTACGTATTTTATTCTTTTTAAGAAAGTTTGTTATGTATCTTTAGACTTCACCCTAAAATCTACTAAGCTGAAAATTCAAAATTCTTATAAAGTTTGAGATTCTATTTTCACAATGCATAGTTTTGATTAAAAAATTGATAGGCTCATACTAATCAAATAAACCGGGTAATAAAAAGTACTCTACTTATTACAAATACACTAAAATTAGTGAGCACCACCAATTCTTTAAAAAAAATAAATAAATAAATAAAATAAAAAAACCCTTAATCTTAGACCACTGTAAAATATCCATCATGTGCTAGTCTAGAAAGATGAATAATAGTCTAAAACTAAAACCGATTTCAAAACAGGTGTCCAGAAAGACCAGCCCGTTTAGGACCATGATTGATCCCTCATTTCCTAATAGTCCTAATTTCATACCAGAAACCGGTTGAAAACCAGCCAGAATCAGTTAAAATGAAACTAGTCTATAACTATACAACTTATAAAGCATTTATGTTTTAATCTTAAAAAAACTTAAAAATGAGTAAAGTGATTTCTTTAAAATACCCTTTTATTAATACTCTTTAATGTTTCTTAAACTTTAATCTTAAATGACAAAGTCTAAAATGACAACTTAAACAAAGAATGCAAACATTAAAAAATAAATAAATAAATAAATAAGCTACATAGTTATAATTTGAATGAAAAATTTTTAATAGAAATCGAAACTTTTTAATAAGACACGGTTTTTAATTTCTAAGCACAGCTACATAGTTTTTCAATTTTGAATGAAAGCTTTTTTATCATACAAAAATGAATAATAAAAATGACCACAAATTAAACCGATAAGTGTTGCATGAAGAGTCACACCAAAACTACAAATTCGCAAGCATAATTATTTGCCGCTATATACCTTCACTTTATGCGAGTATTCGTCTAGGTTAGTGATTAGATTAAAGCTTAAACTGGTTAAAAACTTGTCCAAGCCAATTTAAAAGTAAGAACAATCTTAAATTGCACTAAAATCATCTATATATATTACATTATAAAGGATTAGGGACTTCCAATAAAAGGAAGTTTTAAAATTTTAACACCAAAAATATTACTGTTAAATCAGTACATGATATGTTATCAAAACCCTAAACCCTAGAAAACTCTCTCAAATAACGACAACAATGGTGATTCATTTTTAAAGCTTATGATTGATCTTATAACTTTGATCTACATGTGCTATGATCTATATCATTAACATGTGCATCATAGGATTCAATTGATTGGTTATTAGGTTTTTTTAGTCGCTCGCTGCATTTGTTGATTACCTATGTTCTCATTCTAAATCATTTAATTTCATATTGTTTATTAAACCTTACACTGACATTGTTATAGCCTTATCCTCCTCGGTATATGTGTTGCAACGATTCTCTATATAGAGTTTTTTGACCTTTTGTTGAGGGGTTCGATTATTTAATTAGGTTTTGTCTATTGATAGTGGATTCGGTGTCGGTGGTTTGTATGTGTAACACCCCAACCTGACAAAGATAAAGATGTCACAATAATATGGTTTCACATCAGAGCATTGATAAATAAACAAAATGGAAATTTTACGTAATTAACTTTAATCTAAGATGACTATGGTCAAATCTTCACTCAGCTCTACTCTCAATCCCAGAACCTATCCCAAAAGCTATCTTGAATACCTGCCGCGGTGAAAATAAATGCGGCTGAGCTTAAAAAGTCCAGTAAACGGATATATAACAAAATGAACTGAAATATAAATGTTGAGGTACAAAGTATGGAAAATCATAATTAGGCATAACGAATATTTGGTAAATGTGGTGTATAGGTTAGTTAAGGAATTTATACAATCACTTGTATAAACAGAATCAGAAATACCATGAGCTCAGAAACATATCATAGTCATATCATAATCACATATCGTCATAATCATATAGAGGGGAGACCTCTCAAATAATCAGACAATAAGAGGGGTGTCCTCATCTATTAAATAAATGGAGTAGCTAGCTCCCAGAAATGTGAAGGACGTGTATTGCACACACAACCACATTCACCAGACAATAATATATAATAGATAACAGATCTAGGATGCATCCATACGCCCCCACAGAAATCAGATTGGCCATGATAAATCATATTATAAGGTGTGCGCATAATATAACAGAAAGGGGACATGGCAGAACATCACTATACTACCCTAGAGTCATGTCAGAGGTGCATCCCTGACACGGACATAGAACCCCCATGCCTAGTGAAGCTCATGTAACAAAAGGTTCATAATAAAGGTTCAAAATATAATTGTCATATCAGAAAGTTCAGATAGCAAAGTTTTCATGTCAAAGGTTCAAACAGAAGGTTTCAAAACAGAAAGTTTCAAATCAGAGGATTCATATCAAAGGTTTAGATCATAGATGGTAATCACAAAGGAAACCTTAAGAGTAAGGTCAGAATATCCGTACCTTAGTAATGCAATGAGACCAAAAGGAAAGAATCACAAAGGGAAAAGTTCACTTCTTCTTCAATATATCTACCTGAATTATAATCATTTTATTATTAATAACTTTATCTTAAATCAAATTCCTCCTTTTAGTCAACTTTCCATTTTTAGTAACTTTCAATATTTAGTAACTTTCCATATTTAGTAGGTTTCCCAAATTAATAAGTTTTCACATTAAAATTTGATTAAGTCTTTAAATAAATCATTATTATGGAATTAGGGTTTATTAGAACCAAATTATGATAGTTTAGGGTTTAAAATGTCAACTTTCCATAAATTAGGGTTTTATATGCTAACTTTCTATAAAATAGTGTTTAATAATTAATTATACCAAAGTTCAAGGTCTAAAGAGTAAATATATTAAGTTCACATTCTATCCAAATTAATCCTTACATTACTAATATTAACAAATCAATCCTCCAAGTTTCCAAATTTACAAAATTAACCCTTAAGTTAAAATAATTAATTCTTATCCATAAATATTTAATATTTACATGTTAAATCCTTGTAGTTTCAAGAATACACATACTACCCTTATTCCTAATTTATACAAATCACCCCTTGTACTTATATAATTTTCAAAACAAACCCTCAAGTTTAATAAATTACAATTCAAACCTTTTACTTATTTAAAGTGACAAATAAACCTTTTTAATTATCAAATTTACACTATACAACCCTAGAATTATTTTATACAGATTCCCCATGTATTTTAATGATTTCCATAATTAACCTTAAAGTTTAACAATTTACAAAACACACCCTTATAGTTTTCAAAACCCAATCGATTTACAAAATAATTCACAAACCCTAACCCTAATTTTCCAATCATTACTCTAGTAATTAAACCATTCATGATCATCATTAAATGCATCAAAAATTACTAATAACCCTAACCCTAACCCAATTGATCCACTTTTTATTTTATTTCCTTCTCTTTATTTTAGCCGATTACAAAATAATTCCAACACAAGATTCTAGGCTTCGATCAACATGAAACCAATTTTATTTGAGTCTAATAACATGTATAGGATCTGAATAAAATAACTTCGAAGCACACAAAAATCCTTCCAGTCGATTATGGTTTTATAGTTTCCTTTTAATTCATTCGACTTATATAACATGCATGACTATTTATTTTACGTATATTATGGATCAAAGTGATGAAAAGAGTGATATAAAATTACCCCGTGAAGCATTTAACATAGGAATGAGCAGAAACAAAACATCCCCTAGATTTGAATAAATCGAACAAAAAGAAATCTAACCACTCGAACAAAGCTTCACCAGCCCTATCTACTATTTTTCCCACCTTTTATAACTTAGAACACGTCCAATAAAAAAAAACTAGAAAGCCTCAGGAAAATTTGTGTCGAGTTTAAGGGTTTTTGTTAGGGTTTCGATTGATTTAAAAGTCGGTTAAGGTTTTTTCAAAAATTAAAAATGTGTAATGTATATAAATGGAGTGGAATGCTAATCTTGGGATGCAAGATTATGTGATAAGATCAAAATAAATATTATACAAGTTTCCTAATGTTTTTGTGATTTATTTCTATAATTTAAATACATATAAATAATTATAAATCAATTTTAATTAATTAAATACAAAAATTTATTTTACTTTTACAAAAGTAAAAAAATTTATTCATACTTAATTTATTGTGATCATATATTGTCAAGTTCCAGATTTCTAGGGTTTATTTGGTATTATTTAAGTGTTATTTCAATTTTTTTTAACTTAGGGGCATTTTAGTCATTTTACATGCTTTTAAAATTTTAGGTATTACAGTATGTGTTGGGTATGGAACATGGTTTTCTAAGTCAAGAGGGGAGTGAGGGTGGGAGAGGTGTAAAGGAAAAGGATCAAGGCTCAATTAATGATAAAGCAAAGGTTGCTGTTGCACCATCTGCTGTTAACAAAGGTAGTAATGGTGGGACTGTTCATGATGAGGCTGTTAGGATTGATACTAATCTTAGTAGCTCTAAAACTCATGGTGAATGGATAAAGCCACCGATCTCTTTTGCTAGTGTTATTACTTCTGGAAGTGTGATCAAGAAGGTAAACTTTTGCCTACTTTTTAACGAGGAAAAACTAGAAAACTATGACTTTGTGCTTTCTAAATATGCAAGCGATGGTGTTCAGAGCAATACGAGAATTCTCTTGTTGGGTACTTTATTGGTAAGAGCCTAGCGTTCCCGATTGTCCAAAATTATGTTCAAAACACATGGGGCAAATTCGGTTTTAAAAAATTGATGAGGAATGAGGAGGGTTTTTTCTAATTCAAATTTAATTCTAAAATGGGCATGGAACAAGTGTTAGAAAAGGGGTTGTGGATAATTCGTAAATCGCCTATTATCCTTACTAAATGGTCTCCTGATTTATCATTGAAAAAGGAGAAGTTAAAAATGTTTCGGTATGGGTTAAGTTTCATGGTGTGCCGATTCTTGCTTATTTAGAGGACGGTTTGAGCTTAATAGCTACACAAATTGGTAAGCCTTTATTATTGGATGTGTTTGCTAGTTCAATGTGTTTTAAGTAATGGGGTAGAATTAGTTTTTCTCGTGCCTTTATTGAAGTAAGCACGGATTTTGTGTTAAAAAAATGAAGTGGTTATGACAATTCCAAATGAGGAGGGAGATGGGTATATAAGGTAAGTTATAAGAGTAGAATACGAGTAGAAGCCATTGCATTGTATTAATTGTAAAAGTTTTGGACATGCTCTTCATCAATGTCCTAAACGGATTCAAGAGGCCATTTCTAAGGATCCTCCTATGGCTGCTACTAAATCAAATATTATGGAGGATCAAGAAGAGGGTTTTATTGATGTCAATAACCGGAAAAGCAAAGGGAAAAAGGTTGAAAAATCCGCCCTATTGATGGGGTTCGTCTTAATAAACCGAAACTTAGCTTTTATTGTGTTAAACAGGGAAGCCTACTAACAAACCTGATAATGCTACTGATAATGCTAAAGATCATGGGAAGTCCTCCGCCCTCATGTCAATTCTGATATGAATACTATTTATTTGTCTAATTCGTTTGATGTTTTGAATGAGTTGGAAAAAGAGGATGATGTCGATGTTCCTAATGAGCCTAATGTTATGGAAGCCAATGTGGCGTCTACTACAAATTTGGGCAACGGGATCCTTCCATGAAGTTACCTAGAAAGACTGGTATTTGGTCTAGCAAACCTGATTTGTCTCTTGGGAGTTTTTAGTTCGGTGAGTCTGACAAGGATGAGTATTTGAACCTAATGATGATATGCCTATGTCATCGTCTAGAGGAGGTTAGCAGCTTGAAGATGATGATTTTTATTTTTTTGACGGATACGAGGCTCAGGTCTATGACTTACCTGGGCAACTGAATGAGTTATGTGATCAGTTTCATATCCGGCTTAAGAACAGTGTTAGGAAGTAGATGTACTTTCTTTGGTTTTTCATAAGATTTACATATCTTTCTTATGCGGTGTGTAGGTTTATAGCACTTTAGGTGCTTGGTTTTGTCTATGTAACGGGCCGAGATGAGAGATTTTACTCTCATCCATTGTACTTAAATGTTTTTTCCAAAGTAATATATTTTATCGGGGAATTCCCTTTTCCCAAAAAAATATTACTATCAAAAGAAAATTAGAAAATTAATGTAAAATTTGATAATTTAAGTCACGCTAAAAATATATTTTAATAGAAATGTTTATAACAAAATCTCACTAAACTTATAACCACAAATTTAATGCTAAAAAAAAAAGAAAAAAAAAAGTCCTAACTATTTACACTATTTATAATTTGGGATAATTCCAAAAATGCCTCGGTTTTCAAGGCGTCGGCTTTTCTAGACGGAATCTTTTGTGTTTTCTTTTCTAGACCGATTGCCTTGACAACTTGAATTTAGTCAACCATGTGCCGTCACTTGTCTGACATGAAGGCCGCCAATTGCCAAAAAAGTAAACCAGATGCCCAAAAGTACACAAGTTGCCCTACCTTGTAATCCGTAAAGTCACATTTGTCACTTGCAGATTTTAGTTGCCCAAAAAATATTGGTTGCCCTGGTCTAGAAAAGCAAACACAAAAGATTCCGTCTAAAAACCACGCCTTGGGCAACCGGGGCATTTTTGAAATTATCCTTAATAATGTAGAAGTTCTACTTTTGAAAAACATATATATCTACTATTTAAGACATGTTAAATACGGAAGATTTAAAATGAAAAACATCTGTTTGCCACAAAAATAGTCACAAGATACCCGTCGGCGCATTGCGCAGGTACCCTCCTAGTCAATTCTAAAATAGACATAAGTTGGTCATAAACTAGTTTTGTATTTTATTTTTCAATTTGTTGAAATACTTTCGATGCGTTTAATTGGAGAAAAAATTCTCTTGTTTTCTATCTCTGGTTTTTTAAAATTTTATCTTTACAAAACACTTGAAAATATAGAAAATGTGTTTAATTGATGCTTGTATTTTCTATTTTGAAAAAAGGAAATGAGGGTTGTGAGTTACAAATGAAAACAAAGAAAACAACTAAAATTTATTTTGTAGTTTTCCATGTTAAGTTAGAAAATAGGGGATTTTGTGTTTTGCAAAATATTTTATTAAAAAAGGTTGATTTAAATGCGATATATGTTTTACTTATCTTAACTACTTATAATGTAGATTTAGTCAAAGGGAAAAAGTGAAAAACTGAATTTTCGGTCAATCCCCATTTTGCCCTTGTTATATTAATTGATACCCACAACCAATTTTAGACACTTGGGTTTGTGTGAACTGTTATAATTATGTGTACTTGGGTTTATGTGAACTGTTATAATTATGTCACCTCGATCATATATAGTGTAAAAATTTGAATAAGATTTCATACTAAAATAATAGGAAAATGTAATATTTACCTTTTTTTTAACTTAAATAACAAAAAGTAATTGAAAAGTTTTGGACATGCAACGAAAAAGTTGAGTAACTTAAAAAGTTAAATAGTTTTGGACATGCAACGAAAATGTAATATTTACCTTTTCTTTAATCAAGTTAAGTAACTTGTTGACTCTTACTCAACTTTTGAAGTAATCAAGTTGTGAAAGAAATTTTCATTTCTTTAAATGGCAATTTGATTATGATATATACTTGTGTCACGAGATATGATATATCAATTGGAGCCCACAATTATATTTTGCTACTTGGATGATATATCTGCTATTTAGACAAGAGTTGATAAGGTAAAATCATATATTTACATCTTGGCTTTACATGCAAATTTAGTGGTTATTTGCAAATTTAATTTGTACCAACTTCTTCTTTCAATCCCCATGTAAACCGTTCATCTCCCAATACCTTGTCCCAACTTCTTGAATCTCCCAAAACGCTTTGAATGTTCTTGAATCTCCCAAAACCCTTCATCTCTTCTCTATTCTCTATCTACAAAACCCATCACTCATCTCTACAAACAATATCCCCATGTAAACCTGGTACACTCATCTCTACAAACGATATCTACAAAAAAAAATGGAACATAACATGGTTTTGAATGTTCTTGAATCTCCCAAAACCGTTCCAGTTGAATCCGAGGTTCAAGTTGTACCTATTTTATTTGTACTTGTTAGATTCATCACATATGTTTACTATAGATTCATTGATAACGTCTATCTTATTTGTACTTGTTAGATTGACAGCGAAATACTCAATGCTTTTGCTCCTATGGATCTTGATTCTGTTTTCAACCATGCTCAAGCTTCCAAAGACGTTGAGGTAAACATAATATACACGGTAGTCATTTAAATTGGCTTGAGCATACATATGTAATTGTTGTACCTCTTTGTCTAGCTACTTGCTAAAAGTTTTATTAAAAAAAATTTGTGTGATGAATATGTTTGTTTGGCTTATTGGTTTTGTGATATATTAGTTTGTTTGTTATGTGATGATGTTTAAGGGTTTTATGATTTGTGTTTTTTGTTTATACCCTTTTAGCAATAATTGATTTTATGATGATATGAATTGGTTATGAATATTAATATGTTTGTTTGGTTTACTGTATTTTGTAGTTCTTGTGAAATATTTGTGCATTTTAGGTTTAAGGGTTTAGTGATTTAGTATTGTGAGTTTTGTAACTTATGCACTTGCCATTAGTTATTCTGGTATTATACATGTGTAGTTTTGTAACTTATGCACTTGCCCCGTTTTGGATGAACTATTAATCGTATGTCACCATGCTCATCTATTTTTTTAGCCATGGGACCCCTACATCAGTGTTGAAACTTTCTCATCAGTTAATAACCCACACGCCTAGTACAAAATCAACAAAGTACGTGTTAACTACATGTGGGCTGATGAAAAAAACAAGAAATTTTACATCTTCTTGCTCGATAAAAATGTAAGGGTTGTCAATTGTGATCACACAAGCTTAATTAAAACATACATGATTTACTAACCATCAATTTTATGCTTGAAATTTTATACGTCTAATACCAGGGAGTAAAACAAGCCGCGGAAGTGCCTGCAGACCTTGTCGAATTCTATAATACCAGAGACTTAATTGGAAAGGTGTTTTCTTTAAACCATTTCAACGTTGCCTATACCGACCCAACAGAATATCCACGATATCAAAACCATAGTTTAAGCCGTTGTGATTGGGTTATATTGGTCAACAGTAAAACGGAACTAACTGAAATTCCATTAAGTATGCAATCCGATTTTCCTGCGCACCCGTGGATATCATCTATTAAGGGTCTATGTACTGACAAATCAACAAAGAAGATGCTAATCGGTACACATAATTTACTTAATGATAAACTATGCATCGAACTCATTTAATATTACCTATTCGTAATCAGTATATTTCCTGATTTCAATATAGATACCATCAGCAGGGTCACTAGAGGAGGGTTGATACACCACAGCGGTGGTACCGCTTGTGAGCTGTTTCTTAGAGATGTGACATAAGTGTGTCTATCAAAAAATGGTTTGTATTCATTATTTTATGTTCCTGCTCTAACAATCATTTAATTCTAATAGAGGGGCGGAAATACAACTCATCATGTATCACACATTTCGACAAGAATACATGAAAC
Source organism: Artemisia argyi (assembly GCA_030686995.1). Lineage (NCBI taxonomy): Eukaryota > Viridiplantae > Streptophyta > Magnoliopsida > Asterales > Asteraceae > Artemisia > Artemisia argyi. The sequence goes on from CM060687.1 coordinate 78,408,925, forward strand.
TGGCAACGGTTTTAAGAGAAGGGGGAGTTATATTCGTATCCCGTGCTAAACTCATCCACAAAGAACCAAGTATATATTTTTCGAGTTTTATTATTCACATTTCTCATAAGATATTTCGTCTCAATACATTAACCTAATAATGCATACTCTTCTACAGTGAACTTATTGGTGGACACGGAATTAACAAAAATCGAAATAAACCTAACTATGCGACAAGCTGGAGCCCTGAAGGACATGAATCTATGAGACATCTCTCAAATTTTTAAGTGATTTTCATTGCAAACAAATTTTTATTTGCTTTTCATTTAAGATATTCGCACATTTGTTTTTTCGCTTTGAACAAAGTCATTATTCCATGACTACAACACATTTTGGGATATTTGATTTTGGTGATTGATTATGATTGACGGATTGAGTTCATTTTCAACTTAAAATATTATGCTTGCGATATTTATGTGTTCTACTACTTGTCAAAATAGATAACAAAAACTACAATCAAATTCTAGCAATCGCCAATTAGTTTTCTCATGTGCTTCTACCATACAAAATATGCTTAGATACCAGAAGCTTGAAGGTCCATTAACCCATCTCAAATTAATGACTATATGTAAACTAACATTCTCTTAGTGCCAACTAGGATTGTTTTCATCGTTTTTAACTTTTGAGCATTAAAATGAATACTTAATACCTATCTCATGCATAGTAATTATGATACAATAAAAAGTTTACAGATTCAATATATAGCGATCTACAAACTCACACACCTCAGCTTAGTTTATGGTTACTAATCAGATATTCACATAAGGAATAATGATTTCATACTTTTGATTATTGAACACGTCTTGTACAAATCCTTTTATGTAGTTTAAAGACATGATGAATGGAGTTGAACAATCTAGCACCAGTATTTTGAACCCCACTCAAGTTCATTTAAACAAAGGTATGGTCTTTCACTGTTTTTATTCTCCATATATTAGTTTTAAAAAACTGAACTTTTAATACAAGTTTTGTTTCGTTCAATTTTATGCTAGAAAAACGCAAAGCATTTTCTAATAAAGATGCGCGAGCAAGGCAAACGGGGAAAAAAGGGAAGACCAACTCTAGCCACTTTGAGGAAAGTTCGGGTCACATAAATATTGCTCCTAATAGGGTACCGTTTGGAACATTGCACAATATGTCAAATACTAATGGAGCTCCAATAAACATGTCATTACAAACAACATCACCCCAAAATACGTCAAGAAATAAAGAAAATATAACACCGTTACAAACACCACGTTCCTATAGATCAACCTCTGTAAGCACCAATGTAAGTGTAGACCCAGCTATTCAAAAAAAGAGAGACTACAACAGGCTTTATTACCAACGAAGTAGAGAAAAGAAAACGAAGTAGAGAAAAGAAAATAGCATAAACAAATGCTAACATGGACACACATACACCGGTAGGAGCTACACAATATCTATCGGGCTTGACACATGAAAACACCATAGGTAAAAAAACTATACATATTATGTTCTTTTTTACGGAATTTTGTATGCACTTACTAATACATGTTTTGAATTGCAAACCAGATGATCGACATGGTAGTACCATACTGTTGCCCCGTATTGATCAAGACTACAGTCAAACTATGGATGGTAAGCTTCATTTAAGAGATTGCTTTTGCTCATTACTACATGTATTTACATCATACATATGTAGGAACCACTGTTGGTGTAGATACAACCATTCAAAAAAGGAAGCAATACGACAAATCCCGTTACCAATGACTTAAAGAAAAGAAAATGGCGGACGCAAATGCTAACATGGAACCACACGCAATGGAAGCAATGACACAAAATCTTTCGGACTTTACACGTGAAACCAACATAGGTAAAATAGTTTTCCTTCCATTATGTTCTTATTTATGGAAATTGTCTCATCCCCGATTAATACATTTTTAAATTGCATACCAGATGATCGACCCGATAGTAGCGTACTGTTGCCCTTGTTTGATCAAGAGTATAATCAAACTATGGATGGTAAGCTTCATGTAAAAAATTGCTTCCATTATGTTCTTATTTATGGAAATTGTCTCATCCCCAATTAATACATTTTTAAATTGCATACAAGATGATCGACCCGGTAGTAGCGTACTGTTGCCCTTGTTTGATCAAGAGTATAATCAAACTATGGATGGTAAGCTTCATGTAAAAAATTGCTTTTGCTCTTTACCGCATGTATTTACATTATGCATATATAGGAAACAATGTTGGTGTAGACCCAACCATTCAAAAAAGGAAACAATACGAGAAAGCCCGTTACCAACGACGTAAGGAAAAGCAAAGAGCAAACGCAAATGCTAACATGGAAGCACATACAACGGAAGGAATGACACAAAATCTTTCAGGGTTGACACGTGAAACCAACATAGGTAAAATAAGTTTCCACATTATGTTCTTCTTTACGAAATTTTGAATCATCATATTAATACATTTTTAAATTGCAAAACTAGATGATCCGTATGATTTCGTGTACGATGGCCTTCCTAAAGAGCATCGTGCATTGAAGGGGCAACCACCATGTGTCAAGTGTGGAGCAAAGAAAATACAATACGAGTTTCCTACTTTTTGTTGCATGAACCGGAAAACAACTTTGAAGGCCTTAGAAATTCCTCCAGAGCTATACAACCTATTCACGTCGCAATGTGAGTTAGGAAAAATGTTTAGGAAAAACATACGTGCGTACAACACAAACTTTTCCTTCGCATCGATGGGTGTAAAGTTGGACAAAACATACAATGTTAGGAGCTCTGGAGTATATACTTTTCGTGTGAATGGAGGGATATATCATAGAATGGATCAGTTGGTTCCTAGAGACGGCCAACCAAGGTACTTGCAGTTGTACTTTTATGATGCAGAATCGGAACTTGAGCACCGATTACAATGGCCTAATCTTGATAAAGAGATCGTTAAGATATTATCACGTGTTCTTGCACCAAACCCATATGTTCAGACATTTCGAACACTTGTTAACCTTGGTCCGCTTGACAAGTATAGGGTCAAATTAAATGCATCTGTTAAAGTCGATCAAAGACTTTACAATCGTCCTACCACGTCTGAGGTATAAATACGATTTCTAACCATCCTACGTCTTATATAAATTGACCATTGTACATATAATCTTATACTCTCAACTTAAATATATCATATCACGTAGGTCGCTGGTATTTGGGTAGAAGGTAATAACAACATCACTGCATACAAGAGAAGCATCGTTGTGTATGGAAAGTCTCAACACCCTACGTAAATACAGCCTTATGTTGCTTCCTATGATCCTTTGTCTTATCCAATGTTCTTTCCAAACGGTGAGGCTGGATGGCATTCTCGAATACCAAGAGAAGGGGTAGACATCAATGAACTTGTCGATGATGACGATGACGTGCATAAAGACGAAGAAGGTACTAAACAAATCATTATACTCACATTACTTTATCTTCTATAATACCAGGTTACAATAGTAACATATAGTATATGCTTTCCTTACACAACCTTTTTAACATCACCGCACAGGGATTAACACAAGAACTGGTAGAAAAACAGTTACTATGCGAGAATATTATTGTTTCAAATTCCAGATGCGTCCATATCAAAACTTGATCCTGTTTGGAGGGCGATTGTTTCAGTAATTCGTGGTAGATATATACATAAAGATTGAGACTTCACGCTTACATTTTTGTGAAAAAAACCAATCTAAAATCAGAGCAGATTTGTATCAAGGAATCGTGGATTGTGTTAATGCCGGAGAGGTTCAATTGAATATAGTTGGCCAACGTATTGTCTTGCCTGCGTCTTTTATCAGAGGTCCATGTGACATGCGAAGACGATTTATGGATGCAATGACGTTAGTTCAAGATGCTGGGAAACCTGATATCTTTCTTACCATGACTTGCAATCCTAATTGGCCTGAAATTGTTACCGAACTTTATCCTGGACAAACGGCCCAAGATCGACCGGACCTGGTTACAAGAGTATTTCGTGCAAAACTAGAGGATCTCAAGAACCAACTATTCACCAAGCACATCCTTGGGGTTATTGTGTTGCACATATATGTTATCGAGTTTCAAAAACGGGGTTTGCCACATGCACATTTTCTTCTGATTATGAGTTCAGATTACAAGCTTGCAAATCCCGATCATTATGACAAAGTTGTTTGCGCTGAAATTCCAGACCCGAATAAGCATCCTGAATTGCACCAACTGGTTCTAAAGCACATGATTCATGGTCCTTGTGGTCACTTAAATACTCAGTGTCCTTGTATGGAGGGTAAACCAAAGAAATGTCGTTGGAATTATCCTAGGCAATTCCAAGAAACAACGCAACAAGGAGATGACTCGTACCCATTGTATCAGCGGAGAGACAATGGCATCGAGGTAAACGTATGGAACAGCGTCCTTGACAATAGATGGGTTTTTCCATATAACCTAAAATTGTTGATGATGTTCAATTGTCACATCAATGTGGAGGTATGCTCAAGTATAAAATCCGTTAAATATGTCTTCAAGTATGTTTACAAGGGTCATGACAAACAAGTTGTAAACGTTGATCAAGATGGAGTACAAATCGTTAACGAGATAAAGAGATTCCAAGATGCGCGTTATGTATCACCCCCCGAAGCTATGTGGCAAATTTATGGCTTCCCTTTATCTAATATCCATCCGTCTGTTATGTCATTGCAAGTTCATCTACCAAATAACCAGTTGGTTAGGTTCTCAGAAGATGATGTAATGATTGACATTCTTGAGAGAGAAAGGGATAAGAGATCGATGTTGACTACCTTTTTTGACTTGAACAAGGCAGACGTAAGCGCGAGGCAATACTTGTATAAAGACATCCCCAAGCACTACATATGGAATAAGAATACACGCAAGTGGATCAAACGAAAACAAGGGAAAATGGTAGGAAGATTGGGTTCCGCTAATCCCGCTGAAGGAGAGCGGTTATATCTACGTGTACTTTTGCAACATGTTAAAGGCCCTACAGGCTTTGAATATCTTTACACGGTCAACGGCGTAGTGTACAATACATTTCGTAGAGCGGCCCTCGAAAGGGGATTAATACAGAGTGATGATCACATATCTGACTGTCTACGTGAGTCCTCTATGCATGAGATGCCCGACCCTCTTAGAAGACTATTCGCGACTCTTCTAATCTTTTGTGAGCCAGGAGATGTTCGCAAGTTATGGAATGACCATTACGACTCACTTTCAGAAGACTACACCTTACATTGTGCAAGTGTTGAGCGGGTTCAAAATATGGTTCTAACGGACATATCATCAATTCTACAATCTATGGGTAAGAGTCTTAGTGATTTTGACCTTCCCAACATTAGTGCGAATGTAAGTTTAAAATCATTTGGCTGTCGTGAGTTACAAGAGGAGTGCTCGATAGTTGTACAAGATGAAGATATACTCGCTCGACATTCTCTCAACACTGATCAAAAAGTCGCATATGATACAATCATGAGTCATGTCGATGAAGATTCTCCGGGCGTGTTTTTTATTGATGGCCCTGGAGGAACTGGTAAAACGTTCTTGTATAAAGCTTTGCTTGCCACTGTTCGTTCTCGTGGTCTTATTGCACTTGCCACTGCTTTGTCAGGGGCTGCGGCGAATAACATGACAGGGGGAAGAACTGCTCACTCCCGATTTAAGATTCCCATCAATCTTAATACAAACTCAGTATGCAACATCAAAAAACAAAGTGGCCTTGCTAAGCTACTTTGTCAAGCCAAGTTGATAATCTGGGATGAAGCATCAATAGCTAAAAGGCAAGGTGTGGAGGCGGTTGATCGAACTATGCAAGACATTACCGGGGTCAAACTTCCTTTCGGCGGCAAGATAATGGTTTTAGGAGGGGATTTTAGACAGGTTTTACCAGTCATTAGACGTGGAACACGAGCGCAGATTGTATATTCGAGTCTACGGATGTCACCTCTTTGGTCCATAATTAAAAAAATGTGGTTAACCATAAACATGAGGGCACGGACAGACCCATGGTTTTCAAACTTCCTATTACGAGCTGGTGACGGAGTTGAAGAGGTCATCGATGAAGACTATGTACGCATACCTGATGACATGACCGCCCCTTACACTGAAGACACTGCCTCAAAGGATGCATTAATCGATGAAGTGTTTCCTTCCTTCCCCGCCAACGCTCATGCATCTACTGATATAGTTTCAAGAGCAATTTTATCCACTAAAAATGAGCATGTTGATAGCATTAATGATATGTTGATTGAAAGATTTCCGGGCGAAGAGAAGGTTTACTATAGCTTTGATGAAGCAGAAGACGACACCCACAACTTCTATCCTTTGGAATTCTTAAACTCGCTCAATGTGAGCGGGTTGCCCCCTCATTGCTTGCGTTTGAAAATAGGATGTCCGATTATTCTTTTAAGGAATCTTGATCCGGCAAATGGATTATGTAATGGCACGAGGTTGATATGTAAACGTTTTGACCCTAATGTCATCAATGCTGAGATTGCTGTCGGTCAACACGCTGGAGTTAGAGTGCTCTTGCCAAGAATTCCTCTTGCTCCATCTGAAGAAGACATGTTCCCTTTCAAACTTAAGAGAACATAATTCCCTATTCGCCTTAGCTTTGCGATGATTATTAAGAAAGCACAAGGCCAAACAATTCCAAATGTGGGTGTCTATTTGCCCGACTCTGTTTTCTCGCATGGCCAGCTTTATGTGGCATTGTCTAGAGGGATATCCCGTAGAACGACAAAGGTATTGGTTAAACCAGTTAAAGAGTTCCATCAAACAGGAATCTACACCTCGAATGTCGTTTATCAAGAAGTTTTATGCGAAGAGTAACGTGTGTTGTTAGATTTTATTTCATAACTAATGTAATGTTTTACTTTCAGTTTCATTAAATGTTTTTATATATTGTTTGATAGATGTTAAGAATTTTTCTTAGACTTTAGTTATCGTGTATACAACCGTTTGCAATTACCTTATGATCTGTTCACGATCTATTTTGCATGTTACACAAAACACTCACCACAATATCACAAATCGTTAATTATCTGCCGCTAGGAACCGTTGCTATGCACGGGTACTCGTCTAGTTTTCTACAATACATCTTTACTATCTATAAAGGAAAAATGGTCAAAGGTGAAAGTGGAAAAGTCAATAAAAGTGAAAAGTTGAAATGTTGAAAATGTATATAAGGAAATATTGAAATGCATTTAATACTCTTATTAAAACACCCTATTACTTAAAAGTACAATGATTTATTCACATTGTACAACTAATTAAAAACATATCTACCAAATTAAATATAACCAATTAAAACACAAACCGGGTTGACCCGGGACGCTTCAAACACGGCGGGTTGACCCGGTTTAATTTGACCCATTTTCAACCCAACCTAGCAAGATGGCCCGGTTTAAATCGACCCATTTTTTGACCGGAACGGTTCAACTGGTTGAACCACCCGGGTCGAACCGGGTTTCAAAACATTATCCATTACTTAAAAGTACAATGATTTATTCACATTGTACAACTAATTAAAAACATATCTATCAAATTAAATACAACCAATTAAAACAAAAACCGGGTTGACCCGGGACGCTTCAAACCCGGACGGGTTGACCCAGTTTAATTTGCCACGTTTTCGACCCAACCTAGCAAGTTGACCCGGTTTAAATCGACCCATTTTTCGACCGGAACGGTTCAACCGGTTGAACCACCCGGGTCGAACCGGGTTTCAAAACATTATGTTAAATTCCCAAATCTTCAAACTTTTATTATATTTCGTTTATAACCTATAAACTTTTTTTATCAATAAATTATCTGTCGCTATAAAATCTCGTTGCTATTCACGGGTACTCGTTACAAGATCTTTTCCCCCACCTTTATATCCCATTTCCTTTTCTATTTTATGTAAACAGGTAGACAAAATATGCTACATCAAAAAAACCAGTCAACGCATAAAAAAAACTTGAACATTGACAAGCAGCAAATCATCTCCTAATAAAAAGCAGTTAAAAACAAAACAAGGCGGCCTACGAAAAAAGCCGTTAGCTGTCCGTCATCACATTCACACCTACTGCGTGTATCCCAACTAATAACCAATTGATCAACTACTGTAATATTCATAATTCATTAGTATTTTAATGGCTAATACTTACCACGGTGATTTTAATCAAAAGATTGACTACGTGTTCAAGATCGTACTTATAGGCGACTCTGCGGTTGGTAAGTCGCAATTGCTGGCTAGGTTTTCTAGAAATGAGTTCAGTTTAGACTCCAAAGCGACTATCGGTGTCGAGTTTCAGACCAAAACTATGGTTATTGATCATAAGAATGTCAAGGCTCAGATTTGGGATACTGCTGGTCAAGAAAGGTACTTGTGAATTATGCGTTGCGATGTTTATTAGGGGGGTGTTTGTTTAAGCTTATATGTGGGCTTATGAGCTTATTTGAATTCGGCTTATATTTTATAAGCCCCAACTTTGTGGCTTATTTTCAAACTTATGGGCTTATTATATTAGCTTGTTATGATATAACATGCTTATATTATATAAGCCCATAAGTCTCGATATAAGCTACAAAATTGAGGCTTATAAAATATAAGCCGAAATCAAATATGCTCATAAGCCTACATATAAGCTTAAACAAACATCCATTAGGTATGGTTCGGGTTGTGGTTGTTGAGATAAGTGTTTAGGTTACCGTAGAGGGGGGTCTTTGACTTAGATGTATGCAGTTTAGGGTATGTTTCGCGAAACTGCGCATAAGTATTTGGTAAAGTAGTTGTAATTAAATTATAATGTGTAAAATGGAGTAAAAGAAGCCTTAGAAATTTAATGCTTGTTTTAGGAGAATTTTAGAAAGTAGCGTTAGAATCTTGATGCTTGTTTTCCCCACTTGTTGCCAAACAACTTTTTATCCTAAATGCTAACGCTAAACGCTAACTGCTCCAAAATGCTCTTAAATGCTCCATGCCAAACATATCCTAGTTTACATTTGGTTTAAACCCCTAAATGTGTACCTAGTGACGTTTGAACCCTTGACCCTTTTGTGAGGAGGTCAAGTGACTTACCACGAGGCCATTTGGTGGTGGTTTAGGGTAGCTTCTTGTTGTGAGGACTACGGCTTAATATTCTGAGTAGCTTTATGTAAATAAATAAATAAATAAATAAAAATAAAAAAAATACTACGTAATAGGTTGAAAATATGATGAATCTAAGTTTACAATTTTACATTGTATTTGTGGCTTCTGTAATAGATTTGTATGCATTCAGTGTGTGTGAGTGCGTAATGGAGGTAAGTGATTAAATCTCTTTTATAGCTTCTTGTTTGGACAAGTTGTAGTGGTCAAAAGGTTATTCAACCTTGAAATGAACTTTTTATGGCTGGCTAGATGTATTGAAAAAAATACACATCCATGTCGCTGTAGTAGAGTTCTATCATGTACTCCTGTTTCACTTGTGTTACCCTTGAGGTTACTGCTTTTTCATAGTACAATGCTTTCGGAAGTGTAAATGTCGTAGTGAAGGAACTACATTTGTGGCTTGCATACAAATATGATCAGGGTACTATATAAGGCTCTATCTGTATTTCTGAAGTTCTTGGTATCTAAACAAGGAACTGATCAGAATTAGTCATTGACTTAGGGGATTAATATGTAACAATGATACCGAACATTCTTACTATCGGTGGAACCTATATTGTTAGTGTATTTTAGTTTTAAAAATCTCCCCTCAAGCTTCACAGAGCATAAGTTCGTTCACCTGTGAGGAAATTGAAATTTTATGTCATATAAGGATGAATATATAAAAAATAAAATATTTTGTTGCTTCTTTATTTTGCCATACTTTCCCTGAGAATACTGGCTCTGCTGTATGTAACCATGTACATTATAATGCCTGTGTAAATAATGTGGACTATTGTTTTTAACCGTTTAAGATCATGTGTAACAATTTTTTTAAGAAAGATAAATATTGCATAATAGTAATACATGTGTGAAAATTATATTGAATTTTTTGTTTTTTATCTGATGTGCATGATAGATACCGAGCTGTGACTAGTGCTTATTATAGAGGAGCTGTGGGAGCAATGCTGGTCTACGATATAACCAAGCGTCAATCATTTGATCACATAGCTAGGTGGCTAGAGGAATTACGGGGTCATGCTGATAATAATATTGTCATAATGCTCATAGGAAACAAATCCGACTTGGATTCACAACGTGATGTATCCACTGAGGACGCAAAAGAATTTGCTGAAAGAGAAGGTCTGTTTTTTATGGAAACGTCTGCACTTGAGGCAACAAATGTGGAACCAGCTTTTCTCACAATCCTTACTGAGATTTATCGAACAGTCAGCAAGAAATCTCTTGTTGCAAATGAGGAAGCAGAGGGCAATTCAGCGCTTCTTAAGGGGACCAATATTCTTGTTGGTCAAGAGCCTGTATCTGGAGGAAGCAAGTTCAACTGCTGCGCATCATCATAGAACACGTTTATGCCACGAAATTTTAAGTTTTGCTTATGAACCTCAGGTAATCTTGTGTCCTAAATTGTGCTTTAAGATTTCATTTTCTGCCTCTTTCCCAACGATGGTTAACCGTTTGAGGGTTTACTGACTTTTTGTTACTAATTTATGTTCAAATTCTTTTAACTTTAGAGGAAGGGTATGTAGTGCATTACAATGCATTTAAATTACTTTCAAGTAGAAAAACATTAGTATTAATAGCACAACAATACAATATAACTTTCAAATTATAGAATGCTGGATTTTGACCCTAAATTCCAAGTTTTTAGCATGCATACATCTATTCTTACACGATCCTGTATAAATTTTTCAGGAAACAACATTTGAGCCCATATTCAACATCCGAACTACATCATTCTCGAGTTGAAATGTGTAATTTTGACTAGTTCCAACTTGACTTGTCTTTTTCGTAGTTACTACTTCCATGTTACTCAAATGTTACATCTCTGGGATTGCAGCAGGTAAAGGATTTTGCATGTCGATATTATATTCTATATGATAATATGAAAGTACTTGTGTACAGATATTGCTACAATGAATTTCTTCATAAACATTTTGAAGCTTGTGAATCTGTGATAGAAAAAAACACTCTTATTGTCACTTGGTTAAAGGTCCATAATTGCACACTATTTCTTGGGGTTGACTAAATAACAAGCCATATATTCATTGAGTATGAAAAATTGAAAATTGAGTTATCTGATATGGTGATGCCCAGCTTCTTGATATTTGCATTGTTGACCTTCAGTTTTGTGTAGCAAAGTTGAAATTGTCCGGTCTAAAGATTATATGTATATATAAATTAGCATTCGAGTAAATTAGTGGCTAAAAATTGCAGTGACCTAGATACTTTGTAGTCTTAATTCTAATTTAAGGACGATAATATATAAAGTACCTAACGCAATGAAATATGCTCTTGCAAAATGTCTCATCATTTCTTTTACATAAGTGTCATGTAGAGCCACCTCACAGGTTCTATGTATCGTGTAAACCTTAAACCACCTCAACATAGTACAATTACACAAAGTCATACTAAACATTCCACAATTCATTTCAAAGACAGGATAAAATATTTAGATTAGCTTCTTTAAGAATTTGCCTCATCCTCGAGTGACATTCATACATTTTACACCCGAAACAAATGTCTCCCCTAGCTAGTTAACAGAATGAAATCAAGTAATTAGCTTCTTTGCATGTAAACGTGCTTGTTGCATCATCATAAGGGTAGCTATAGGAAGTAGGACAAGCCTTCTTGAAAATTTTTGAGTAATTCGTTGGCTTGCATATTTTGGGATCATTAAACTCCCCACTGCAACAATACTCTGGCTTCTGAAAAGCCAAGCATGCGCTCTTGCACCCAACCACCTCACTGTCAGCCCCTTTCACCTGCAAACTCTCTGGACATTTTAGGTTCAAGTCAGACACACACCTAACACTAGAACACTTTCCAGATCCACCCGATGGTATAATCGAGACGGGTAAGTTGTAGCCGTCTACAAGGCTGACATCGTAGAAATCCATCGGGCTATCTAGGGTAAACTCCGCCAGAGAAACTGGTGGTTCACCACCTGCACCGTTACACTGCAGAGCGTTTCCACAGTCCCCAGTTGCGCACTTCCCCTTACCAGACTCATCAAACATACATCCATCTCGAGCCCAGAAGCGGCCTGACCACCCTGTTGGGGCATTCAGATTGATGTATTCGTGGGGTTTAAGTTCTAGACCACCGTTGCCTAGCAATGGATGACCACCACCCGATAGAATCCCTGGCCATATTGTCTTGTTACAGCTATTTTGCAATGTGAAAATTGCTGCATCAACACCTGAAAAGAAACCAAGACAAATGTTACGGTTATTGGAAGGAGTAGGATATAATGTAACATTAGAATTATACTGAAGTTAGAAGAAATTACATAAGAAAGAAAGTAGGAGGAGAAGTGAGAAATGCAGGAAAGCCATGGTGGTGCAGGGAAAGAGAGATAGATGTTTTTATAGGGAATTTAAAGAAGGTTTGTTGGGACACCAAATTTATAGTGTGAGTTTTACACTTTACATTAAAATATTTTAGCCTTTCACGGAATGTAGTTTAAACAGAATGTTGACCAAGTGTTAATATTTAAAAGAAATAAAAATACCCTTGTAATTAGTTCGATGAATAGACTAACAAAAATGATTACAAATTGGATAAAAGTACAGGAGTGAACAACTATGGCTGGAGTAGATGTGAAATTGTGAATTATGTCAAATATTATTGATAATTAATGTTAATTATTGTTTTATTTAAATAAAATGAAACCGAAATATGATTGTCAATGTAAAGGTGCATCTTTGGTAACTATTATTATTTGAGTTTTTAATGAAAGAAAAGGTTAAAGTCCAATGAATTGTATTGGTTAAATTTTATTCCAAACCAACTATAATAGTACTCGTAATTCAATTAGAATTTGTTCTGATCAAAATTCCAAAATACAATAGAATGTGGTTCTTATTACTCGTGTTACAGTCGAAGTTTAAGATGTCTAGTGATTAAATTTCAGTTAGCCGAAATGATAGAAAAATAGAGATTTGATTTTTATATATTGTTGCTGATTTTAGTAACACATTAACAGGAGTAGGGCTGCATCAGGTTCGATTTAAAAGTATAAACCGGTTAACAAACTCCTCTATTCCATGCATGTATTATGCAACATACCCCTTGTTCTCAACAACTTATAGAACTGAATAAAATATCAAGTTTCAAATGTATATACAAACAATATAAATTGAAAACCAAATTTTAAAATTGAATAAAAAGGATATCCAATCCAAATTAATTTATGAGTAGATTGCAAAAATCATCCATAAAGCTTCGCCAATTTGTATGTTTTGTCCCAGAAATGTCGAAACTGCAAAAACCTTACCTGTGGCAAACCTTTGCGGCATCAGTGGCAAACCTTTGCGGCAAAGATGCCGGATCCCTTGCAAAGTACCCAAACATTGCAAAGCCTAAAAGGAAATTTGGTACTGACACGTGTCCTCCCTTTATTTTATTTAAAAAATATGAATAGGGGCAAAATAGTAAAATTACTCGTTTTTTCTTTTTCCATCTCAAATTTCAAACGCGCATATCTCTTAAACGACAAACTTTTAGAAAAAACCAATTTCACCATAATTTTTAAAATTTAATCCTTTCATTTGGTATAAATTTTGTTAAAAATTTCGAAACTTTTTTTTACATACGAAATGGGTGTTAATTTTCTTGATTTTTTAGGCATTTTCGACCTTATTTTGTACCATCATAAATGCCGAATCGTGAAAAATTTAAAACATGAAAGTCGTAGCTTCTTGGCCATTCTTTACCCAGAAATTTGAATCACTCAAATCCAATATGATATGAGTGAGATATCGTATGTTAAAGATGACGTTTTACTCATATTTGTTGCACACAACATGTTTGATGAAATGTTTAGCTTAGATTTTTAGTCTTAAAATCGAGTTAAATTCACTAATTTTTGTACAACAATGCACCTTTAGTCATTTTATTAATGTAAGATTAAAAAAGTTTTTTTTTTTTTTTTTTTTTTTTTTTTTTTTTTTTAACTGATGAACCTTATTAACTGATTTAATAAGTTCATCAGTTAATAAGGTTCATCAGTTAATAAGTTCATCAGTTAATATAGTTCAACCAGTTAATAAGGCTGATGAACCTTATTAACTGATTTAATAAGTTTATCAGTTAATAAGGCTCTTTAACACGCGATATGTCTTTTTTAAAAATCAGTTAATAAGGTTCATCAGTTAATAAGATTCATCAGTTAATAAGTTCATCAATTAATATAGTTCAACCAAAGTAACTGATGAACAAAATTTCTTTTTTAAAAATCAGTTAATAAGGTTCATCAGTTAAAAAAAACAACAAAAAAACAAGAAAAAATAAAACTTTTTGAATCTTACATTAATAAAATAACTAAAGGTGCATTGTTGTACAAAATTAGTGCATTTAACTTGATTTTAAGACAAAATCTAAGCTAAACATTTCATCACACACGTTGTGTGCAACAAATATGAGTAAAACGTCATCTTTAACATACGATATCTCACTCATATCATATTGGATTTGAGTGATTCAAATTTCTGGGTAAAGAATGGCTAAGAAGCTACAACTTTCGTGTTTTAAGTTTTGCAAAATTCGGCCTTTAAACTAGACAAAATTAGAGCCGAAAATGCTAAAATTTTCAAGAAAATCATGACCTAATGAATATGTCAAAAAAAAAGTTTCAAAAAAATTAAAAAAAAAAATTATACCAAATTAAAGATGATTAAATTTTAAAAATTATAGTAAAATCGGTTTTTTCTAAAAGTTTGTCGTTTGAAAGTTATTTGCATTTGAAATTTAAGATGAAATTAAAAAAAATGGGTCAAATGACCAAAATGCCCTCTAACCGAAAATATTAAAGAAAAAAGGGAGGGAGTGGGTGGGGGACACATGACACTAGCTTAGTGGCTAGAAAACTTTTTAGATTTTTTAATTTTGATCCCTTTTTTAGGGGATCGCAACTCCCCCAACATCGTCCCTGACCAACATCAAATGATTAAAATACCATTGTCTTCTTCTTTTTCAAAATTTCTTTTTAATTTTTTACACAAATGGTCCCTGTGTTGTGCCAAGTTTTACAGATTTAGTCCTGATTTTTTTAATTATTTATTTAACTATTAATGTTAGTATTACTTTTTATAAGTTTTAGCTTTTTCTTACGTTTTGTCTGTTTTAATACGTTATCACTTTTTTTTATTTTTTTTATTTAATTAATTTATTTATTTATTTTACATTTTTGTCTGTTTTTCCTTCGTCTTTTCTATTTTCATACGGTTTTTCTCTATTTTTATACGTTTTCACCCATTTTTCTTACGTTTTTATCCGTTTTTGTTACGTTTTTGTCTATTTTTCCGTTTTCATACGGTTTTGTCTATTTTATACGTTTTCACCCGTTTTTATACGTTTTGTCCATTTTCTTACGTTTTTTTTTTTCAATTTCATACGTTTTTGTCCGGTTTTATACGTTTTCTCCCGTATTTTTTTACGTTTTTGTCTGTTTTGTCCGTTTTATTACGATTTTGTCTGTATTTCTTGAGTTTTTGTCCGTTTTATACGTTTTCGCCCATTTTCTTATGTTTTGTCCGTTTTTATCTGTCCTTGTCTGTTTTGTTTCGTTTTTCTTACATTTTTGTCTGTATCTCTTGAGTTTTTGTCCGTTTTATATGTTTTCGCCCGTTTTTCTTATGTTTTTGTTCGTTTTTTTTAACGATTTTGTCTATATTATTGAGGTTCTATACATTTTTGCCCGTTTTTATACGTTTTTGTTCGTTTTGTCAATTTAATCCATTTTTGTACATATAAAACTTAAGAATAATGAACAAAAACGTATAAAAACGGACGAAAACATATAAAAACGGATGAATATGTAAGAGAACGGGCAAAAAAATATAAAAACGGATGAAAGCGTAAGAAAATAGGTGAAAACGTATAAAAACGGACAAAAACGTAAGACAAAACGGACAAGAATGTAAGAATAACAGACAACACGGACAAAAAGGAAAAAAACTAAGAAAAATGGACGAAAACATATAAAAACGGACAAAAACGAATGAAAACAGAAAAAACGTAAGAAAAACAAATAAACACGTATAAAACGGATGAAAACGTAAAAAATTGGGCAAAAACGTATTATAATGGACAAAATCGTATAAAAAGGTATGAAAATGGAAAAACGTAAAAAAAATGGACAAAAACGTAAGAAAACGGATAAAAACGTAGGAAAAATGGACAAAAACGTATAAAACGAAAAACAAAAGAAAAATGGATAAACACGGATAAAAACGGGCAAAAAAGTAAGAAAAACGGGCGTAAACGTAGAAAAATGTATGAAAACAGAAAAAACATAAGAAAACAGACAAAAACGTATAAATCATATATAACAGATGAAAATGTATGAAAACAGGCGAAAACGTATAAAAATTGACAAAAACGTATGAAAACGGAAAAAAGGACAAAAACGGAAAAAATGTAAGAAAACGGACAAAAAAGTAACAAAAACGGACGAAAATGTATAAACAAATAATACTAATATTAATAGTTAAATAAATCGTTAACTTCATTTTTGGTCGTTGTGTTTTGTTG
Organism: Artemisia argyi; assembly: GCA_030686995.1. Classification (NCBI taxonomy): domain Eukaryota; kingdom Viridiplantae; phylum Streptophyta; class Magnoliopsida; order Asterales; family Asteraceae; genus Artemisia; species Artemisia argyi. Next base: position 78,425,623 of record CM060687.1, read on the forward strand.
GGTATTTCACTTTTGGTCCAACTTTTCAAAAAGTTTTGGATTCAATCCAAAAATGAAATACTCAGTAAACCATGAAGACCAAAAATGTAGTTAACTCTTAAATAAATGATTAAAAATAAATCAAGACTAAATTTGTAAAACTTGGCGCAACACAGGGAGCATTTGTGTAAAAACTGAAAAGAAGAAGACAAGGCTATTTTAGTCATTTGATTTTGATCAGGGATGATATTTGCCCCAGAGGTTTGCCAAGGACGGTTTTTGTAGTTTTGACATGTCTGGGATAAAGCATGCAAATTGGCCAAACTTTAAGGATAATTTTTGCAATTTACTCATTTTTTTAGTTAACTACATTTTTGGTCGTCATGGTTTACTGGGCATTTCACTTTTGGTCTAATTTTTCAAAAAGTTTTGGATTCAGCCCAAAAGTGATACTTTCGTTCCACTTTTAGTCCATTTTGATAACGACGTTAGTTACGTTAGTTAAGTCTAGTCATTAAGTGGCAACTTTAGTCCATTAGACTAACGGTCATTTGCAACGCTAGTCATTTATACCAACGATTGTTCGCAATGTTTGCCACGTTAGTCCTTTATACCAATGATCGTTTGCATTATTAATCCTTTTATATACGTCTTTATTTATGTTTTATACACGTTTTTAGACAGGTTTTTATACGTACATTCTTATATATGTTTTTATAAATAGTTTTATACACGTTTTTATACACGTCTTTATTTACGTTTTGTATACGTTTTTATACACGTTTTTATACACATTTCTATACAGCTTGTATAAACACGTGACATTAGTGTATGAAAATGTATATACGCATTTTTATACAAGTCGTTTTACATGTTTAAAAACGTATATAACAACTTGTATAAAAATGTATATAAAAACGTGTATAAAAATGTGTATAATAACATATATATAAAAACGTGTATAAAAAGTTGTTAAACACGTGCATAATACGTGTATAAAAATGTGTATACAAACGAATATAAAACATGTATAAAACCGCGTATAAAAACGTGCATAGAAACACATATAAAACGCACATAAAAACGTGTATATAAACGCGTATAAAAACGCGTGTAAAAACGTGTATAAAAACATATATAAAAACGTAAATAAAGACATTTAAAAAGACGTATATAAAAAGGTGTATAAAACCATTTATAAAAACATTTAAAAAAATGTGCGTATAAAAACGTGTCTAAGAACATGCATAAAAGCGTCTATAAAAACATAAATAAAGACTTATATAAAAGGACTAACGTTGAAAATAATTGTTGGTATAAAGGACAATGTTGCAAACAATCGTTGGTATGAAAGACTAACGTTGCAAACGACCGTTAGTATAAAGGTCTAAAATTGTCACTTGACGGATGGACTTAACTAATGAAATTAATGTCGTTATTAAGATGGACTAAAAGTAGAATGAAAGTATTAGTTTTGGACTGAATCAAAAACTTTTTGAAAAATTGGACCAAAAGTGAAATACCCAGCAAACCACAAGGACCAAAAATGTATTTAACTATTTTTTTTTAAAAGCTATTTCAGTTTGAACCTTCTGTAACTTCCAAAGCTCCATGTATGAGTAAGCCACTAGAATAATTCGTTCAACAGGACTAGAAGGACAATTGGGTGAAGATAAAGCGTCCAATTGATGCAACAAGACAACACATCATAAATCTCACTAACACGAAACTAACATTGTGCAAGAAATAGTTTCTAAGCTCCTATATATGTCGTGAACACGACAAAAAGGATTTTATTCCAACTACGAATAATATATAATCATGACTTATACATTTGTCAATCTAGATATCTAAACAAAAATCACACACGTTTATAATTCACAAGAACACACATACATAACTTACAACGTAGCTAAATCATCAAACTTGCAACGAAACAACAATAGATATACGTTTCTTCACTTAAATATTGTTTTAAGCCCCATCCTTTCCTTTAAGGTTAATCACTGAGAGCGCTTTTTCAAAATAATCCCCCACAAACATGGGCGGGTAGTTCTCAGCAAGCGGCGATTTTGCAAAATGTCCCAAAGGTTTGAGAACAGCATCTGATGCTACATTGGAAAATAGCTAACAAAAAGAAAAATAGAGTAAAATCATGATTCTATCGACGACACTTTTATGAAGTACGTTTAAAATAGATGGATACACTCACAGTAGAGGATACACTCCACAAGCTTCGATTTTCTTTTTTGGCTGCTTCAATTGCATGAAGCGTCCTATCAGTTACCACAACTTTGTGCATACCAGCCATACAGTCACCAGCAGTCAGCCATTCTAACTGCAAATTAAACACAAATGCTAGTTAGCACACAATTTACTAACCCAAAATAACTTGGTACTTTAACTGTCTACCTCTTTTCCAGCCTGAATTAGTAGACACCCATCGGGAAATTTCACTTCTACTTTCTCCCCGTTCCTTAGCCAAATAGATAAACCAGGAAACTTACTTTTGTAGTGAATCGTTAAAAAATTGATGTCATAATGATATCCTGCAAACACACTTCCTTCTTCACCATAGCTTCCAAGATCACTTCCTGTTGGTCCAAGAAGATGTGGACCCTGCAATTGAAACGTAACTCAGAATGAATATATCAACAGTAATTCAAGAACGACGTGATAAAAACAAACAAAATTCGTACATAAACTAATTAACCAGTTTCATTAGGTTTGTGAATGAGTCCTTTGGTAGGTCAAATCCAATTGCAGCCATTTCAGCAACAGCCTAAGCAAATCAAGAGGAATTAAACGAATTTCAAGAAACAAAAATAACGTTACATAGAAAGCTGTTAATTACAACAAACTTAACGAACCTCTACAGTCGATAACAATTTGAAACCCCATGAATCCATGATCTTTTTCCATTCGGGGAAGCCCTCAGGTATGACTGGCTCAGATTTTAATTCCTATATGAGAGATGAACATTAACAACAATCATCTAGCAAACTTTATCTGAAAAGAGAGTGTATATATGTGATTGCTCCCAAACTAGTTATCTTTTATTTCTCAACCACTTGTGAATGATCAATAGTAAAAGTCAAACAGCCTGGGAGAAATGCTTCCGTGGAATACAGTGTTTCCCCGGTCGTAATGTCCCAACGAGGTGTGCGATGGTTTATTAAAAATGAATCTGTGATCTAGTGAATATGAACATGAAAGAGTAAAAGTGTGTGTGAGTGATTACACTAGGGTTTTATAAAACAAAATAACTTAGATAAACTATTTTAACGATTACGTAAAAGCCAGATATTTAAAAACTTTTAATAACTAAAAACACGTACGTTTAATTTAATTCTACGTAAACGTACGAAACAAAAACAATTTTAACTAAAGTAGTAATTTGCGTACCTTAGGGGCTTAAATGGAAATTAAGTAAACTTAAAATATTTATTTTATAATTACTAATTATTTAATTAATTATTTATTATTTAATAACTATTATTAATTATTTAATAATTAACTAATAAACAGGAAAATGTAAAATAAGTCTAGAAAATTAAAATTAAAATTTCTAAAAGTCTAAAATATTATAAAACTTGTTTTAAAAATAAAATTATATTTTTAAGACTATTTATCTAATTATTATTAATTAATTACTATTTAATTATTTAATTAACTATTTATATGATTTAAATTATTATAAATACTAAAAAGACTTAGATAATTAAGAAGCTTTTTATAAATCTAATTAACCATCACAGGAATCCTAAAAAATTATAAAAAGTTTATTTTATGTATTTTTAAACTAGTTAACTAATTATTATTCTATTTATTTATTAATTATCAATTAAACTATTTAAATTATAAAAACTAGTAAATGAACAGTAAAAATTATGAAAAAATTCCTAAAATTATTTTATGACTTATAAAAGCTAGGAAAAATATAAAATCTAGGTTTTGATTTATAAAAATTAATTATGCTATTTAAAACTTATTTATTAATTAATTACTAATAAAACTATTATTAATTCTAATAAATACTAAATGATAATATAAAAATCTAATAAAATTACTAAAAATACTTCAATATAAAAGGAAATTAATAAAAATATAAAAAATAGGTTACTTAATAAAAATCTAAAAATGAAAATTAAAATTAAATTAAATTAAATACAAACTATCACTTATTATTATATTGTTTTTTCTTGAATTTTCTTTTACAAATCTAATTTATACCTAAAAATAACTAACTTTTGTGAAAACAACTAATTTATAACTTATTATTAAGCACTGTGGAAGCTTAAACCACCACAGTTGACTTTGGTTGACCAAAGAAGCAAATAAGCTCAAATGAGCTTGTGTGGGACCCACAATGGATGAATCAGGTCCAAGTAAGTTATTGGAACTAGTTTAAGCCAAAATATGCCAAATAAGCTCAGTAGATAAGCTAATAAGCAATATTAAGCAATTCCAAAAACTAACTTCAACACAGAATGGGGACAAACTATAAGGCCTGATTTAGGTGGGGTCCACTGAGTCCTAGGTCAAATAAGTGGTCAACACTCAAAGTCCGGTAGGAGGGGGGTTGAAGGGAACAAAGTTTGAGGTGTGGGGCCCACTGTGGTGGTCACAAATCACCACCAAAGTGGTGGTGATGGACGGGTAACTGCTGATGCAGGGGAATGGTTTTCCCTGCAAGTAACTTTGGAGGCCTGTGGAGCCCACAACAAAAATCACAAAAATAAAAGGATGATGGAAAATCAAAGTTGAACTGGTAGACTAAGATTAGGAACAAGTTTCAGGTCATGAAAGCAAACACTAAATTCTACTAAATTCCTTGAACTTTTGTAAAAATCTGAGAGATGCAAATTTGACTTTTGATGAAACTTAGCTAGTTTGACTTTGGTGAATTTTGGATGGATCCTAGTTACTCAATAAGCTATATTAACCTGTAATAAGACTGATTTAACCTAAATCTACTAGTTTAGGACTAAAATTAAAGTATTGTGGATCCTAAATCCACAACAGTTGGCTGTGATGATGATCAAATGGTTATTTTGACTTTTCTACAAAGGGTCACTGAGTTTTATGGTATAAATGAGATATTATAACATGTCAGGTCATATATCAAATAATAACAACAACTCAAACACCCAAGAGATCAGTGAAACAAACTGAGCCAAACACCCCTTTAACTTAACTATTTTGAGATTATTAAAGCTAAACACTGATTAAAACCATGAAACTGATTCAAATAGTCCTAATATGATATTATAATCTTAAATGGACTTATAAAAACAGATTACAAGTTATTTTCTAATAAAAAGCAAAGATTACAAAACTAACTTACAATTGAGTCCAAGCTGAGAAACAAAGAACCATGAACAAGTAACCAACCTATCACCTTCCAAAAGGTTCTAAACCAGAAATCATCCATCTTTCATCATGCTTCAGCTTCTATTCTTCCACACTCACTAATTTTTTATTTTTTTTCTTTATTTATTGGAATTTTTGGTATTTTTCTATTTATAAAGTAAAACTGATAATTAAGGTTTCTAAGACTTATTCAAGCTTTGTCAGAGCTTATACAAGCTTAAGAGTCTTATAATAACAACAAATAACAATAATAAATGAAATTATCGATTTCACTTAAAAATGCTAAATACTAATTTGATTAACAAGAAAGTAATTCAAGGTTCAATAAAGATTCATTTACACTAAAATAACTGAGTACAAGCTTTTGAGACTGAAAATACAACTGAAATAAGTAAATTACACTATTACGACTAAACTAAGCTAAAGCTACACTACTCTTTCATCACCACTGCCTCTTTTTTCTTTATAGCGACTTCCAGGGTTTGTGGGACCCATTGTGTCATTTCCCACCACATCTGAACCCTTGAAATGGTCCAATTAATCCTGGCCGTTTGAAACCACTTATCGCGCCAAAAAGTCATATGGCACTATAGATTGCGTGGAGATGATTTTAGGGTAATTAATGGGGCTTGGGAGCTTGTGGAGGTGGAAGGATAAGGTTGGACAGCTGGGGAAGTCAAGTGGTGGTGAAACAGGTCAGGTGGTGGGGTGGTTTTGGCTTGTGAGGGAAGGTGAACAGTGATAGTGGTTTGCCGGTTTTATTATTTAAACAAAAGGTGGGCTTTTGGATTGGGCTTGGGTAAAAAGAAAGGGTGTGGGCTAGTGATGTGTGGTATGGATTTGGATTTGGGTTTTAATAAATAGAGTAAACTACATTTTTGGTCCTTGTGGTTGTATCAAAATCTTACTTTTGGTCCAAAATTCAAAAAACATTCAATATCAGTCCAAAAGTCCACGTGGACTTCACTTTTGGTCCAATTTTCGTCCCTAGTTAGTTTAGTCGTTAAGTACGTTGCACCGTTAGTCCTTTAACCTAACGGTCGTTAGCAATGTTTGCACCGTTAGTCCTTTCAGTTAAAAAATTGAAAAAATTCGAAAAAAAAAATTTCCAAAAAAAAGTAATTTGAAAAATTCGAAAAAAATTTCTAAAATTTTTTTTTTCTAATAAAAATTTTTCTTAAAAAATTCGAAAAAATTTATAAATTTTTTTTTTGACGAACATTTTTTTTTTCCAAAAAAAAGAAAATTCGAAAAAAAAAATTCTAATAAAAATTTCTCTTAAAAAATTCGAAAAAAATTTCTAAATTTTTTTTTTGACGATTGTCCCGGTTTTACACTAAAATTAAAATGTGTATGTATATTAGAAATTTTTTTTTTGAATTTTCTTTTTTTTGGAAAAAAAAAATTTCCTCAAAAAATTTTTTTTTATAAATTTTTTCGAATTTTTTAAGAAAAAATTTTATTAGAAATTTTTTTTCAAAATTTTTTTTTGAAAAAAAAAATTTCGTCAAAAAAATTTTTTAGAATTTTTTCGAATTTTTTAAGAAAATTTTTTATTAGAAATTTTTTTTCAAATTTTTTTTTTGGAAAAAAAAATTCGTCAAAAGAAAATTTTTTAGAATTTTTTTCGAATTTTTCAAATTATTATTTTTTTTGGATTTTTTTTTTCGAAATTTTCCAATTTTTTAAATGAAAGGACTAACGGTGCAAACATTGCTAACGACCGTTTGGTTAAAGGACTAACGGTGCAACGTACTTAACGACTAAACTAACTAGGGACGAAAATTGGACCAAAAGTGAAGTCCACGTGGACTTTTGGACTGATATTGAACGTTTTTTTGAATTTCGGACCAAAAGTGAGATTTTGATACAACCACAAGGACAAAAAATGTAGTTTACTCTAATAAATATAAAGGGTCCGTTTGGTTTAGAAATTACACAAGGACCAATTTTGTAATTTGGTAAATATTGAGGGCTGAGTTTATGATTTTTTCAAAGTTGTCACAAGGACCAAACTTGACAAGGATGAATAGTACAAGGTCATATTTTGATATTTTCCAAATTTTGAATTCCAGGGACTAAACTTGCCAAATGTGAAACTTCAGGGACCAAATGTGTAACTTCTTCAAAACTTTCAACCAGGGATCAAATTTGACAACTTGTGATTTTCCAAGTACCAAAATTGACTTTTTATCCAAAATTTTCCATCAGGGACCAATCATGTCATTTTCTGAAAGTCCAGGGACCAAACATGTAATTTTGTGAAACTTTACACCAATCCTGTAATTTCTCCAAACTTTTCACCCAAGGACCATTCCTGCCATAAATGATTAGTATAAGGACCAAAATTGATTTTCTCAAAGTTTTTACATCCCAGGGACCATTTATGTCAATTTCCAAAGTATAGGGACTAAACTTGTAATTTTGTGAAACTTTGCACCAAAGGACTAAATATGTAACTTTATGATTAAAAAGGACCTTTGGTGACTTTTTCATGTTTTTAGAATAACCAGGGACTAGTTTTGACAACTTTTGAAACTTGAGGGATTGAAACTGCCAATTATGCAAACTTTGTACGTTTTTCATCTGTTTTTGATTACTTTGCATTTGAAACATATAAAACACACTTCTAAGATATTTTAAGTATTTTGATGCATATTTGAGTGTTTTTGGATGTTTTGGCAGTTTAGATTGGTATAAAATGATGAGTATTTAGACACTCATCAATATGTAACATGGAAACAAGTTTTGGATGGTCGAGGACCAAATCTCCACATGTATTGGGACCAAAGATCTGGACCTGTTGCAATTATGGGTTGGCGATCTTTGGGTATTGGTCTCATCTTCTTTTGCATTTCAAGATCAACCAAGCTACGAGGAATTTCTCTTAGGAGTGGGGTTATCCCCTAAGGAGAGGCTCGCGGTTGGTATCTCTGCCTGAGGATGCGACACTAACTCGAGCCAACAACTAACATCTAACAACTAACCATCCGTTCAAAAAAAACAAGCTACTAGGAATCTCGATTCCTCTTGGTTTTGTTCCAACCTGTATGTCATACATATACAAAAAGTTTCTAACCATCTAGTCATTTTAAAATTGTTATAACATATTTCTTAAGCTAAAAACAAATGAGGTTTTTGGCTCCAGGTTCCCTAGAAATATGTATTGATCGATTTGTTGGCCATCGATGAAACGTTATTAAAACGTGATATTTAAATTAGGTAAAAGACTAAAATGTAAGTACTTTCAGAGTAATGTTTCACTTTCATCTAGCTTATTTATGTTCTTACAATTCAATAAGTTCAGCTATTTAAATTTGACCCCCCCTTTTTTAACATGTATTGTATTACAGTGTTACCTGTGACATATATTGGTGTTACGAGTTATGTAAAATAGTTGTTATGGCATTACCAGTTCTTTAAAATTGATAAACGTGGTGACATGTTAATTTATGTCCTGGTCAGTTTTATACAAGTGACACACTAAGTTAGACTTATACGTAAAAAAATATAATTGTAATGTCTTGAGGAAGTCGGGTTATACTTAGTATACTAACCTGACCAATTTAAGATACCTAACACTTATCGTCCCTATCTTTACATATATATAAGACAAGTTTTGAGTTTTACTTGATGCTTTGAAAGTTGTACCCATGAGAGTGCTGACTGGATAATATGAGTCATATGCCCAGTCATCAACTTTTCCCATGTTGGCACCTCCATGCTGGCACTTTAATATTTTTTCGGATGGTATTTAAAAAATAAGACACAAGTGGGATTCGATCCCCGGTCTCCCATGTAAACAAGCAACAATCCAACCACTAGACCAAAGTAGTTTTTTGTGATACAGCTTGAAAAACATTATCCATAAAGCCTTGAATATTGGACACTATAAATGAGAAACATTTAAATATACGATTAATAACTTACATCTTTCTTCCCTAAAATTTCTGCAAATCTTTAAACGTTTCTCCCTTTCCTTAATTCACTCATTATTAATCAATACCTTCCGTTTTCAATTTGAAATTCTTATCACAAATTTTGAAACCGAATTACACCTTCCATATTTCACTCACAATTTTTGAATAAAGTCAATCATTATCCTGCCAATTAATATGATCCATTTGAAACCGATTTTCACCTTCCATAATCCACGCCCTAATTCAAAATGCATACCTAATCCACACCCTAATTCAAACTATAATCCCCTAAAATTTCTGCTATTCTCTTATAAGCATCCTTCAAGATCCTTTCAAAATCGATCTATGCCAGTTATCCATTCAATTTGTATTGTTTCATCACAAATCAACCACTTTCAATCTCAGGTTATTTTTACTTTTACTTTTTGTTCAAAATGAATCGAAGTTAGGTTACCAGATATGTGATGTTTGGTGAATTATGTATTACTTTTGTACCCATTTACAGATTTTTATTATTGATTTCAGTTTTTTAATCAAGCCGACTCCATATGAAGGTGACTAAATCATGCCCACCAACTGTTTGGTAATTTGTTGCAAATAAACTCAATAGCTTCTAATTATTTAATCACAACACATACTTTTGTTGTTGAGATATGAGTGAATGGTAATGATTGTAACGCAATTTACTGACTAACATTTGTTTAGTGCTGATGACGATGCTGAGAATGATGGCTGTAAATGAGTTTTTGCTCAATCTAAAAAGACTGATTAAGATGTGAACCATTTTAGAAGAGCGAAAGGTAAGACATGAAGATGATGATGTAGACTGCTCATATGCTGGTACTCTTACTAATATTTACTCTGCTCATTATTAATTTAATCATTTAGTTATAACAATTGCTAGTACTCTTACTAATAGTTACGGACATACCAACGATCATTGTCATTATAGGTTTAAATGTAGGACTACAAGCGTTTGCAGCAGCTCGCACGGAAATTCCAGCCACAAGCTGTCACACACTTAGAGTTTATTTCAATATTAGTTTTTTCTGTATTGTAAACTAACTTTTGAAATCATGGATTTGTGGGTTTATTATTGTTCGTTTGTTTATGTAGTTATACATGAGGTGATTAGCACGTGTTACTGAATCCTTAGAAAGGATCAAAGAAGACATTTTGTGTCGCATGTAAATAAACTGAGAATGCAACAACCCTGTTTATGGGTGTGTCAGCTTACCAATCAATGTTATATAATTTAGTAGTATGGTGATTGCGACGTGCATTAAACAGTTTATTTTAAACTATACTAATTCTCAATAATTTGTGGCTGTGACAGGTATTAATAATGATATGCAAAATATTTGCAGCAGCTCACGCCTGCAAAGTACACGACTACAAAGGTAAATGTTTAGAACTTGGTCATTATTAAACATTAAAACAATGTAAGATTCTCCAGTTTTTTTGTTAATTTTTTAAACATTGTTTGATTCGTAATCAATTTAATATGTGAGCCACATACTTTTATTTATCTAATTCGTTCGATGTTTGGTTAAATGTGTGCTGACAAATGTCGGGAAGAGCCAAGGTGCACCTTATTTTGTTTGTATTTTATTATATTTGCTTCCTTTTATTACATCGATTTTGTTTGTATTGTTTGTATTTTATTATACTTTGCCCACTGCATTTGTCGTGTCTTATATCAAACTAAGTTATAAATAATTATGAACATTAACCATAGTATCTTAAGTTTTAAACTCAAATGATGTTGCAGTAATTAGTGTTATACGAAGTGATATAAACGGTTTAGCATGTTTTAATCCTCAAAATTTTATAAATTTAACCCTTAAACGTATTTTTGGCTAATTTTTAATCATGAACATTTTTGGTCTATTTTAAACATATCTCTGTTTTCAACTTATAACACGTCAGAATCAGTACACCAAGCAAGAGAAAGTTTACATGTGTATGCATAGCGTGAGTCTTTGCTTGAAGTAATTCAAGATCATCAGGGACCGTTTGCATTACTTCTACATGATTTGAAGTATATATATACAGAGTTTACTTAATATGCTTGAACATTATAAAGTTTGACCGCTACATGAGTTGCTACTTTGATCGACCATTTTGGTATATGAATTCACGTTGGGCTTCAAACAGAATTTGAAAATTGGACCTGTGATGAAACAATAATCAAGTTTTTGACTGACAAGATGTTAGTCCAAGAGCTTATTCTAGAATCTCTTGCAAGCTACAGGTATGTTGTATTCATTACTACTGGTGGATCATGTTTCAACTTATTTGCCTAACAGTTTTGTTTAAATTGTTTTATCGCAAACGGGTATCCTTTCTGAAATAATAAATTTGCGATTAAATTATTAAACATGAAACGGTTCAAATGCTTGAATATCCTGGAGTATATTCAAAAGTTCTAAGACTAGCAACCTCATATGTCTTTATTAAATAAAAATCGTGTTTGACCAAATGAATCGAGTCAAATGGTTAGCCTTTGTGACAGATTTAAACAAACTTTTATAGAAAGGGTGGACAAAAAATGTGTTACCAGGTCACTCCTTACTAATTTGACCCGTATAAAAGATGACCAATTGGACGTAAACGTGTTTTGACCCATTACTTAGCCTGCCCCCACCACCCGTTTTGCCACTGTTAGGATTAAGTGGAATTACTAATATTGTGATTTTGGATAAAAACTAATGGTGGCAATTCGAATAGGGTTCGCTTCACCCAAACAACACATTACTGTTTCGTTATCAAAACCAACCCGTACACATTTAGCCAATGCAACCCGGACTTGATGCATGTAACTATGTAAGTGTGTAGTGTGCATGACCCATGTATTCTGGTGGAACATGAAATTTTTGTTGGGATAAAAAACCCTCTGCAGTTAATTGGATTGAGGAGCATGGAAAACCTTTTGTGTACCAAAGTAGGCAATATCTTGAAGCTGCTATTGTCAGGAAAACTTCTCAGGTGTAGTACATTTATGCATAATACTTGCATACAACTTAGAGTAATAACCCACTCCAAAAAAAAGGCACATGTTTTATGGTACGCATTTAAAACAGATGTGGCATGATAAGTTACCAAATATCTTTGAAACGCAAAATACTATTAAAGTAGAACCGATTAGAAGGTATACCCCTATTGAACATGCCAGACTCATACGACAATACCCTGCGAACCTAACTGTTTTAATTGCATCAAACTGCGGCACCCGATACTTTCTTAAATAATTGATAAATTAAAAACATGAAGTGAAATAGTGAATGAATGCCAAATAGTTAATAGCTACTGATGTAAAAATTGATTGGAATTTGTTAGCGAAAAGGACAAGTACGGGGAAAATGAATTGAACTTGAATTTGTTGACTATAGTTAGCATAGTAATGAAGTTATAATTGCTGGGCAATATTTGCTTTTAAATTGTGTATTCAAGACAAATCTTTGTACTGAGATTCCTTCTCTTAAGTCTAAAACAAGGGGAAAGGTATAAAAGAATTTATAACTTGGTAAACTTTATACAGATTGCATGTGAAATTGTCCGCCTTAGTGAACCTGCTGCGACAAAGAGCCAGGAGGTAAAATTACTTGCAATTTCCATTGATCGTCTCTTTTTTCAGGTAGTCGTCTGATGCTAAATTAGTTTTTATTTCAAAGGGAATTAGATTACCCAATTAGTCCTAGCTGTAATTCATATGAGAATGGTCGAGTGTGTTTAACGAGACATAAGTTGCGTAACGCATACGGGAATTTAAATTATGCAACATCCTAAATTGTTTTATTAAACAAAATCATCTTATGTTGTTGATATAAATAATGTTTGTGAATGTTATTAATATTTCTCAATAAACCTATGTTTTGATAATCACAAAACTTAAATCAAATTAAGTCAAGAATAAGACATAAACAAGTATTTGGTGACAAATATTTACCTCTACATCTTATATCACTTAAGGTATGCATAAACTTAGTAACTTATGCATTACATGATCAAAGGAAATTTTATATTAATACATAACATTATATAAAATGATTTTAACATTTTATATATATTTGTAAATCATTTTTGGTAAAGCTTTATTAAACCACAAAAATATGATTTCAAATTTCCAACCAAAAAGGGCAAATTTTATCCAGAGAATCTTTTCAAACGTTCAGGAGGGCGGCCCCCTTAATTTTACTAGGCGGCCCCCTTAATCATTAAGGGGACCGGCCAACAATTAAGGGGACCGGCCACGCTCCCGAACAGTAAAATCTGGCCCTTTAAATACTGGATCATTTTGCACATTTTCCTCACCTTTTTGCACTATAAACTTTCTGATCCAATCCTCTTCTCTAGATCTAAAATCCTTTGATCATATATTTCATAAGTCTTTGTTTCCAAGTGATCCAAAGCTTCATCCATTCAAGTGCAAGAAGAAGAACACTTCTCTACATCCATCTTATTGTAGTGGTGTTGTGTATAGCTAGTTTCATATAGCACTAGTGATAGCTAATTGTTAAGGTGTTGTGAATACTTGTTGATTGTAGAATCTTGGTGTGTTGTAAACTAGTTTAGTAGTAGTGAGTTAGTTGTGCATAGAAGAAGGTGTGAAGATTGACTAGGTGTGAAGACGGTGTGAAGTCTTGAAGAAGGTGTGAAGGTGTGATTAAGGTGTGAAGATCACGTGGTGTGATATTTGGTGTGAGATTGGTTCTAGCTACGATTAGAACTCAACATTTAGCTTAGTGTCGTTAACTTGTGTAAGCCAAGGTGTGTAAGGTTTCTCCACCATAAGGAGTTTGTTGACATAGTGAAGAAAACTCTCGAGTGTGGTACTCGGGGAGTGGAGTAGGGCAAGGAAGGTGTCCTTGTAGCCGAACCACTATAAATTCGCGTGTTGTGGTTTGATCTTTCTAACTCTATCTTTTCTTCATTATATTTCAATACTTTCAATATTAGTTGAGACTTGCTCATATTGGTTGCTACTTGAATTCACTTAAGATCGAATCGAAAGTTTTTATAACCAACAAAATATTTTGGAAATAAATTTAAAAAGGACGTAAAACTATTCAACCCCCCCTTCTAGTTTTCCACATATGTCTTAAAATTGAAATTTTAAACCGCCAACCTTTATTGCCATTTCTAAAACTAAGGGGGTGTTTGATTGATGCTTAATGGGACGAGTCAGTGCTGACTGCTGAAGCGGGCAGCATACAATATGTTTGACTGGAAAAAAAACACCTCTTAATATTTTCCATATCCTGCTTTGTGTCCTGTTACAACCTTTATGTCAGGCTCAAGGTTTGAAGAAGCATATGAAGACGCTTAATGCCCCAAGTGCCTATAATCTTGACAAGCTTGGTGGTGCTTTGTAATTCGATTGTTATTTTTGTATATATATACTTTAACATGTTATTCTTCAGTTATATAAGATCTCTAGCGTTTTTCATTTTGTACAAACAGGGTTCTAAACCATCATCAGGACCACATAAATCTAGGGAATGCTTCCCTTTGGTCCTAATTCTCCATAACAGATTGAGGTATGCTTTCACTTACAGTGAGGTTCAATCTATCTTGATGACGTCATCTGTCAAACACTTATTCGAGCAAGCTGATCTTTATCCTAGTGAGAATTCGATCCAACCCTGACTTGATCACATTTAGACAATTTTCTGACAACTTATAATATAACTGAGGTGAGAAAACTACTTGCAGTAAATGGAATGAAGGGCATCCATAAGTAGTACTTACATTGATAGAGCCATGTCTAAGGGTAAGGTAATCAAACTTTGCAACTGATGTGGTCTTACAAAGGACATGAATATATTATTTAGAAGAGCATTGACATATTTTATGTGGATCGGGAATTGAGATATATGAAACTAATGCATTGCTTTTGACTGCAACTTATATTGTAGGTGGGCGGTCACAATTTTGTTGCCTGTCTTACGAAGGAAGTTTAAGGAAGTGGATAAGAGCCAGGATAAGAGTCACACATGGACCACCCTATAAAATCTGAAAATCGATTAAGTGGACTTTGTTTTCATTCTTGGTGGCTTCAGCAATCGGCCTGTTTGCAGCGAGGTATCCAAATTTGAAATAAGGATAGGCTTCGTAGAGTAAGAGCATATAAGAAAATAGTTCACATGCTACCTGAAGACGACATTTTAGTTACAAGCCCTTCCAACATGTAAGCTTCTAATGTTTGTGCAGGCTCACCAAAACTGAAAACAACGGGCATAATGTTGATATTAATAAGAGAAATGAGGTTAACGAGAAGTGACTGTGGAGCAAGTTCAATTACTGGTGTTGAAATTGATGAAACGCTGTATTTAGGCACAAGCCAGAGGCTGCAAGTAGTTTTGACTTTGAAGAGTTAGTTGATTTGTTTTTCTTTTATGGGTTGTAATATGTTTGAATTTAACCCCGGAAAATCTGTATAGGCTGAGTTTCATACATGTGCTGCTGTAGCAACTTTGTCTGGAAAGTTTAAGGATGAGATCGTTCCTGTTTATAACAAGGTATACATATTTTGACTTTAAAAGTCAAAACCATGGATTATCTTCAAATTAATAGGCTCTTTGTTGCAATTGCAACATTATATTAAATCTTATGTTTTATTTCTTACTATAAAATCCAAAAACAAGAGAGGAAAAGCAGGTTACTATATTTGTAGATGATGGTATTAGGCCAAACACGAACTTGGCGGATCTTGACATCTTTCAAAGCTAAAGCCATCATTTAAAAAGGACGGTACAAAAAAGCAGCAAGTATATACGTATTAGAATCTATACATGCATGCATATAAAAAAAATAGGTGCGATGACAACCATGATGTAACAACTTGGATTTTTTGGTCATGCAACCGTAATAAGAAATTTCTTTTGCCAGGAACTGCAAGTCAGATTAATGATGGTGCTGCTGCAGTCCTCCTTATGAAAAGAAATGTGGCTCTAAAGAATGGTCTCCCATTCTTGGCATGTTCAGGACTGTTTCGTATTTTCGGGTTGAAAAGTAGTTTGGCCCAACTTTTTGAATAACTATTGGAGTTGAAGTTAAGAACATTATGTATGAAGCAAGTACAATGTCTCATATTGTAGTAATGTATTAAAAAGAAACAAAAATAACTCAAATTCTACACGCTTCAACGATTTGTATACTCATGTCTCTTTCGTAGTAATGTCTCATATCTGTAATATATTCTACCTAAGCTCTGTTGATATGCTTAATTGATAATGATAAAAGTATTTATTTCATGCGGTTCAACTTGAAGCGTGGTGGTCAAAGAGTAGTGACAATGTTGTTGTATTTTACTAATAATGTTGAAGGGGGAAAACATTTTTTCCCTATGGGTAAGGGTTGCATTGGAAGTGAACACCGGTATATATTTAGATTTCCTCTACGGTTTTAGAAGACGTGTTTTTTAGACAAACGACGCTACCAACATGGTTTACAAAAAAGTTCTTGGCTTTGAATGTACAAAGTTTATTGTATATTGTTTTTAGACAAACGATTCTACCAACATGGTTTACAAAAATTTCTTTTTGTTTCCAATTTTTGTATTTAAGATATTTGTTGTCATTATTCATTTACGACCACTTAGCTTTTGTCAAGTAATATTATGGAGCGAACCCGCCCATTGGGCGGGTTATGAAGCTAGTTTATGTATATATGTTAAAGATGACTAGTGTTACTACTATGCACATATATATAAACTAAAAGGGGTTACACAAAACATATACTTCTCCTCTCTTTAATCAAGCTATCCATATCTTTCACCTGCGTAGATTTAAGTTAAACACAAACAATATGGTAACATAAGTTAAGTATATCGCATTACGTAACTGAAAAAAACCTGATAATGCTGGTGAGGACGCTCGTGGGCACTCTTAACTTCTTTTGGCTGTTCAAAATACTTATCCATCATATCAATAAACCAATCATTATCTTCGGTCGAGCATCTTGGATCCCTGACAAGCAAGGCTCCAGCTTCTCTCAAGATCCTACTAACCTCCAAGCACACACTCTTCAATTCAGGATGCAAGTGCTCGTTGCAAGTAAACTTGCCCGACACTGCATCCACATAAGGCGTGAGATCAATCACTGGTATCTCCATTTCCCTAAAAACCACTCTTTTTCAATAGCAGTAGAGAAAATTGAAGAGAATGCGCTCAATATCGAGCACAAAACTCATGCATTTATAATGGTGTGAAATTACTTTGTGAAGATTTTTTTCATTGTTGTGGGGAATACTATTTCCACGATTGACCACACATTTCACCTCATGATATGCGAAGTGTCCGTAGTAGGGGTGTCAGATGGGTCGACCCGACCCGACCCGAACCCGATAAGGCCGTACAGGGTCGGGTTGATTCGGGTCCAATATACCTTATCGGGTTATCGGGTCAACCTGATAAACCCGATAGCCTTATAGGGTCGGGTTGCGGGTCTTAATTATTTCGTTATCGGGTTATCGGGTTGACCCGATAACCCGATAAGCTATAATAACACATTAAAATTCTTATAATTTTTGAACTAAACCCGATAACCCGAACCCGATAACCCAAACCCGATAAACCCGATAGACCCGAACCCGATTCCTTATCGGATCGGGTTGCGGGTTAATTTTTATTTTTCGAAAACCCGATAGACCCGACCCGATAGAGGCTTATCGGGTCGGGTTGACCCGAATGACACCCCTAGTCCGTAGGTTAGTTGAGTCATTGAGTGTGGAGGACACTTGGGGTTAAGTCATTGGTGAACTTTCATGGTGAAAAGACGCACACCACTGTTAAAAGTAATAGCAGGGTCCCGTGCGATGCAGCTGCGGGCACCCTGTAATAGCTGCGGGTACCTTGTAATTTAATTTTTTTGGTTAATAATTTATTTTATTTATATGTTTTTTGGTAATAGCTTTACTGATTAATTTTTTATAGCAAAAGTTTGATGAAATTTTGCTTAGTTTGCATTATTTTATTTATTATTTATTTTATATTTTTGTTTGTAGTTTGCTTGGTTTGTATAATATATGAACATATTTTAGTTTATTATTTTTTTTTACAATAAATTTACGGATATCAAAAATTTCGTTTAGCTCGTGTCCGTTCGGGCTCGAGCCTGTTTGACCCGTGCCCGTTCGAGCTCGAGCCCATTTGGCCCATTGCTCGTTCGGTCTTAATAATTTGTATAATATGCTTTATTGTTTGTATTAGTGACATTTAATGCAGGAATTGTGTTTAAGTTGGTTGTACAATATGCTTGATAATTTGTATTTCTTATGTAAGGGGTGCTTTAATAAATGTATTAATTGTATTTATTGACTATTTAATTAATTGTATTTAATGTACATAATTCAATTTTAAGTCATTAATTTTAAACTTCAATGGCAAAAACAAAGTGGTGTGTATATGAAGCTACTAAACTTGTACATGTCCGATTATATCTCATTTATTGTATTAAATGTCTAATTGTATTGAATCACTTGTACTTTTAGCATTAAAATACGTAATGCTTAATTTTAAGTATTCTATTAATAATAGTTATTTATGGTTTATAATGTATGATTAAATGGGATGATAACATGTGTTTGGAGCAAAATGGTCGGAAACCTGATGATCGTGATTTTAAACCTTTTTTTTAAACGTTTTAATGGGACGATAACTGTTTTTTTTTTTTTTTTTTTTTTTTTTTTTTTTTTTTATATTTATTTTATTTTTTTGTGTGTGTGGGTTGTCGGTTGACTGAAACAATGTCGACCGTTTAAATTCATCAACTTCAATCCTAACAGTGTTAATGCACAATTTTAAATAGCTGTTGATTGGGATTATCAAACAACTCAACCGCCCAAAATAAAGTAACCAACCCACTACTAAATTAACTGCATACTACAAAAATTTAACTACTTGCTATACTTTAAGTCGCTTTCACATTCGCCTATATAATTCAACAATATAAGATCATTTGAGAACTAAATTTTTTTTTACATATCAAGAGACTAATCTTCACCCTTCATCTTTTTTCATTTTTATTTGATCTAATGAATGAGATTAATCACAAAAATTTAAACAACTCACTTTCATCTTTTTTTTTTTTTTTTTTTTCAAATATTAATATTTCTCAAACCGTTAATCGTTAAGCGAAAAAAATATACCGTTACGTCGGACATTTAATTATCTTTCTATAGATAGACACTTTTACATATTTTCGACACATTTTTTTTTTCGTTTTTTCACCTTTTTTTTGTAGCCGAAAAAATCATATATGATATTACATATCATATATAATATGTAATAGCATATATGATATTTTTTCGGCCACGAAAAAAAACGTGAAAAAAACGATTTTTATTTTTTTTATTTTTCGAAAGTATATCAAAGTGTCCGACTCATAATTCAACATATAAATATGTTGTTTAATGTTTATTATCCTAAATTTTGTAATGCTCACTACATGATTCGTTCCTTAAATTCTATGGAAAATTACCAAAATATATCAGTCGCTCAGGCAACTTTTTCGATAGATCGGGCGACCGGGCAACTTGTTCAGCGGGACATTTGTCGATTTTCATAAGCTGACAATTAAGTGTATAATTGTATAAGTTGCCCGGTCTATTTTCGAATTAAAATTACCTCCTGATCTAAAAAGTGACAAACTATAAGACAACGATCTAGTCATATAATTATACCTAAATTCTAATACTTAAAACCAAAATATATGATTTCCGTTCATTTGTTCAAGCTTCAAGGATTGAAGCAATCACTCTGCACGATTTCATAAACAAGGTAAACATTTTTGTGCAGTTAGTTTCATTTATAACTTCTTTTGTGATTATGTGTTGTAACTATTGTAATGGGTAGGGATCAAATACGAATAATGATTAAATTAAGAATGGTAAGAAGTAATTCTAGTCACACATTTTAAATTAGGAGGAAAAATTTGAAGAAAGATGCATTCATTTTTGTGGTGCATCTGAAATGTGTGATTGTGGTTACTTCCTATTCTTCTTATTTTGTAGGTGCATCTCAAAATTGCATGTTTTGAGCACGTAATCCCCGTTCATTTGTTCCAGCGACAACATTGAAGCAACCACTCTTCACGATTTCATCAACAAAGTAAACGAATTATTGCACTTGTTAGATTCATTATCATAAATTCTTGTCTGATTAGGTGTAGTAAAGATTATAGTAAGCAACTTTAAATTGCATGTCTTAATCCAATTTAAAAAAAATTGTATGTGTATGTTACTACTGGGTCATCTGTTTATTATTCTAAATATCAAATGCCGAAACTCTAAAAAATATACGTGAATACATGTATAAAACCATTTTACAATGTTCAGACTTTTATTCTTGGATTTTATTAAAACTTGTATGTTTATATTACTACCACTTATAGCTTATTGAGAAAAGTTCGTGATGCGAGGATTGCGGCATCACAAAAGGTTTTACAACTCAAGGGATCTTGAGGAGTTTGTAATCTTCCAGGCAGTGTACCTGGTCGTTGTAGTGTTGTATAGGTATGTCCGGGGATTGATCGTTTTCTAGGGGAATAGTGTCGTTAGGATTGAAATGTAGGTCAACTAGGTCTAAAGGTGAGTGATGATTCTTTTTGTATTTTTATGTTTTTATGAAAGCAATAAAATCTCGGTTTTGGAAGAGTGGTAAAATTAGTTGCTAATCAACTAACCGAAAACTACAAATTAAACTAATAAACAGGAAATAAAAATAACAATAACAAGAAAGGTAAATTGGTGGACTTCTTATAATGAGACAAGCGTGTTTACTTAGACTCAATTACTCCCTAGTAATCTCTTGTTGACTCGTTGAATGTCACAGTGCAGTTGTTTTAATTGAAGCGTTGTATTCCTTAATACCAGTCGAGGGGGTGTGCACAGCCTTCCCCAACTCTATGAATATCAATTTCTTCTTATGACAACACGTTTAATATCCTATCATAGAATCATTAACCTCTACTCACGCATTAAATACAAAGAATAAAACCGTAGTGCACATCCGATTACGTTTCTTAAGACGTTCAAGCTTGTTACACAAAGGAGGTTAGCGAGTTTTCTTAAGCCTAACGCGAGTCAATCAACTAAACAATAGACAACTAATCAACAATCAATAACTAGGTTTCATTAGATCTAAGTAAACACTAAATAACCTAAGCTAGCATGTTAAAAAGAAGAAAAACATAAAAGATAATCAAACAACACATAGACATATTGAATGATTAAAAGATAACTTATCTTTAATAAAACATGGGAGAAGAGAGGGTATGAGAACCCTTAAAATCTCAGAAAATTCGTACTAGGGTTTGCCTCCGAAGTTGCACACTTAATGAATGAAAAATCCAAAACTATATATAGATTTTACAAGCTGACGGCGTCAGGTTATAATTCCGAACGCCATCAGAACGCCGCTATTAGGGTTTTGTGTTACCCAATTAAGCTTTCTGACGTCGTCACGCTTTAAATCCTTCTGGGCCGTCTCGTGTTAACTTTGTGCCTGACGGCCTACTTCCAAATACACCTGACGCCGTCAGGTGTAATTCTTCAAATGGTTTCTGGAGCGTAACGTTTGATAATTTCCATCATCATCAACTTCAAGTGACGGCGTCAACGTCCAAAGCCTGACGTAGTCAGGTGCATTTCCTGAGTTTTTCATGACTTCTTCATTCTTGAGCCCAAAAACATCCAAAATGCTCCATATTCCAAAAATCACATCCCAAGTACCTAAAATGAGAAAAGAAATTATTTGAGGCAATATTTGACCATATATTCACGATTTAGGGCTTAAATGACCCACTAAAAGCATAACAAATAAATCATTATCAGTTCCTTACGAAACATGATTTCTTTAAAGAACAAAAGACTCTCTCCATCATCCATTCCTTTTAGATCTAATGGCGTAAATCAATCCTTATTTTAAATTAATAAAACACATAGGGTTATTTTTGTATTTTTCCCACTCCACCTAACATTCCATCATTTCTTATTTCTCATACTCACACTGACACATATTTACACACACTCTCTCACTAGGTTGATATGCGAATCACATGTTATTTAAGTCAAATCACATGTGAATTCCAATGTTGAAACAGTGGACAAAGGAATATGACAGAGATTGTTAGGCAAGTTCAAGTTGAATGCCCATGCATAGAGGATGTTTGAATTGGCAGAATTAGGTTGATGATGATGTAACATAATTAGGTATAGTCAGAAAATTTTACCCTAAAAAGTGCTATATAGATAGTATGAGGAATTTGGAAAGAATATGCAAAGATAGACAAATTATAGTATGCTAGAAGTATCTCTCAACTACGCCGTAGCTAAGTATTTCATTAAGAAGACCAAAGTCAACTCGGATTAAGAGTTACGGCGTAACCAAACCTTTTGGTCTACGCCGTAACATATTCAAGTCTTCAGCTAAACCTTCGGATGGAAGGCTACGCCGTAACATAGCTAGGGCATAGTGGGGATAGCTAAGGCATAGTGGGGATAGCTAAGGCAAAATATTTTACCCTGAAAAATGCTATATAGATAGTATGAGTATAGTAACCTAGGTGAGTTTTGTGAGTTGTTACAAAACAATTACCGAAGTCATGGGTGATGAAATACATATGGTTACTGCATCTAAGGTGCCGATGCTCAAGCAAGGAGAGTATGAGCTTTGGAAGATGAGGATGAGACAATACATCAGGATGATTGATAAAGCTCTTATTATATATTTATTTATCCTATCAATTATATATATATATCTATTGAATATCATATTATTTGTGTAGAATTGGCACTAATCTGGTTGCAGGATTGAACGAGAGAAGGTAGTTAGAAGTATCACTAAAAGGACGATGAAGTAACAACTACAGCAAAAGGAAGGACTTGGAATGAAAATACAAATATAAAAGACCCGAGTACGCCAGTCTTAGGACTATGTGCGGCGTACTTGCTTGGCGGGTAAATGAGATTGAATCTACACGAAGTACGACATACTTTCTACGGAGTGCGGCACACTTATCTTGTCAGTTACAAATACAGAGTTATGATTGCATTCATTATGAGGCCAATCATTTTTCCTCAATTGCTAAACTCTGGAGTTAAGATAGGTCAAGGAATCCTATATATTGTGACCTATGAATCAGAGCTAAAGTAGCAACAAAAGGAGGGTAACATCTAGTAGTAGGGGAAAGTATACAAGGTGATATTGGTGAACTCATACCAAGTTCACCATATCAAGGTTGAATTGTAATCATATTACTGTGACAGAGGGTAGGAGAACGAGTCAAGAGAGTTATCCCTGTGAAACCATTTGTTCTTTTGTTGTAATCACTTTGGTACAATTCTCTATTTCTACAAATTATATTTATGAAATCTATTTTGAATGATATGTGTTTTGTTACCAAGATAATGAAGTAGTCGTTCTTATATTTATTTGGGTGATGTAGTTATATGGTTGTTTTCATTGTAATGTACGCTTGCTATTTGATACTATGCTTAAGTTTAATTGATGAGATTATGTTTGGATCATTGTTGAATGTTTGATGTATCTTCGTGGTAGAAGTAGGTCGAAAGGCTCTATCACTTTGGTATTATTTCAAGGTGTTTGTCTATGGCAACTTGGTGTTTACCTTGTAGAAATTGGTGGACAAAATGTTTATCAACCTATCCATGATCATGTTTAATGCCTTATCTCATGTCTAACGAACTTGATGAGGAAATTGGCTTATGTATATTTCTGTTATGAACCATCCTTAATGCATTTGATATATTGAGAATTATATGTCGAAAGGGATTCTTAATATGTTGGATAGTTATTTGTAGGATTAATCACCAGTCATCTCTTGCTTATATATCTTGTTCATGATTGCTTGCTCATCATTTACATGTTTACTTCCATGTTTCTCAGCCTAAATAAACATAACTTTAATCATATAAACAAACAATCTAAATTACTAGTCTTTGGATAAGTGACAATCTAGGGACTTTACTTTGAAACAACTGCTAACTTGGCTTTTCTACAATCTCTTGGGACGACCTGGTCTTACCTAAACCTTTACTATAAACGGGGGTTATAATTTACCCATGTGTTTATATATTAAGGAAATTTGTGAAATTAGTATTATAAATTTAAAGCTTTTGAAACACATCAAAGTTTTTGGCGCCGCTGCCGGGGATTGGGATTGATAAAATCAAGTTGGTTAAGTGTTTTGAGACTTTTTACAAACATAGCCGTACAGTTTTCTAGCAAACTGAATAATAAATTTGCTTTCTGAGACTAAGTTTACGCCGCACTTTCAAGTTTGTGCGTCGTATTCTCTGGAAAAATTTAAAACTACGCCAGTTTTACTTTCTAAACTGCCGTACTTTCTGGAAAATTTCACAATGTTTACCGAGACGAAATCAAATCAAAACAAAAACTTTTTAATGCTCAAATTCAAGGCTGAGAACATGAGAATTGCTTTTTATGTGCCTTTGATATTTGGATTGATGCATTTGTTAATATGTTCTGACTCATCGAAAATACAAAAATATTTGCTTATTTGGTTAATTAGACATTTTCTTGTTTTTAATTGTTTATGCATAATAATAATCTGGAATATATGTTTAAATAAAATTCTGAGATATTCTGAAAACTACAAAAAATTTGAAACTAAAAACAGGGGAAGTACGCTGCACTTGTTCTCAAGTACGCCGGTCTTTCCTAAGGATTTTCGAAACAATATCAAGATTAAAAGGGAAGTACGCCGCACTTTTATGACAAAAAGATCACATAAGACTTTTATCTTGTTCATTATGATTAAACCAATCCATCTTTTGATTTCTGAATGTTTACTGATGTTATTGGAGTGCAAAATATCGTTGAGTTTTGTTTGTACTAACATACTAATGGTTTAATTCATGTTATGTTATCAAATGTTATAAATTGACCCAAACTCGAGTATTGGATGTATGTGTCTTGTAAGGGAAATTCTCTTGTTGAGAATGACCAAGTGGAAATTGAAGAGACCTGGCAAGGAGCAGTTACTTTTGACATAACAGATATGGGAAAAAAGAATGAGTAAAGGATTCACATATTTCACAGGATGGAAATAGATGAATGTTACATGAAGTTTATTACCCCTTGTTATGTGGAAAATATTTACACTAATGATGCCGTGGCAGACTTGGATTGCAGTAGGAACTATGTGTCTAAAGAGCTAATGAAAAGGCTTGGATTGAGTTTTGAGGAAAGGGAAAATGGAAGCAAAATAATCAAAAAGAAATTGCTAGTTCAAATGAATATGGATGTGTTCTTGGTGGAGTTTTATGTTAACCCAAGTGAAAATGAATGGGAACCTAGTGTCATATTATGGAGACCCTTCTTGGTGTTAGTAAAGGGAATTGTGGATTTTGCTAATGGAATACTAACTATTTACCAAGAAACAACTATTGAGAAAAGTTTTTGAGAAACTAAATATACTAACTTCTGAGATGAGTGAGGATGCTAAAGTTTTTTCAATCCATAGGATGGCTGATGATGAAGAAGTTGGAGAGAAATATATCACACCATGTTATGTGGAGGGGGTATTTGCATCTGATGGAATGTTGGACCTTGATATTGAGAAAAATCTGATCTCTCAAGAACTAGGGGTCCAATTAGGGCTAAGTTATGAAGTTCTGGAGAATGGAGAAAAGAAAGTTAACAGGAAACTGCTTATAAATTTGGTTGGAGAAACTAATAATGACTCAATTGAAAAAACTAAAGTATATGAGTAGGAGTTCTATGTGGAGGAAAAAGTGAAAACAGTGGTAGTCTTGGGAAGACCTTTCTTGGAACACACTAGGAGCATTATTAGTTACAATATTGGAGAAATAACTCTACGGGCTGAGATTTGTGTGGAAATGAGCAACAAAAGCTGTTTGTGATTGGTGCACCAAAAGTTGAAACTGGAAGGAAAGTTTAAGGGGAGTACAAGCTGAGTGATGTCATGTCACCCAGTTATTTTAGAGCTTGAAAAAAACATGGATGGCGGATAGGAGTAGCAACATACGCTCCTAAGTTTGTTTTACTTGTTTTATTTTTCTTTTCTATATTATTTTTCATCATTTGAATAAAACGTACCAAAACATTGTATCCTGGAAAGTTAAGGAATGGTTTGATGAATGCATGAATATCATGAAATTTGATTATATGTGGATTGAACGTTTTTATGTATGCATGTTAGTTAAAATTGTTATAAGTGGAAAAATTTGCAGCAAGTACGCCGCACTTCTGAGCGGGGCTATAAATACAACTTAAAAATCTTTCATAACATACAAAATTTCACACACACTAAAAGAAAAACCGCCACACTTTGATCGAAAAATTCTCCACAAAGATCTTTGAAAGAAAAATCAATCCACATTATCATGTCTTCGGTATGTTTATCCATTTTATTTTATTTTATTTTCTTACAATTTTATTTCGTATTTTAGAGTTTATATTTTGTACTTTGTTTTAGATTTTTATTTTTGTTAGAAGATAATTAGAACTTTTAGGATTATTTGGTTACATGGATGAATGTTTTGCGTGAGAATGAATCGAATTAGGGTTAGGGTTTGGCCTTGATCACTATTTTTGCGAAGAATAGGAACTGGGATATGCTTATTTAATCTAGGAGAGATTGAGATTAAATATTAAAAGTTTTATAGATGGAATGTTTTTAGAAACTATGAGATGATGCTTTGGATGCTTAAACCTATGATAAGAACTGCTTATTTTAGGGGTTTTCGAAAATCAGTGAAGAAAAACTATAAGAATAAGTTTGAAAACGTAGTTTTGTTGGCATGATGCTTTAGAATCAAAAATTTCGAGCCCAGAATGCTCTGTGCGCCGGTTTTTAGATCTGAACATCCGTACTTACATTTTAATCTAATTAGTACGTCGTACTTGTTATCAAGTACGCCACACTTGTTGCCTGAATTCAAAACAGAGTGTTTGAAGATTAGAATTTGAGAGAGATTTAGCCATATTTTGTTACACTAACAGCTGATAAACTTGTCTTTGTTGATTATTTCTGCTATAGGTTGTTGCAAGCAGGACTAGGGGAGCTATTGTGAGAGCAATTAATGCAAGGGAACCTAATGCTCATCCCAATCTAAAGTGGAGAGGAGCTTCTAGAGCTGAAAAGCTAGAGTACAATATGAAGTTGATGAGACTGTTGGAAAGAGAGATAGATATTCCTAGGATAATTGATTGGAGGGTCATGAGGAATTTAGGCTGTGACAAAATGTTGGTGGACATACTTTTGGTTAAGATGGTTTTCAATTAAGAGATTGTAGATTCCTTCACTGGAGGAAAGCTGTGGAAATTAAGGAAAATGTTTATAAAGAATGGTGCTTTGAGTTCTTCAGCACTGTTAAGGTCAAGAAGGAGATAGCTGATGAAGAGTTATTTACTGAGGAATCATGAAGTTTAGACTTGGAGGGACTGAACACACAGTTACATTAATGGAGGTTGGTAGATTGCTGGGAGTTTATTCTAACGAAGAAGTTGGTAGTGAAAATTTTAAGAAGTTAGTTGCAATGGGAGAAAAAAAGAAGAAATTTTTTGATGGTGATAAGTATTGGGAGGAAATAAGTGGTGAGAATGTGAAAGTGTTTGGAAAGAAAAGAGTCTGGAAGATTAGGAACCCTATGTTGCAGGTCATTCACAAAATTTTAGTGAAATCAGTTTTTCATAGGAATCACTATGAGCAATATGTGATTGATGATGATCTGTGGATATTGCACATGTTTGACAAGCACCAATCTACATGTCATGTGAATTTGGTTTGGATGATGGCTCAATATCTAGGGAAGGAGGCTGTTGCAGCTGGTGGTACAAGAATTTGTGGTGGTCATTTGGTGACCAGGATAGCAAAAGGTCTAGGGTTGATGAATAAAAGTGAAATGGAATTGTTTGGCAGACATGTGAGGCCAGGAAGTGTGAACATGGGGAGTTTTGCATACCTGAGAGATAAGGAGTCTGGGAAGTTGAGGGACATTCCAGAGGTGCTGAAAGTAGAACCCTTGCAGGAAGATGACACCACCACCACCACTCAGGAACAACAACAGCAGCAGCAACAACACCGCCGCACAAACATTTGTGTGCGACGCATTTGGATGGTCAACCAGAAATCTGGTTGTGATGTTAAGACAATTTCTAAAGAATTTATATTTTAATGGTCTTTAAATATGTGTTTTGTTACCAAGATATTGCAGTAGTCGTTCTTATGTTTATTCGGGTGATGTAGTTATATGGTTTTTTTCATTGTAATGTACGCTTGCTATTTGATACTATGCTTAAGGTTAATTGATGAGATTATGTTTGGATCATTGTTGAATGTTTGATGTATCTCTGTGGTAGAAGTAGGCCGAAAGGCTCTATCACTTTGGTATTATTTCAAGGTGTTTGTCTATTGCAACTTGGTGTTTACCTTGTAGAAATTTGTGGAGAAAATGTTTATCAACCTATCCATGATCTTGTTTAATGCCTTATCTCATGTCTAACGAACTTGATGAGGAAATTGGCTTATGTACACTTCTGTTATGAACCATCCTTAATGCATTTGGTATATTGAGAATTATAGGTTGAAAGAGATTCTTAATATGTTGGATATTTATTTGTGGGAGTAATCACCAGTCATCTCTTGCTTATATACCTTGTTCATGATTGCTTGCTCATCATTTACATGTTTACTTCCATGTTTCTCAGCATAAATAAACATAACTTTAATCATATAAACAAACAATCTAAATTACCAGTCTTTGGATAAGTGACAATCTAGGGACTTTACTTTGAAACAATTGCTAACTTGGCTTTTCTACAATCTCTTGGGACGACCTGGTCTTACCTAAATTTTTACTATAAACGGGGGTGATACTTTACCCATGTGTTTTATATATTAAGGAAATTGGTGAAATTAGTATTATAAATTTAAAGCTTTTGAAACACATCAATGATTGACTACAATATGTGGGATGTTGTTCTGAATGGTGATACTCTTCCACAAAAAGGTCCTGATGGGAAAATTGTACCCATTAAATCTGAAGAAGAAAAGTCTACAAGGAAATGGGAGATCAAGGCTCACATTATTCTTATGATAGGAATACATAATGAGTTTCAATTGGACTTTGAAGGATGTGAAACTGCTAAGGATTTAATGGATGTAGTTGAAACAAGGTTTAGAGGCAATGATGCTACAAAGAAGTCAAGGAAGAATTTATTGAAGCATCTATTTGAGAACTTCACTTCCTTAAGTGGAAAGCCTGGATGGTACTTGTAACAGGCTTCATAAGCTTGTAAGCCATCTAAAGCTTGTTGGATATACAGTTCCTCAAGAAGACATCAATCTTAAGTTTGTCAGAAGTTTGGCACCAGAATGGAGCATGCATACAGTTGTGTGGAGAAACAAACCTGATTTTGAAACTATGAAATTGAAAAATCTTTACAACAATCTGAAGGTCTATGAATCAGAGATTAAGGCAACATCTACTTCATCTTCTGCTGCTCAAAACCTAGCTTTTGTGTCTTCCAAAAGCAAAGGCTCCCAAGAAACTCATTCTACTGCTTATGGAGTTTCTGCTGCTAGCACTAGTGGTTCTTCTGCTGGTTCTAATAACAGTGACACCATCAGTGATGCTGCTATCTGTGCATTCTTGGCTGATCTTACTACAAGTACTCAAGTTCTAAATATGGATATGGATCACATTGACCCTGATGATCTTGAAGAGATTGATTTAAAGTGGCAGATGGCTATGCTTACTATGAGTAATACAAGGTTTTTGAAGAAGACTGGAAGAGAGCTCAGGTACAAGGCTTAGAACAATATGGGCTTTGACAAATCAAAGATTGAATGCTACAACTGCAACAAGAAAGGTCACTTTGCCAGAGAGTGCAGGGCTCCGAAGAAGAATACTGACAACTCAAAGAAATCTGCTGAAGAACCAAAGACTACTACAGCTTTGGTATCTTGTGATGGGTTGGGTGACTATGATTGGAGTAACATAGCTGAGGAAGAACCCAACTATGCTTTATTGGCTGAAGAAAAACCCAAAGTGCATAACTTTGCACTTATGGCTTATCCTTCATCATTGTCTGGATTTGACTCTGTGATATCTAATGAATCTGATGAGTCTGTTTGTTCTTTTAAATCATGTTTAGATACTGTTAAGGAACTTAAAGCTAGGAATGAAAGTCTTAGACAAGAAGTTGAAAGCCTAAAACTTGATAACTGATGAGGCGAAAAATCATCCATTTTTAGGTGGTCATTTAAGCCGGAATTGGAATTTATTTGATCAAATATTGCCCTAAATCGTTCCTTTTGTGATTTTAGGTACTTTGGGAGTGAATTCTGGAAAAGGAAGCATTTTGCACGTTTTTGGAGCGTAAAAGTGAAGAAAACGGCAAAGTCTTAATTTTCCTTGCTGGGAACAGTACCTGACGGTGTCAAGAAGGTTTTGATGACGGCGTCAAGAGCAATTTTGGTGACGGCCCAGAGAAAACGTGACGGCGTTAGATCAAGGCCGTCAAGAGTAAAAGTGGTGACGACCCAGAGTAGAAATACACATGACGGCGTCAGATCTGGATCTAGGCAGTCCGAGAATTTTATTGGCGGCGAGATGACGGCGTCAGAACTTTCCTCTTGACGCCGTCACCTCATGAAATCTATATATACTTTTCTAATTTTCATTCATTAGGGTGTAACTTGAGAGGAGAATTTTAGGGTCGAAATTCATAAACCCTAACACGACTTTTACAGTATTTTCAAGGGTTTTCACCCCTTGAAACCCTTCATGTTCAATTGAGATAAGTATCCTTTCAATTCATTCAATATGTCTATGTGTTGTTTGAATATATCTTACGCTTGTCTTGATTCTAACATGCTAGGCTAGATCTTTTGTGTGTTTGCTTAGATGTAATGAAACCTAGATGTTGATTATAGGTTGATTGTTTGTTTATAGTTGTAATGGATGAATGATTTCAATGTTAGGCTTAAGAAAACTGGCAGATCTCCATTGTGTAACTTGCTTGAACATCTTAAGAAACATGAACCGATGTGTACTAGGTTTTTTTGGATATATTTAATGCATGAGCGAATTCTAGTGATCCCATGTTAGGAGCTTCTTGCAGGCTCGACATAGGAGTGAAGTAGGAGCTTATAGAATTGGGGAAGTAAGTACGCCACCCCATGATTGGTATTAAGGAATATAACCCGTCATCCATGCAACTGTAACAAACAATTATCCTGTAAAAGATATCTAGGGAGTAGTGAAATCTAAGTAAACACAATTCTCCCATCTATTGTTCACACCATATTAGTAATTAGCTTAATTTACATTTTTGTTATTTTATTTTTATTGCATCTGTAGTTATTGGGTTAGTTGGCTAGCAACTAATTCTGCCCATTCTTCCAAAACCCGAGATTTTTACTTGCTTTTATAAAACATAAAAATACGAAAAGAATCATCCCTCACCTCTAGACCTAGTTTTTAGGCTTTCTAATCCTAGCGACACTATTCCTGAGTTGAACGATCAATCCCCCGGTACTTGTCACTATACTATACTACAACGATCAGGTACACTGCCTGGTGGGGGTTGTAAGCTTCTCGAGATCCCTCGAGAGATAAAGCCTGGTGCAATTCCCACTCATCAAGTTTTTGGCGCCGCAGCCCGGGGAATAGTTATTGTCTAGGTTAGGATTTATTTTTATTAGGTCTACTTGCTAGATTCCTTTCTAGTAAGATTTTATTTTTATTTTTAGTTTTCTTTAGTCTATCTTATTTCTTCGTGCTTTTGTTCGTAACCTTTACCATCCGACATCATGGAAGGTGGTAACATCTTTGAACCCATCAACCCACCACAACAAGACCACCCATAAAACCCACCACTAGCTAACCAACCTCTTAGGCCCTGAACCCTAGGAGAGTACTCCCGACCTAGCCACCAAGGATATCGAAACACTAATGAGCTCACCCAAGGAGCCAATGTGTCTCCCTTGCGATCTGACACCATCCGGTTGGTGCAAAGCGGATGTGCATTCCATGGACTTCGGTCCGAAGATCCTAATCAACATCTCAAGGACTTCCTTAAAATCGTAGATTCTATAGACCTTGATGTTAAAACTAGAGAGTCGACCCGATTACGCCTATTCTAATTCTCTCTACGTGATCAAGCTAGTCAATGGCTTGAACGTTTACCCGCGGGATCTATCACCTCATGGGATGATCTCACCACTCGTTTCCTTGCTCAATTTTTCCCACCGGGGAGAACTACCAAGCTTAGAAATGATATCTTGATGTTCCAACAACGTCAAGGTGAAACTCTATATGAAGCATGGACTCATTTCAAGGACTTAATCCAAAAAGTCCCTCATCATGGCATAGATCTTTGGCTCCAAGTCCAAATCTTCTATGACCATATCGATCTCTCCACAAGGCGAACCATTGACCAATCGGCCGGTGGTAAGCTACGTGATCTAAGTGCGGAAGAATCATGGGAACTCATAGAAGATCTTGCTCTTTATGACAACGAAAGTTGGAATGATCCCCGTGATTTGAACAAAACTGTCAAGGCAATATCTTTGCCTTCGAACAATTCTAGCACTCCCGACCGTAGGATCATGGAACTTGAGGACCAAGTCAAGTTTCTCATGAAATCTTACGAAGCTCCTGAGCCTTCAAGCCATGTGAACAAAATCACTTCTTCATGCGAATTATGTAGTGGTCCCCACGACACTCGTGATTGCGTGGAACTCCCCGGAATAGCTTTTGCGGACTACACGTCCTCGCGTACCGACGAAGCGAGAGATAAGTGGTACACTTTCAAACCTGAGCCAAACCCTTATGGTGATTCCTACAATTCACCCAAACCTTAGGTGGAAACAAAACCAAAACAACTCTTCCAATCCGCCTAATCGCTACCAACCAAACGGTCCACCCTCCAACCGTACTTTCAACAACAATCCTTCTAATAACTATGGTAGTACCAACAATCTTGGAGGATTGATGTCCAAGTTTATCGCATAGCTAAGTTTGAAATCGAATTCAACCAACAACAAACGGAGATGACCAGTAAGATTGACAACTTGTTGAAAGCCCTCAACAACCAAGCGTTAACTACACCTAGGAAGGACACTAGGGACGCCAATAGCAGAATCCAAACTAAGGACCCCTCGTCATCCAAACACGTCCATTTTTTCAATGTTGTCACCATTAGGCCAATAGATAAAGAGATAGAAGAAAGTGACAAGGATGAAGTTGGAGTAGAAACCGAGACTAGGGATGAAATTAAGGAAGTTGAGGTTAATAAGGGAGAAAAGTTAGAGGAAGTAGAAACTGTAGAAGAATACTTTGATAAGTTGCACACCAAGGAAGAACGGGAATATCACAAGGATTTATTCAATGATCCCGAGACACCATATATCCTTGGTTCACCCCTTATTAAAGTAGGTGATCCCTCTAACATCAACATACCATGCAACATTGGGCATATGCATGTATGGAAATCTTATATCGATCCTAGGTCTCCTATAAACATCATGACTAGGACTTATTATAATTGGGTAATGAAGAAGCAACTTGGTTATAGGATAATGCCCAACAAGAACTTCCTAAGTAATTTTGTAGGTAGAGTGAAAGGATTGCATGTGATTGTCAGAAATTTCACTTATGAAACCAATTTTATGATAGTGGAGGATACTCGTCTGGTGATAGATGATTGCCTAAGTCAAGCAATGTTCGAAAAACCGTTCGTTGAGGCCACTAAGATGAGTTATGATCTAACTCTAGGGATAGTTAGGTTCAAGGAAGATAGTGATGAGAATGCCTAACAAATGACTTATAAGGTTGAACAATACCGCCTCCTATCAAACATAAAAAGGGAACACAAACAAGCAGTTTACTATAGGAATGATGTGGATAGACGTTGAGGAGTAGAGTACGTGATGAATAGGATGCATGATTTCTATAAAGAATGCTTACAACTAGGTCCGGAATACAAAACTAATATAGGGGATGACCTAGAGAGTGAAACCAACTATGAGGTCACGTACTAACCCATGACCTTGAGTCTAGCTACAAGACTCGTAAATAAAGAAAAGCGCTTCTTGGGAGGCAATCCATGTTTTGTGTGATTTCTATTTTGTTTGATTGTTATTTGTTTCCTTATGCAAGCTTTATTTTTATTGTTGGTAGATCATGTTTCAAAATAAAATGGTGAAAATACTTTATTTTGTCGTTTGGCTTAGTCTTAACTTCATCCAAGGGTATTTCGCAAAAGATAAGTGTAAGGGGAAACCCCAAATATGTTTTTAAGAAACAAAATTGATCATGATTCTCCACAATATTAAATGAACATGTATATTCGTATTTGTTAGAGTCAAATGCTTGTATCGAGTCATAATGATGTTTTGCAGGATTTTCTAGGAAGTAGGACAAAGTTTGTCCATAAATTTTCCGGAAACTTAACATAAGGATTTCTGAAGGTCACTTCTGACGGCGTCAGGAAGAAACTCCTGACGGCGTCACGTGTAAAATTCTGGAAATTTTGCTAGTTTTGTTTTTCTAACAGAGTCTTAAAGTTTTTGTTAATTCTTTAGTTTTATAAACTCTAGGAAATCTGCAAACATCATTCCACAAGCATTATATCTTACATTGTTTTCTAGGATTTGTTATCATATATAGATTGCCGCCGATTTTACGCGAGGTTGCCTTGTTTGTTTTCTCAGGTTTAACAGGTTATGTTTGACAAGAAGATGATTTATATTTCTGGAAGGGAAGCTTTGATTGTTCATTTTCTTGGAGGAAGATCTAACCTGGTTACCATACTATCCATACCGAGCGAATCAGGGGAGTATTCGATTTCATTCTTTTACCTGTTTTACTTTTACAATCTTTAATTGAACATTGGGGACAATGTTCATCCTAAGTGTAAGGGGAGGGTAAAATGATGATACATCATAGGATACACTTTCGCTTGAGTTTGTTTGTTTGATGGTAGGTGTGTAATAAAACTATGAGAAATACTTGTTAATGTAATTTTAGCTCCAAATTTAAATATTTTTACAACATTTAGGAGTGAAACTTTAGCCATAGCTAGCGTCTCATGGATAGGAGTCGTATGACTAGCACAAAACCGTATCATTCAGAAAAATTTTCCACCCAAATATGTGAGGTTCGCCTTTAGATTTGATAGGAAAAGCATTTACTATTAGTGCTTATGAGTGTACCGGTAGCATTTAGATTCTAGAACTTGTGTTAGTGATGCATCCCGAGACCGCTAGTGAGAGTACATTCGTGTTGGAGGATTTACTACATGATAAGAGGCATTAGGATCACCCTTGTGTTAAACCCGTATCATAATTACTTGACCATTTAAGTCATATTACTTGGCTAGTTAAGTCAATTAATTTTTCCCACACCTTAGCGTTGTACTCATTTTTAGTACACGAAACCCCTAGTACACCCCTCCGAGCCTATCTTTTCGTTTCTAACTTTAAGCATCTTACTTAAAGGAAGAATTTGTTACACCCTACTTAAATGTACCACCAAATCGCCTTAGCCTTCCGTGTATGCACTCATCTTTA
Organism: Artemisia argyi; assembly: GCA_030686995.1. Lineage (NCBI taxonomy): Eukaryota > Viridiplantae > Streptophyta > Magnoliopsida > Asterales > Asteraceae > Artemisia > Artemisia argyi. The sequence continues at coordinate 78,461,484 of CM060687.1, forward strand.
GTGCATTATTGTTACATGTTTAAACCCTTAGTTAATTATCTAATTGATTACATGGTTGCTAAGATGAGTCATATCCTTGTACATATTGTTTTGGGACGATTGGGACTCATGGGTAAAGTACTTATGTTATGGAGTAATGGGGACGAACATCATATTATTAACTCCATATGTACGTTAATCTTAAAAAGTACTCCAAGTGTTTTGATTATCTTAATTCGAGTCATTAGATTAGTTTATTGTAAAGTATGTAAAAAATTCAAGTGTAAGGGGAATGTTCATTCCCTATGATGTATTATTTTGGATGGTAGGGTAAAACTGTATGCAAAAAAAAAAAAAAAAAAAATTATCGAAAAAAAGAAAAAAAAAAGAAAAAGAAAAGAGAAAAAACATACGGACTACCATCCCGTTTTATTCTATGTTTATTTTATGTTTTTGTTATTTTTCATTTATTAGCTTAAGTCGAGTCTAGTCTTGGCTTAGCAACGCCATATTATACATGTAATTAACCAAGATGATTAACTCGCCACCAGTAAATATTGCCTACATCCAACAAAACCGTGTATTTCATATCCCTACACCTAACGTTATAACCCTTTAAAAGACCTATTTGATAGTTTATCCTAGGTGCTTACGCCTTACGGTGGAGGTTTGATCCTTTCCCAAGCCTATGGTAATCTATTTTGCTATGACAGGTAGTGAGAGATGTTTTCCATTTCCATATTGTGATATATACTTTATTACACCCGAGAGATGTGAGTATCTAAACACTATTTGTAAGGTGCAAGTGTATGACCTCCGTGCTTGTCTTTGGTCTTTAGTGGAACGACTATTTGTGAGGTGCTAGTGTATGACCTCCGTGCTTATCTAAAGACCAAAGACAAGCACGGAGGCCATACACTAGCACCTCACAAATAGTGTTTAGATACTCACATCTCTCGGGTGTAGTAAAGTATATATCACAATATGGAAATGGAAAACATCTCTCACTACCTGTCATAGCAAAATAGATTACCATAGGCTTGGGAAAGGATCAAACCTCCACCACATGGCGTAAGCACCTAGGATAAACTATCAAAGAGGTCTTTTAAAGGGTTGTAATGTTAGTGTTGAAACTAATAGACCTTGATAGATCTTATTGAGCACTCTAGAATCGTTAGCAATGTTACTGTAATCAATAACACACTAATAGACAATCTCTGCAACTTGTATTTATAAAGCGGAAACAAAACACAAGCTTTTTACTAAGAACTCTTGATCCTCTATGGATCTTTTATAATAATAATAACTCTCTAAAAGTTGTTCAATACATAAACGTGTGTTCCTTTTATACACAAGAAACCCTAAACCGTTTCACAAGAAACGCATATTCTAAAACTTCTAATAGATATGCATTATCACTTCCTAAATAAACTCATGCATATCCAAACTATATTACATAAAATACGGAATTACTAAATCCGCAGAAACTAATAAAGCTGAAACTAGTCTTCAGCAGATACACTACTTCAGCAGAAACGAACCCTTCAGTAGAATCTGTTCAGCAGAAATAGCAGCAGAATTCTGACTTTACAGAATTCCCAACAATCCTCCCCTAATCTTGAATTTGACCTGGTTAAGTTCAAGATTCTTGATAGATCTTCCAAATAACATACCAAGAGGATTGTAGTAGTACCAGCAAAGAATCATCGGTAGTAAAATCTCTATGATCAGCATATACTTGAAAGTTCCATTCTTTGCAGCAACAAATGACTTAATGTACATCAAAACAAATTAGTTTCATACTATTCTCATCACTTCCAGGTGTGTTAACTCCTGTGAGAGGTGAATCATTGAAAATAATGGATTTGGTGTCTCTTTACCAATAGCCATCACTACTGGAGTAGCCAAGTGTTCAAAGGTACACTGATAACCACATGATTTTTAGCAAATCATCAGCTATAAACGGATTTGAGATGTCTTTACCTGTAGCCGTTTGCTCAGGACTAGCCAATTATCTTGATGAAAATCATCTTGGTTAACTGATTACCAAATATGATTTTCCACTGCCTTTACCACAAGCCATATACATGTGGGCTAGCCAATTATTCAGAATCCATAAATGGAAAAATCCATGGTCAATTGACAACCATTTCAACTACTCAGCAACAAAGCATGGGTGAGTTGAAAAACCCTATGGTTTTGAGCAAACCATTACAGCTATCAACAGATTTGACTTGTCTTTACCAAAGTTGTACCCTTTGGACTAGTCAACTTTATGATGGAATAATCAACATCAGGTAAGTTGATAACCAAACCTGCAGACAAATACTATACAACAACATGTTAGTTTTTTTTTTTTTTTTTTTTTTTTTTTTTTTTTTTTTTTTTTTTTTTTTTTTAATAACTATACAACAAGATATCCCTACTCAGATCCTGCTTTAGAAGTCTTAATTCTTTGTTTGAAAACCTTCACCAAAGATTCAGCAAACAATCTAGTATTACCAGCTGGGTCAAGAGGTATTTCCAACTTCTGATGTAACATTTTCTCCATCAATGAAACCTTCAAAGGATATTTGTTGATAATATCCATGATAAGCCTCAGACCAGTGGTAGTTTCCAACACATGAACATAAGACATAGGATAGAACTTCCAACTGTGCACTTTCTATTTCTGATTGTTCTTCCAGATATCATAACTTGCACCAGCAGGAGTAGAAGAATCAAACAAAACTTGAAGATCACCCAACAAATACAATCCAGAACCCTCAGGAATATGAGTGGCATAATACTTAGTAACCAACTCATATAGAGTGATCAAATCCTGATAATTCACAAGATGAAGAATCTGCTGAAGAAAGACAAATGATATGGAAGTCTTATCCAATCTATAAATAGTATGGATTTGACCATCTGTACTCAACTCCCAACTTACCAGCATAACTCTATTACCTTCTGGCCATTCATCAGATGATCCTTCCCTTAAAAATGAAGCATCAGAATCATTCACATTTATTAAACATTGTTTCCTTCTAGCCATTCTCTTTCCTCTTCTTCCAGGAATATAAATAGCAGCAGGAACTGCAGTGTCAGCAGAATCACCTTCTGCAGCCTCATTATCCAAATGATCATCAGCAGAATCTTCAGAAGATTCAAGTGCAGCAGAGGCATATTGTTCATCCATAGCCTTCCTTATCTGTTTGTTTCTGGCAGCTTGAATCTCAACTTCTCTTGTTTTCAATTCATGAAATCTGGCAAGGGCTTCCCTTTGTTCAGCTTCTTGATCTTCAACTAATTTTCTAGCAGTTTCCTCACCTAATCTTTCTTGCTCCACTTGTCTTCTAGTTTTCTTCCTAGTTGGAGCATCTGATGTTGTCACTTTAGCTTTACCTTTATCCATAGAAATAGAAACACCAGCAGAAGTATCAGGTAAAGATACATGTTCAGCAGCAACATGAATATTCTTAGATGAAACATTATCAACATTGACAAGAGGAATATTCTTTGAAGTATCCATTCCAGCTTTGGCATTCCTAGCTTTGATCTTATTGTAAATCTCAACTAGTTTATCAAATGGAAGACCCCACACATATTTCTTGGACCAAGCATTATTATACAGAGAACTACTCTGATTTTTCACAAAGGTTCTCATATACTCTGTTTGTTGTGCTTGAGTCATGGGTTTATCCCTTTTTGCTTTAGCTTTCACTTCATCAGCTGCCCTTTTTCTCATCTTCAACATTTTTACAATCTCAGATTCATAATCTTGTTTCTCTACTTTCTTACCAATAATGTCAGCAGTAACTGTTGGGTTTGCAAGCATCTGTTTTCCAATCATCTGCCAGTCAGACTCATCAAAGTCTAGAACTGCTGCATCCAATTCCTTTTGTCTGGCAATAGGTAAAGTAGAAACATATCTTTGAGTCTCTGAATCTAATTCTGCATTAAACTGAGCTTGTACTTCCTCAGCTAGATTTGCACTCTTCATATAATTTTCCCATTCTTGTAGTAATTTACCTTGCTCAGCTCTATCTTCAGCAGTTACCAGCTCATCCAAATCATCATGAAAGACACCATCATGAGGAACATTATCAGCAGTAACATCAACATAATCCATCTGTACATCAGCCATATGTTCATCATGTACAACTTGAACATTATCATCAGATACTTGGATGTTCTCAGAGGAATGATGAACAGGAGAATTCATGTATTCTCTCCCTGCTACAAAGTATGTGTCTCCAGAGGTATTTCCTTTGTCAGTAGGTTGAGCAGCAGTAACACCACTAAATGATTGTTTCTCCTGAATTGTATCCATAGCTTCAGACATCAGCACATCATTATCACCACCAGATACTTTTGAAGCTTCAGCAGCTTTCTTGGCCAAATACTGTCTTGTACTTCTTCTTTGAACTAGTATCATTGGCTTAGATGTAGGTGCTGCAGCAGCTTTGGGGGGAGCAACATTAGATTGTCTAGCAACTTCAGCTAGAATTTCAAGAGAATCCAGGTTAGTCTCCTTTGCGGCTTCAGTAGAATCCAATCCATCTTTGCTTTCCATCTGCTAACTTAGCTTTGACTCCAGATCTTTGACTTTGCTTTTCAAACTTTGAATTTCATTACCAAGAGTGATCTTGGTCTCAGCAAGTTCTTTCTGAAGATTTTCAGTCATTTTCATGTACCTGCAAAGAGAATCATATACAATGGTGAGAGTAATTGGGTCCTCTGCTCCGCCAGCAGATTGCTCAGTGGTATGAGGAGCTTCATTGAACCCAGCAGGATAAACAGACTCATGTACAACATTAGGAGAACCTACATTAATTTGTTCTCCCATGGTATTGGGTGAAGGTAGTCTAGTATCAGGTTCAAAAGTTTGTAAGTCATCTTCAAACTCATGAATTTGCTCAACTGGAGCAACCTGAACTGGTGAAATGGTAGGACTTTGTACAGGGGTAGGTGGTGGTAAGTCAGTAGAATCAGGTAAAGGTTCAGCAGTTGTAGCTGGCATCTCTTCCATTACCACTGAAGGATTACCATCAGCAGCAACACCAGAAGATGATGGATTACCATCATCAGCAGCATTAGGAGCAGGCACATTACCAGCATTATCATCCTCAACTACATTGGCATTGCCTTGAGGCAACATAGCTTCCAACATAGGGTGATGTTCCCCAGTATAATTAGTTTTCATTGAGGCAAACAACTTAGAACCTAGACTTTTAATGGGTATATGGGTTGTATCCTCAGTGGTTATGTCTAATATTATTTGTAAAAATCTAGGGTACATGAGAAACTTATGTTGTTCCTTATCTATATTTTCTAGCATATTTTCAAAAATAAACTTAGAAAAATTATAAGTTTCTCCCTGAGAAAGACAAACAATACCACAACCCAGAAGAGAGACGGTGGAATGCTCATTTGAAGAGTTACTCCAACAATGTACCCAATCCTGCTGAGAGAGAGCATGTCTCTCCCTTCATCTATACCTCTGATGAAGACTCTTCAGAGGAAGATCATGAAGAACCAGTCTTTCTCCCTCCTTCCACTCCAGAGAGATCCCAACCAAGATCAAGTGTTGGGGATCCATCTGTTCCAACATCATAGAGTTTGGTGTTGAATCTTCCTGCTCCAGGACCTGGTCTTCTACATCAAGAACAAATTGGACAGAGCAAGAAGTCTGAGATCACACGTAAGGGAAAGGAGAAGCTGAAGTAGGTGATTGAGGGATGTAACCATGAGGCAAAGTTCTTGAGTATCCTCTTGGCTTTAATTCATGAGCATCTTCCCAATCTTCCTTCTCTTCTTTTTCCATTTTCAGCTTCAGCTTCTTCATTGTACTTGTCATAGCCTCAAGTATTTTGTAATAATTGATAGAAGCTAGTAGTACTGAGTTAGCTAATAGTTTAGGAATGGTCATTGTAACTCATTTGTAATCTCGAATGTAAGCTGTAACTTGTTTCTATTAATGAATGAAAAGATCTTCTTTTGAATTAATTCAATGTATCAGACCTTCAGCATGTTTCCATTAATCAGTAGAAACCACATTCAGCATATTGACCACATTCTCTTGACTTTAGCTCTTAGTGACATTTATCTTGGGACTTACATACTCAAATCATCTGCAACACAACCATCAAACAAACAAATACACCAAACTACTTGTACAATGTTATAGGGTTAGTGTTAGAAATTCATAAAATATACAACTTCTACAGATATTACAAAGTTTATACAGATATCATCCTCCCCTGAGGCATATGCCTCCCCTGAGGCTTATGCCTCCCCTTAAACTTTGCAGTTAAGGGTTTAACATGCCAATATGGACCACCAAATATTGAAACCTTGGTCCATCAAATGCCTTGGTTAATAAATCTGCCACATTTTCATCTGTGTGAATTTTGACCACTTTAACCAAATGTTTTTCATAAGCATCCCTGATAAAATGATGTCTTATTTCAATATGTTTGGTTCTATTATGAAAAACTGGATTTTTGACAATACAAATGGTACTTTGATTGTCAATGAAAATGGCAGTGTTCATGAAGTTATACCCATAATCCAGTAATTGATTCTGAATCCATAGAACCTGACCACAACAATTGGCAGCAGCAACATACTCTGCTTCAGTATTAGAGGTAGCAACTATTGTCTGTTTCTTGCATTGCCAAGAAATCAGTCTTCTTCCAAGAAATTGGCAACCTCCAGTGGTGGATCTTCTATCCAGATTGGCCCCAGCATAGTCACTATCACTGTAAGCTGCTAGCTGAAATGGAGACTCTTTAGGATACCAAAGACCTAAGTTTGGTTGGCCTTTCAGATACTTAAAAATATTCTTTACAGCATTCATATGAGAAGTAAGTGGAGTGACTTGGTGTCTGGAACATGCACTCACAGCAAATGTAATGTCAGGTCTTGAGGCAGTCAAGTACATCAAAGAACCAATCATAGATCTGTATAAATGGACATTCACAGGGAGATCAGGAGTAAGATTGTTCTTTGTTTTGGGAGCCTCATATGGAGTAGTGGCAGTCCTGACATTTTCCATGGCAAACTTGGACAACATATCTCGTACATATTTCTCCTGATGTATGAAGATCCCATCAGGTTTCTGCTGAACTTGCAACCCCAGAAAGAAAGTGAGTTCTCCCATGGCACTCATCTGGAATTCTCCCTTCATTAAATCCTCAAATTCTCTACACCAGGCTTCTTTGGTAGAACCAAAGATAATGTCATCCACATACACCTGCACAAGTATGATATCCCTAGAATCTTTCTTCAGGAATAAAGTCTTGTCAATGGTACCTCTTCTGTAGCCATTCTTCAGCAGAAATGTGGAGAGTCTAGCATACCAAGCTCTGGGAGCTTGATGTAGGCCATAGAGAGCTTTAACAACCTTGTACACATACTCAGGATGATAAGGGTCTTCAAATCCCTTGGGTTGAGTCACATAAACCTCCTCTTCAATCTCTCCATACAAGAAAGCACCTTTAACATCCATCTGATAAACCATAAAGCCCATATAAGAGGCATAGGCCAAAAATATTCGAATAGCTTCAACTCTGGCCACAGGTGCAAAGACCTCATCATAGTCAATGCCTTCCTCTTGTCTAAAACCTTGAGCCACTAGTCTTGCTTTATTCTTCAAAATCCATTTAGTCCCAATGGCATATTTCCCATCAGGAAGAGGAACTAGAATCCAAACCTGCTGATTCTTGAATTGTAGCATCTCTTCTTGCATAGCCTCAAGCCAACTTGAATCAGCCAGTGCTTGAGGAACACTAGTTGGTTCAATTTGAGAAAGAAAGCATGCAAATAAACAATGTTTGAAGTCTGTGTGATTGTTCCTCTTTTGATTGTAAACATAAGAGATAAAAGCAACTTCACCATATTTGGTATTTTTGACTGTGCTTCTTGTTCGAACAGGGTCATTAGGATCACCAATAATCTTTGATAGGGGATGAGCATTGTGAATCCTTTTGGTAGTTGAAGGTGGAACATCAATGTTGGCATCAATGTTGGTGATAGTTGGCTCAAACTCAGTATCATAGGAGGCTGAGATAAACAAGCCAGGCTTTGGTTGATGATTTCCAAGATCAGAGGGACTTGGAAATCTGGTAAAGGGCTTAGCAAAGTCTGCAGAGACTTCAGTAGAGATGGGAGATTGAACAGCAGCAGAATCAGCATCTTGGACATCATCAGTGGAAATAGGTGTGCCTTCAGCAGAATCCTTGTTGCCACTGACTGCTTGTGCTGATTGATGTAGGAGAGCCTCAGTTTCTTGTGTAACCTTGTCATTGAGTTTCTGAGCTTCCTTAGTAGCAGCATGTTCCTGCTTCTTCAATCTTGCAAGATCTTCTGCATAATGTGACTCATCATCTTGTTCAGCAGCAGAGTGATTACCTACAAAATGGTTAGATGGAAAAGATGGTACAACAAAAGTATTCTCTTCTGGCTCAGACTCAGATTCTGAGTCATCATCCATGAAACCTGCAGGGTTTGAACTTGAATCTTTGTCACCTGCATCAGGATTAGAAGCATGCCTAGTATAACCCAAATAGTCAGTCAAATAGTCTAGGTCAAAATACCAAGAGTGGCCTTGTCCCTGAATATTAGGCTGATCTTCAAGAAACCTCATATTAAGGGTCTCTTCAATCTTTTTAGCATTCAGATTATACACTCTGTAGGCCTTGGTATGAGCTGAATACCCAACTATATATCCCTCATCAGCTTTCCCATCAAATTTACCCAGTATATCAGCAGTATTCAGAATAGTCACCTTGCATCCAAAAGGCTTAAGGTAATGAATGTGTGGAACTTTCCCAGTCAGAAGTTCATAAGGTGTCTTGACATGTAGTCTAGTGATAGATACCCTGTTTAGAGTCTGCAAGCATTGATCTTGCAGCCTCAATGAGGGTTCTATTTTTCCTTTCAGCAACTCCATTTTGTTGTGGAGTTCTTGGAGTACTATAGTCCCTTCTAATCCCTTTAGACTTACAGAATTCTATGAATACCACATTTTTGAATTCTGTACCATTGTCACACCTAATTCCTTTAACCTTTTTATTCAGCTGATTCTCAACTAAGGTAATGAAGTCATTCAGGATTGGAGTTGTTTCATCCTTAGTCTTGAGAAAGAACACCCAACAAAACCTGCTATAATCATCAGTAATAACTAGGCAGAAGTACTTGTGATCAATACTTCTAATGGGGGTTGGACCAAAGAGATCCATGTGCAGCAACTGAAGAGGTTCTGAAATGTTTCTCACTGCTTGAACTGACTTGTAAGAGGCTCTGTGTTGTTTACCCTTGTTGCAAGCAATACAATTGTGTTCATTGGTGAAGAGTTTAGAAGGGAGGCCCTTAACAAGACCAAGTTTAGACAACTTGTTTATGGTCTTGTAATTCACATGTGCCATTCTTCTATGCCATTTATTAGATTCATCCAGGGAAGCTTTGGCTACCAAACATGTTAGATCACCTTCAGGCTGTACTTCATTCAGATTGAATGTGTACAAATTGAAGGTCCTAGGAACCCTTAGCAATACAGTTGTGTCTTCTGGGAGTTTGAAGTCCTTGGAAAGTACAAGACACTCATCTTCAGAGAAGAAAACCTTATGTTTAGTGTCACAAATTTGTGATACAGAGATAAGATTAAAATGCTCCAGTTCCTTCACATAGTAAACATTTTCAAAGTCTAACAAGGGTGTCCTGATGGTTCCTTTCCCTGTAATCTTGCCATCTCCACCACCAAAGGTTACAGTGCCCCCTCCTTCAATGGGTTCAAAGTCATGCATCTTATCCTTGTTTCCTGACATACTTCTTGAACAACCACTATCAACAATCCCAACTTCAGTACTTTTTAAAGGATGTTCCTACAACAACAACAAAATTTACAAAATTAGTACACATTGGAGACTCAAGTCATTACTGACTTGAGCCTGCCTTGTGGATCATTAGAAACAGGCCATGTAGATATTTTAGATCCACCATTGTTCTTGGGCCTGTATTGCATATTGGGTCCCTTCTTAGTCCAAGAACAACCTGCTGAGGGCTTCACAGCAGTATTCCATTTCCCACCACCATTACACATTGAGTCAAAGTGATTAGGCCAATAACCATTAGAAAAGAAAGAACTAGTGGGTCGAACATATGATCTAGTACTGGTTTTTCTCCATGGAAAATATGAGTCAGCAGAATTAGGTTTCTGCTGATGTGGTACAAAAGATGGTATTTCACTAACATTTTTCCACATGTGCCTAATTTTTCTTTGACTACCACCTGCACCCATTCTTTGCTCATGATATGTACAATCCTTAATCAAGTGATATTTGCTTCCACACACAAAACACTTCTTCCTTTTAGAAGATGTATTTAAACCAAAAGAATTTCCATAACATGAAAAAGTATTCAAATCACCATGACAAACAGAATTGTTTTTAACAAAGCCAAAAGTATTATTATGCAAAGAATTTAAAAACAAGTCTTCAGTAGCAACTGTCTTTTTATCAGCAGCAACTCTAGAAGGCTTGTATGGAATCTTGGGTGAGGTCTTTGGTATGGTCTTGGTAGTGATCTTGGGCATGGTCTTGGGCAGGTCCAACTTCTCACTTGAATCACAGCTAGCAAATGAGGTAGACCCTTCATCAGAAGACTTGTCACTGGTACAACAAGAGACAGAGTCATTAGATTTCACAATAGGGTCTTGTAAGTCAGTTGACTTTTTGCCATATAAATGATGTGATCCATCAAAGTTAAAAGGTTTGGTCAAGTCTATAGGCATGTGTTCCCCTCTTATAGGTCCAGGCACAACATTCATTCCCCCTTCCTTAACATCTTTGACAGGTGTTTGATAAGCTAAGACTGGTTCAGGGTCAAGGACACTAGACATATCAGGGTAAGTTAGCTCTTCAGGGTCTATATATTTGTCATACCCTAATGCCTTTCTAGACCTAATCGATTGGCGACCATCAATTAATTTACTTAAATTAGATGCTCCTTCCTGCCATTTCATACGACCAGCTATCTCTTTATCTAATTTAGCCTGTAACTCTTGTTTTTCTTTTTCTAATTCAGACTTCTCCTTTTGAGTACGTTGTAATTCTATCTTAGCAACCTCTAAATCACTTTCTAGAACTCTTACTTTTTCATCATATTTAACTTGATTCTTTTGAAACCATACTTTTTGTTTTTCTAGTGTTTTTAAAGCCATTTTATAAGACTCTACTTCTACATAACACTCATTGTATTTTGGTTTCAATTCATCAAATTCTTGTTTAAGCTCATTGTATCTTACACTACATCCAAACACACAATTGGTTACCTGAGAAATTCCCATCAAGGAGACTTGCTCCTTATTGTCTTCTGAAGGTGTGAATGCCAGCAGATTCACTTGTGAAGAAGTAGAAGCTTCCTCTCCAGCAGGTTCATGATCAGCCCAATCAATTTGGTGATCCAGAGTCACCATTGCCTTTGAAGGTACAGTCTTGTTATTCCCTGCTTCCAATGGATAAGTACCATATCTAACTTCATCTCCAGCCTTTCTGTCTTTGCATTCTCTTGAAAAATGTCCCACTTGACCACATGTGTAACATTTAACCTTCCTTCTATCAAACCTTGTAGCTTCTTTTCCATTAAAAGCAAACTTACTTCCAGACTTGGCTTCAAACCTTCTGATATTCATAGATATCATTGCAAGTTCCCATTTCAAATGCATCTCCTCCATTTCTAATGGATCTACCTGTTCAAAGTCCTCATAAGCAATAAACTGCTGAGGTTCATATTCAGCCACAAATGAATGAATAATATCCTCCATCACATTGCTTGCTCTTGATCTAGGAGCAGTTTGATTATGTGGTTGAGAAGATGCTCCAGAAGAGTATGAACTTGAAGCTTGATGCACAGGTTTAGTAGAGGCACCAACAAATGCAGAATGAGTGGATGGTCGTATTGGACTTCTCACATCAGGCTCAAGTGATTTAAGCCTATTGTAGAGGTCATCAAACGACATTAAGTCCAACCCACCTTTGGTCTTGATAGCAATACAAACTTGTAGCCAAGATGGTGGCAGAGATCTCAGAAATTTAGAATTGCAGTCTTCATTGTCAGGTCTGGCCTTCAACTGGTTAAGTTGACTCAAAATACGATGAAACCTGTCATAGCCTTTATGAATACCTTCTTCTTCAGTTATCTGAAACTCTTGAAACTTTTGCTTCAATAAAGACTTCTGCAACCTTCTTGATTCCTCATTCCCACCAAATCTTGCTTTTATAGCCATCCAAATATCCTTGGCATCTTCCATAAAATGGAAGTCACCCATATGGTCATCAGGTATAGCTTGTAACAAGATTGTTCTTACTTTACTCTCCCTCTGCACAGCCAGAATCTCTTCAACAGTTTTGGGTCCTACAATAGTAACAACTCCTTCAGCATCTGTAACATGCTTCTTCAGACTATTCCCTTTCTTAACAATCTCCCACAGATTCCAATAAATATTTGTGATCCAGTTCTGCATCTTCATGGACCACAGATGATACTCATCTACATTCTTCAAGTATGGAAACTTAGCATTGCTGTTTGAGAGGTTAAGCTGTTGAAGAGAAGTGGTGTTTATGTTCTGGGTTGTGTCTGCATCATCATCTGAACCAGGCATGTTTGTGGATTTGAGAAGGTGTAAGATTTGTGTTTCTTAGTATGGCAGAGACTATCTCGAGGCTCTGATACCACTTGTTGAAACTAATAGACCTTGATAGATCTTATTGAGCACTCTAGAATCGTTAGCAATGTTACTGTAATCAATAACACACTAATAGACAATCTCTGCAACTTGTATTTATAAAGCGGAAACAAAACACAAGCTTTTTACTAAGAACTCTTGATCCTCTATGGATCTTTTATAATAATAATAACTCTCTAAAAGTTGTTCAATACATAAACGTGTGTTCCTTTTATACACAAGAAACCCTAAACCGTTTCACAAGAAACGTATATTCTAAAACTTCTAATAGATATGCATTATCACTTCCTAAATAAACTCATGCATATCCAAACTATATTACATAAAATACGGAATTACTAAATCCGCAGAAACTAATAAAGCTGAAACTAGTCTTCAGCAGATACACTACTTCAGCAGAAACGAACCCTTCAGTAGAATCTGTTCAGCAGAAATAGCAGCAGAATTCTGACTTCACAGAATTCCCAACAGTTAGGTGTAGGGATATGGAATACACAGTTTTGTTGGATATAGGCAATCTTTACTGGTGGCGAATTAATCATCTTGGTTAATTACATGTACAATATGGCGTTGCTAAGCCAAGACTAGACTCGACTTAAGCTAATAAACGAAAAATAACAAAAACATAAAATGAACATAGAATGAAACGGGATGTTAGTTCGTATGTTTTTTCTCTTTTCTTTTTCTATTTTTTTTCTTTCTTTTTTCTTGATTTTTTCGATTTTTTTTTTCTCCATATACTCTTACCCTACCATCCAAAATAATACATCATAGGGAATGAACATTCCCCTTACACTTGAATTTTTACATACTTTACAATAAACTAATCTAATGACTCGAATCAAGATAATCAAAACACTTGGAGTACGTTTAAGATTAACGCACATATGGGGGTAATAATATGATGTTCTTCCCCATTACTCCATAACATTAGTACTTTACCCATGAGTCCCAATCGTCCCAAAACAATATGTACAAGGATGTGACTCGACTTAGCAACCATGTAATCAATTAGATAATTAACTAAGGGTTTAACAAATAACAATAATGCACTAATGATGAGTGCATACATGGAAGGCTAAGGTGATTTGGTTGTACATTTAAGTGGGTTGTAACAAATTCTTCCTTTAAGTAAGATGCTTAAAGTTAGAAACGAAAAGATAGGCTCGGAGGGGTGTACTAGGGGTTTCGTGTACTAAAAATGAGTACAACGCTAAGGTGGGGAAAAAATTAATTGACTTAACTAGCCAAGTAATATGACTTAAATGGTCAAGTAATTATGATACGGGTTTAACACAAGGGTGATCCTAATGCCTCTTATCATGTAGTAAATCCTACTACACGAATGTCGTCTCACTAGCGGTCTCGGGATGCATCGCTAACGCAAGTTATAGAATCTAAATGCTACCGGTACACTCATAAGCACTAATAGTAAATGCTTTTCCTATCAAATCTAAAGGCGAACCTCACATATTTGGGTGGAAAATTTTTCTGAATGATACGGTTTTGTGCTAGTCATACGACTCCTATCCATGAGACGCTTGCTAAGGCTGAAGTTTTACTCCTAAATGTTGTAAAAAATTTTAAATTTGGCGCTAAAATTACACTAACAAGTATTTCTCATAGTTTTATTACACACCTACCATCAAACAAACAAACTCAAGCGAAAGTGCATATGTAAGGTATCATCTTTTTACCCTCCCCTTACACTTAGGATGAACATTGTCCCCAATGTTCAATTAAAGATTGTAAAAGTAAAACAGGTAAAAGAATGAAATCAAATACTCCCTTGATTCGCTCGGTATGGATAGTATGGTAACAAGGTTAGATCTTCTTCCAAGAAAATGAACAATCAGATCTTCCCTTCCAGAATATAAATCATCTTCTTGTCATACATAACCTGTTAATCCTGAGAAAACAAACAAGGCAACCTCGCGTAAAATCGGCGGCAATCTATATATGATAATAAATCCTAGAAAACAAAGTAAGATATAATGCTTGTGGAATGATGTTTGCAGATCTGCTGGAGATTATAAAACTAAAGATTCGACAAAAACTTTAAGACTCCGTTAGAAAAACAAAACTAGCAAAATTTCCAGAATTTTACACATGATGTCGTCAGGAGTCTCTTCTTGACGCCGTCATACGTGACCTGCAGAAATCCTTATGTTAAGTTTCCAGAAAATTTATGGAAAAACTTTGTCCTACTACCTGGAAAATCCTGCAAAACATCATTATGACTCGATACAAGCATTTGACTCTAACAAATACGAATATACATGTTCATTTAATATTGTGGAGAATCATGGTCAATTTTGATTCTTAAAAACATATTTGGAGTTTCCCCTTACACTTATCTTTTGCGAAACACCCTTGGATGAAGTTAAGACTAAGCCAAACGACAAAATAAAGTATTTTCACCATTTTAATTTGAAACATGATCTACCAACAATAAAAATAAAGCATGCATACAGAAACAAATAACAACCAAACAAATAAATATCACACAAAGCATGGGTTGCCTCCCAAGAAGCGCTTTTTTTTTATTCACGAGTCTTGTAGCTAGACTCAAGGTCATGGGTTACTACGTAACCTCATCATCAAATGTTACATCCTCCTCACTAATCATTTCATTACTATTTTCTTGATAATGTTTTACACGTTGTATGTTGACAGTAAATTCTCTACTTTCATTGTCTAGTAACACAACAGCTCCAGTTTTAGAGGAACTTTTCACCGTAAATGGCCCATACCATCTAGACTTGAGTTTCCCTGGAAATAACCTTAACCGAGAGTTATACAATAGGACTTTGTCCCCTTCTGAAAATTCCTTGGGTTTCTTAATTCGTTGGTCATGCCATCTTTTTGCCCTCTCCTTATATGTAATGGAAGACTCATACACTTCTAACCTTAGCTCATCAAGCTCGTGTAGTTGCAAGAACCTATTTGTTTCGGCAATTGTATAATCTAAATTACATGCCATAAGCGCCCAATAAGCCTTATGTTCTAATTCTACCGGAAGGTGACATGCCTTACCATACACCATGCGGAACGGGGTCGTTCCAATAGGTGTCTTGTAGGCAGTTCGGAATGCCCATAAGGCCTCATCGAGTTTAAATGACCAGTCTTTTCTATTCTGACTACCCGTTGTTTCTAGTATTCTTTTAATAGCACTGTTCGTGTTTTCGACCTGGCCATTGGTCTGTGGGTAATAGGCGGTGGAAAATCGATGGGACACTCCGTATCTCCTCATGACCTTTTCCATTTGCGCATTGCAAACGTGGGTTCCCCTATCATTGATGAGAGCTTTAGGAATTCCGAACCTATGGAACAGCTTTTTCAGGAAATGAATAACCACCCTGGTGTCGTTGGTCCTAAGGGCTTGTGCCTCTACCCATTTTGAAACATAATCGATGGCAACTAAAATGTATTCATTCCCTCCTGAAGATGGAAAGGGCCCCATGAAGTCAATTCCCCAGACATCGAAAACCTCACATACTTGTATAAAATTATGAGGTGCTTCATCCCTATTTGATATGTTCCCGGCTCGTTGACATGCATCGCATGCTTGTACCATTTATTTGACATCACGGAAAATTGTGGGCCAATAGAACCCCACGTCGAAAATCTTTCGGGTGGTGGTGCTTATCCCATGATGGCCCCCAGAGGGGCCAGAGTGACATTCTCTCATGATTTTTAATGCCTCACTTTCCGAAACACAACATCTGATTATTTGATCAGGACACCTTCGGAATAAAAATGGTTCGTCCCAGAAGTAGTATTTTAGTTGGGCAAAGAACCTTTTCTTTTCGTATCTAGTCATGTGTTCCGGAATGAGTCTGCTTGCGAATAGTTAGCAAAATCGGCGTACCAAGGCTCAGAATCTGTCATTGACATGAGTTGTTCGTCAGGAAATGAAAACCGAATCTCACTTCTATCGTGCTCATCAAGGGGATTTTCAAGACGAGATAGGTGATCTGCAGCCAAATTCTCTGCCCCCTTTTATCACGGATTTCAACGTCAAATTCTTGTAACAACAAGATCCACCGAATTAGTCGTGGCTTAGCATCTTTCTTAGCAAAAAGATATCGGAGAGCCGAGTGATCGGTGAAAATGACTGTCTTTGAAAGGACAAGATATTGACAGAATTTGTCGAATGCAAACACTACGGCTAATAATTCTTTTTCGGTGGTAGAGTAATTCTCTTGAGCAGGGTTCATGGTTTTGCTAGCGTAGTAAATAGGTTGGAATAGCTTGTCACGCCTTTGGCCTAATACAGTTCCGACAGCATAATCGCTAGCATCGCACATGATTTCAAACCTTAACTCCCAGTTGGGTGTAACCATGATTGGAGCTTGCGTGAGCTCCTTTTTCAGGAGATCGAATGCATCCTTGCATTCTTGAGAGAAATCGAAAGGGGCATCCTTCATTAGCAATTGAGTCATTGGCCGAGCTATCTTGGAGAAATCTTTGATGAATCTCTGATAGAACCCGGTGTGGCCCAAGAAGCTGCGTATTGCTTTAACAGTCGTAGGATAAGGTAACTTAGATATAGCTTCCACTTTAGCTTGGTCCACCTCAATCCCATTCCCAGAGACCTTATGTCCTAACACAATCCCCTCTTTTACCATGAAATGACATTTTTCTCAATTTAACACCAAGTTGGTTTCCTCGCAACGTTTGAGCATTTTTTTCCAGATTAGCAAGATAGCGGTCGAAAGAGTTCCCGAAGACTGAAAAGTCATCCATGAAAACTTCCATGCTGTCTTCCATAAGTTCGTGAAAGATTGCAGTCATGCATCGCTGAAAAGTGGCGGGGGCGTTACACAGCCCAAAAGGCATTCTTTTGTAGGCGAACGTTCCATAAGGGCAAGTAAACGTTGTTTTCTCTTGGTCCTCAGGTGCTATGGGGATTTGGAAATATCCTGAGAATCCATCCAAGAAACAATAGTACTCGTGCCCAGACAATCTCTCCAACATTTGGTCAATGAATGGTAAGGGAAAGTGATCTTTCCTTGTGGCATCATTGAGCTTTCTATAATCGATGCATACCCGCCAGCCAGTAACCGTTCTCTGGGGTACCATCTCACCCTTGTCGTTCTTCACCACAGTCATTCCTCTCTTTGGTACAACCTGTACAGGACTAACCCACGGGCTATCCGAGATTGGGTAAATTAATCCTGCATCCAGAAGTTTGATGACTTCTTTCTTCACTACTTCCTTAATGTTGGGATTCACCCGCCTCTGGGGTTGCACGGTAGGTTTATAATTTTCTTCCATAAGAATCTTATGCGTGCAAAAAGTTGAGTCAATCCCCTTAATGTCGGCTACACTCCATGCAAGCACTCCCTTATATTTCTTTAGGATTTCTTAGAGCTTACCTTTTTGTTCATGTTCGAGGGAAGAGTTTATGATTACCGGCAGTTGGTTCTCTCCCTGAAGGAAGGCATACTCTAGATGGTTAGGGAGTTCTTTAAGATCTAGCTTAGGGGGTTCGATAATTGAAGGCTTAAGCTTGTTTTCAGGTTTTCGGAGTTCGAGATGTTCGGTGGTCTCCTCTCTAGGGTAGAAAGAGACTGCTCCAACATCCTCCATCTTTTCTACCTCCAACAAGGGGAGAAAACTCTCATCCCGTAACCAGCCTTCCTCGATCTGTTCATCAACACAGTCATCAATGACATCCGTGAGTTCATCGACCTCTCCAATGAAATAGAGCTGGTTAGCTGCTTCAAAAGAGAGGTCCATAGTGTCTTTAATGTCGAAGGTTAAGCTATCAGCTCTTACTCGTAAGGTTAACTTGCCGTCATGAACATCAATGACTGCACGAGCGGTAGCAAGAAATGGTCTCCCTAAGATGATGGGTACCAAGTCATCCTACTCCATCTCCAATATTATGAAGTCAACCGGGAATTTGAATTTTCCAACCTTGACTAGCACATTCTCGCATATCCCTACGGGGTATTTGACTGATCTATCGGCTAGTTGGATGTTCTTACGGGTAGGCTTTAATCCGGAGTATCCTAGTTTAAGGAACATGGAGTGAGGCATGAGGTTGATACTCGCCCCTAAATCGGCAAGAGCATTCTTTATCGATAGAGATCTTATGGAACAGGGCAAGTTGAAGCTTCCTGGATCGTCTACCTTTTTTGGTAACCCTCGATGGGTCACCACCGAACATTCTTCCCCCAGAGTCACAAGACCCTCGAGTTTCTTTCGGTTGGCGAGTAATTTTTTAAAGTATGTGCTATACTTTGGCATGTGATAGCAAGCATCAAGGAGGGGTATGGTGATTACTGAGTCTTTTAGATATGACAAGAATCTTTTATTATCGTTCTCAGTTTTCTGGTTTTTTAATCGGGATAGGAATGGGATTCTCACAGGTTGGTTAGGTGGGGTAGATGAGAATGGGATCGCCAAGGGAGGTTGTTCGGGGGCCTCGCTGCTCACATCAACCTCCTCTTCGCGAGGCTTGCTTGGATCGGGGGTGATAGGGTGTGAGCTCGGGTAAAGGCGGTCCTTGGTTGTTGTTCCAACTCGAGTGGTTATCGCGAGCATGGGGTCTTTTTGGCTTACTGACGGCATGTCTAGGTTATCAAGGGTGGAGTTAAGCTTGTTGAACCATTCTCCGATGTCATTTTGTTGCTCATCGACAAGTTCATCAAGACCTTTTAATTGTAAGCCTTTTTCTTGAGTGAAGTGACCAAGGTCATCTTCAAAAGTGCTCCTGATTTAAAATTCAGGGCCTTCCTCTCCTTCTTTTCTCTTTACCAGATTTCCCCAAAGGGTGTAATCATCGTTTAGGTAAAAAGGCAAAAGGGAGGGGTCAGCATAGATGTCACCTCCTGACAAGTACGCATGTTCAGTCGTGGGTTCTCCTCCGCATTCCTCTACCTCGTGCGGGCCCCCACAGTAGTCGCAGATTAAGTAAGGATTTGAAAGTTGTTTAGGTAATTGCGACCCAGCTATGTATTCCATTCTTTTGTGAATTTTTCTTAGCCGATCTAAAGATGTTGAGGTGATTTCAGACATGCTGGCAATCGACTCAGGTTCATCCCAAGTGTCATCCTGGTCTTGAGCATATTCCTCAATCCTATTCCATCCTTCCTCGGCACTAAGATTGGCTAATCTCCCTTTTCTAGAATTGTTGATTCCGTTCCGGTCATTTGAGGAGACATTGTCATAGAAGATTTGGACCAGAAGCCAGAGTTCGATGCCATGATGGGGAACTTGTCTTATTAAATCCTAGAATCTAATCCACGATTTATGGAAGGGTTCGTCCTTCCCTTTTCGGAAACGGAGGATCCTATCTCTAAACGCTGAGGTTTTCCCTGCTGGAAAGAACTTCTCATAAAATTTGGATATGAGTTTTTCCCATGTGAAAATAGATTCGGAGGGAAGTTTATCATACCACTCTTTTGATTTTTCGTAAAGGGTGAAAGGGAAGAATCGTAATCGGGACGTGTTTCTAGTAGCCCCATCTGTATGGAGGGTGTCTACTATTTTCAAGAAGTCCTTGATGTGTTGAATCGGGTCATCATCATCTAGTCCACAAAACTTGTACACACTTTGGACAAGCCAAACATCGGTCGCATGCAAGACCTCATTGGTGTGTTCGTTTTGGTAGACTATGGCGTTTGAGAAGCTACAAGGATTTGGGGAGGAGTAGTCCTTAAGGCGCTTAGGAATGGGGGTTGCGGGGGTACTCATCTCGTTGTTGGATTGGGAGCTAGGGGTCGTAAGGTGATTTTCTGAATTTTCTTCAGAAAGGGGTGCATCAAAATTGATGGCTACGCTGGATGGTTCAGGTTTTGAGTGAGATCGTCTTAACCTACGCATTTCTCTATCAGGTTCTGCATAGGGCAAAACAAGGTCTCTAGCGGAACTACGACTCCTAGTGACTCTAAGGTTAGAGAATTCGTTGGTTGCCATGATGGCGAATGGTGGAGATTACGAACCAAGGCACGAAGAAGTAAGATAGACTAAAGAAAACTAAAAATAAAAATAAAATCTTACTAGAAAGGAATCTAACAAGTAGACCTAATAAAAAGAAATTCTAACCTAGACAATAACTATTCCCTGGCAGCGGCGCCAAAAACTTGATGCGTGGGAATTGCACCAGGCTTTACCTCTCGAGGGATCTCGAGAAGCTTACAACCCCCACCAGGCAGTGTACCTGATCGTTGTAGTATAGTATAGTGACAAGTACCGGGGGATTGATCGTTCAACTTAGGAATAGTGTCGCTAGGATTAGAAAGCCTAAAAACTAGGTCTAGAGGTGAGGGATGATTCTTTTTGTATTCTTTATATTTTATAAAAGCAAATAAAAATCTCGGTTTTGGAAGAGTAGGCGGAATTAGTTGCTAGTCAACTAACCCAATAACTAAGATGCAATCAAAATAAAATAACAAAAATGAAAATAAAGCTAATTTAACTAGTATGGTGTGAACAATATATGGGAGAATTGTGTTTACTTAGATTTCACTACTCCCTAGATATCTTTTACAGGTTAATTATTTGTTACAGTTGCATGGATGACGGGTTATATTCCTTAATACCAATCATGGGGTGGTGTACTTACTTCCCCAATTCTATAAGCTCCTACTTCACTCCTATGTCGAGCCTGCAAGAAGCTCCTAACATGGGATCACTAGAATTCGCTGATGCATTAAATACAACCATAAAAACCTAGTACACATTGGTTCATGTTTCTTAAGACGTTTAAGCAAGTTACACAATGGAGATCTGCCAGTTTTCTTAAGCCTAACATTGAAATCATTCATCCATTACAACTATAAACAAGCAACCAACCTATAATCAACATCTAGGTTTCATTACATCTAAGCAAACACACAAGAGATCTAGCCTAGCATGTTAAAATCAAGACAAGCATAAGATATATTCAAACAACACATAGACGTATTGAATGAATTGAAAGGATACTTATCTCAATTGAACATGAAGGGTTTCAAGGGGTGAAAACCCTTGAAAATACTGTAAAAGTCGTGTTAAGGTTTAATAGGTTTGACCCTAAAATTCTCCTTCTTAGTTACACACTTAATGAATGAAAACTAGAAAAGTATATATAGATTTCATGAGGTGACGGCGTCAAGAGGAAAGTTCTGACGCCGTCATCTCGCCGCCAATAAAATTCTCGGACTGCCTAGATCCGGATCTGACGCCGTCATGTGTATTTCTGCTCTGGGACGTCACCACTTTTACTCTTGACAGCCTTGAACTGACGCCGTCACGTTTTCTCTGGCCGTCACCAAAATTGCTCTTGACGCTAGGGGTGAGCAAAACCTACCCGATCCCGAATCCCGTCCCGATCCCGAGTCCCGATTCATGTCCCGAAACCGAACCGATGTCAAACGGGTCGGGACTCGGTTTGTGTTTTCCGGCTTGTTGGGATTCGGGATAGTCGGGATCGGGTCGGGACGGGCCAAAAACCGAAAAACAACAAACAAAACCGAGAAAACCGACCGATCCTGTCCCGTCCCGACTGTCTCGAAACCGAACCGATGTCAAACGGGTCGGGAGTCGATTTGTGTTTTCCGGCTTGTCGGGATTCGGGATAATCGGGATCGGGTCGGGACGGGTCGGGTCGGGAGTGGCCCGATGCTCAGCCCTACTTGACGCCGTCATCAAAACATTCTTGATTCCGTCAGGTGTTGTTCCCAGCAAGGAAAATTAAGACTTTGCCGTTTTCTTCACTTTTATGCTCCAAAAACGTCCAAAATGCTTCCTTTTCCAGAATTCACTCCCAAAGTACCTAAAATCACAAAAGGAACGATTTAGGGCAATATTTGATCAAATAAATTCCAATTCCGGCTTAAATGACCCCCTAAAAACGGATCATTTTTTGCCTCATCATTGAATGTCTTAAGAAACATGAACCGATGTGTACTAGGTTTTTATGGTTGTATTTAATGCATAAGCGAATTCTAGTGATCCCATGTTAGGAGCTTCTTGCAGGCTCGACAGAGGAGTGAAGTAGGAGCTTATAGAATTGGGGAAGTAAGTACGCCACCCCATGATTGGTATTAAGGAATATAACCCGTCATCCATGCAACTGTAACAAACAATTAACCTGTAAAAGATATCTAGGGAGTAGTGAAATCTAAGTAAACACAATTCTCCCATCTATTGTTCACACCATATTACTAATTAGCTTAATTTACATTTTTGTTATTTTATTTTTATTGCATCTGTAGTTATTGGGTTAGTTGGCTAGCAACTAATTCTGCCCATTCTTCCAAAACCCGAGATTTTTACTTGCTTTTATAAAACATAAAAATACGAAAAGAATCATCCCTCACCTCTAGACCTAGTTTTTAGGCTTTCTAATCCTAGCGACACTATTCTTGAGTTGAACGATCAATCCCCCGGTACTTGTCACTATACTATACTACAACGATCAGGTACACTGCCTAGTGGGGGTTGTAAGCTTCTCGAGATCCCTCGAGAGGTAAAGCCTGGTGCAATTCCCACGCATCAATAACTTAGGTTATAAAGTAGGAATTCAAAATGTAGAAAGAAGACTTGAATGTCTTAAAAATGTGAGTTAGAATATGTTGACAGAATCAACATACAAGATGGTGAGATTGCTCTTAAAGATAGTGAGATAAAATTTCTTAAAGAAAAAGTTAGAAGAAGCAGAATAGAAAAGAGATGAAGCTCTAGAAGAAAAAGATAAGCATATTGTTAGAGTGGAAAAACAACAATTTTCTTCTGATTATGTTAATAAATCTATTGAGAGTACTTTGATGAGAAAAGGATTTGGAATAGGTTATAGTGATGTAGCTCCTCCAGTAAAAAGTGCTTTTGCACCACCAGGAAAAGAGTTGTCATTTATTGGTGAGTTAGACATCAACAGACCTGTAGGTGAAACCAGTAATGCTATTAATGACACACCTAAGGTTAATGATAAGAAGTTTTTTGATGCTCCAATCATTGAAGATTGGGTGTCAGATAGTGATGAAGAACAAGTTGAGTCAACACAAATTGATAAAAGGGAAGAAATTCCAACATCAGTTGAATCTAGAATTAATCAGGTTAAGTTTGTGAAACCTGAGCTAGGAAAGAATATCTCTAGAAGAATGGTTGATTATAATGAGATACCTAGAGATCAGATGAAAAGGTTTAATAACAGCCTAGGGGAAATAAAAGAAATTTCAACAACCTAGTTTCTCACAAATTAGGTAATTTCAGCTAAGAAAGAAGGCATGTTATAAGTGTGGTAGTTTTGAGAATCTAATGAATAACTGTGTTAACTACCAAAAACCTGTTTGGAACCAGAACAAAAGGGTGAATCATCAAAACTTTTCTAAAAAGTCTCACCCTCATCCAAATAGAAATATGGTTCCAAAGGCAGTATTGATGAGATCTGGTGCAACTAGATCAATCCTTAATGCTCAATCAAAAAGGCCTTTTCAAAACAAAACAACTGTTTCTACTGCTAGTGAAAAAGTAGATTCTGCTGCTAATACAAAAGTTTCTACTTCTGGGCATAAAGTAATAACAGATCCAGTTGTTGGAAACCATTTTTATGTTGTTAAGGCCTCAGCTTGCTGAAGTTGGAAACCAACATCAAATGTTTCAAATCATGTTTCCAAAGATAGCAGTGCATCAATAGATTTAAAGAAATTTGACTATGTTGATGCACAAGGCAGATCCAGGTCAGTATTGGCTTGGGTCCCCATGAGAAACTAATTTCTCTAATTTCATGTGCAGGGCAATCTACAGGATGAACTAAAAGACAAAGCTATTATGGATAATGGATGCTCTGGACATATAATGGTGACATATCCCAACTTGAAGATTTTGAACCATTTGAAAGTGGATATGTTGCTTTTGGGAGTGATCCTAAACGAGGAAAGATTGTTGGTAGATGTACAATGAAAACAGGAAATTTGGATTTTGAAAAAGTGTACCTTGTAGAAGGACTTAAGTTTAACCTCTTTGGTGTTTCATAAATGTGTGACAAGAGGAACTTTGTACTTTTTATTGACACTGAATGTCTTATCCATTTCTTTTGACTTTTAGTTGCCAAATGACAAATTTGTGCTGCTAAGAGTTCCTAGAATAGATAATATATACAGTGATCATATAAAGAACATAGTTCCCAAAAGAGCTTTAACTTGTCCGATTGCAAAGGCCACTATTAATGAATCCAAATTATGGCATAGAAGACTTGGACATTTAAATTACAAAGCAATGAATAAATTGGTCAAGGATAACCTTCTAAGAGGTTTACCTACAATTTTTTTTGAAAACATTGAAACCTGTGTTGCCTGTCAAAAGGGTAAACAACATAGAGCTTCTTTTAAGTCCAAAGTTGTGAACTCAATTACTCAGCCTTTGTATATGCTTCATATGGATTTATTTGGATTTGTTTTTATAAATAGTCTGAATAAGAAGACATATTGCCTAGTTGTCACAGATGACTTTAGTAGATTTACTTGGGTGTTCTTTCTAGCTTCTAAGTATGAAACTGCAGAGATTCTTAAGGAATTTATAACTAGAGTAGAAAACCTAATAAATCAAAGAGTAAAGATAATCAGATTTGACAATGGATCTGAGTTTAAGAATAATGTGATGAATCAGTTTTGTATAGGAAAGGGTATTTTAAGACAGTATAGTGTTGTTAGAACTCCTCAATAAAATGGTGTAGCTGAGAGGATGAATAGGACATTGTTTAAGGCTGCAAGGACTATGTTGTCAGATTTTAAGTTACCTATACCTTTTTGGGCTGAAGCAGTGAACACTGCCTGTTTTGTGCAAAATAGGAGTAAGGTAGTTAAGCCTCAAAACAAGACCCCTTATGAATTTTTCATGGTAGGAAACCTATGATAGCTTTCTTTAAACCATTTGGGTGTCTAATGCGTGGGAATTGCACCAGACTTTACCTCTCAAGGGATCTCGAGAAGCTTAAAACCCCCACCAGGCAGTGTACCTGATCGATGTAGTATAGTATAATGACAAGTACCGGGGGATTGATCGTTCAACTCAGAAATAGTGTCGCTAGGATTAGAAATCCTAAAAAGTAGGTCTAGAGGTGAGGGATGATTCTTTTTATATTTTCTATATTTTGTAAAAGCAAATAAAAATCTCGGTTTTTGGAAGAGTGGGCGGAATTAGTTGCTAGTCAACTAACCCAATTACTAAGATGCAATCAAAGTAAAATAATAAAAATGAAAATAAACTAAATTAAACTAGAGGTGTGAGCAATATATGCGAGAATTGTGTTTACTTAGATTTCACTACTCCCTAGATATCTTTTACAGGTTAATTACTTGTTATAGTTGCGTGGATGACAGATTGTATTCCTTAATACCATTCATGGGGTGGCGTACTTACTTCCCCAATCCTATAAGCTCCTACTTCACTCCTATGTCAAGCCGGCTAAGAAGCTCCTAAAATGGGATCACTAGAATTCGCACATGCATTAAATACAATCATAAAAACCTAGTACACATCGGTTCATGTTTCTTAAGACGTTCAAACAAGTTACACAATGGAGATCTGCCAGTTTTCTTAAGCCTAACATTGAAATCATTCATCCATTACAACTATAAACAAGCAATCAACCTATAATTAACATCTAGGTTTCATTACATCTAAGCAAACACATGAAAGATGTAGCCTAGCATGTTATAATCAAGACAAGCAAAAGATATATTCAAACAACACATAGACATATTGAATGAATTGAAAGAAAACTTATCTTAATTGAACATGAAAGGTTTCAAGGGGTTAAAACCCTTGAAAATACTGTTACAAACGACCTAGGGTTTATTAGGTTCGGCCCTAGAATTCTCCACACAAGTTCCTCTCTTAATGAATGAAAATTAGAAAAGTAAATTTAGATTCTGTGAGGTGACGGCGTCAAGAGTAAAATTCTAACGCCGTCATCTCGCCGCCAATAAAGTTCTCGGACTGCCAGATCCATGGGTGACGCCGTCAAGTGTAATCCTGCTCCAGGCCGTCACCAAATTAACTCTTGACGCCCTACTTCTGACGCCGTCACGTTTTCTCTGGGTCGTCATACATTTTGCTCTTGACGCTGTCAAAAATTCCTTCTTGACGCCGTCAGGTACTGTTCCCAGCAAGGAAAATTAAGTCTTTGCCGTTTTCTTCCCTTTTATGCTCCAAAAACGTCCAAAATGCTTCCTTTTCCAGAATTCACTCCCAAAGTACCTTAAATCACAAAAGGAACGATTTATGGCAATATTTGAACAAATAAATTCAATTCCGGGCTTAAATGACCCCCTAAAAATGGTTCATGTTTCGCCTCATCATATACCCTTACACTTGAGATTTGCTTGTCCTCAAGCAAATGCGCTTTTATTCTAGTCAAAATACAACTTAGGGGTCATTTAACACTAATATAAAAGTAATTACAACAAATAATATTCCACTAAAGACCAAAGACAAGCACGGAGGTCATATACTAGCACCTCACAAATAGTGTTTAGATACTCACATCTCTCGGGTGTAATAAAGTATATATCACAATATGGAAATGGAAAACATCTCTCACTACCTGTCATAGCAAAATAGATTACCATAGGCTTGGTAAAGGATCAAACCTCCACCACATGGCGTAAGCACCTACGATAAACTATCAAAGAGGTCTTTTAAAAGGGTTGTAACGTTAGGTGTAGGGATATGGAATACACGGTTTTGTTGGATATAGGCAATCTTTACTGGTGGCGAGTTAATCATCTTGGTTAATTACATGTACAATATGGCGTTGCTAAGCCAAGACTAGACTCGACTTAAGCTAATAAATGAAAAATAACAAAAACATAAAATAAACATAGAATGAAACTGGATGGTAGTCCGTATGTTTTTTCTCTTTTCTCTTATTTTTTTTTCTTAATTTTTTCGATTTTTTTTTTTTTGCATACACTCTTACCCTACCATCCAAAATAATACATCATAGGGAATGAACATTCCCCTTACACTTGAATTTGTACATACTTTACAATAAACTAATCTAATGACTCGAATTAAGAAAATCAAAACACTTGGAGTACTTTTATGATAAACGCACATATGGGGGTAATAATATGATGTTCTTCCCCATTACTCCATAAAATAAGTACTTTACCCATGAGTCCCAATCGTCCCAAAACAATATGTACAAGGATATGACTCGACTTAGCAACCATGTAATCAATTAGATAATTAACTAAGGGTTTAACAAATAACAATAATGCACTAAAGATGAGTGCATACACGGAGGGCTAAGGCGATTTGGGTGTACATTTAAGTGGGTTGTAACAAATTGTTCCTTTAAGTAAGATGCTTAAAGTCAGAAATGAAAAGATAGGCTCGGAGGGGTGTACTAGGGGTTTCGTGTACTAAAAATGAGTACAACACTAATGGTGTGGGAAAAATTAGTTGACTTAACTAACGAAGTAATATGACTTAAATGGTCAAGTAATTATGATACGGGTTTAACACAAGGGTGGTCCTAATGCCTCTTATCATGTAGTAAATCCTACTACACGAATGTAGTCTCACTAGCGGTCTCGGGATGCATCACTAACGCAAGTTCTAGAATCTAAATGCTACCGGTACACTCATAAGCACTAATAGTAAATGCTTTTCCTATCAAATCTAAAGGCGAACCTCACATATTTGGGTAGAAAATTTTTCTGAATAGTACGGTTTTGTGCTAGTCATACGATCTCCTATCCATGAGACGCTTGCTAAGGCTAAAGTTTCACTCCTAAATGTTGTAAATTTTTTTAAATTTGGCGCTAAAATTACACAAACAAGTATTTCTCATAGTTTTATTACACACCTACCATCAAACAAACAAACTCAAGTGAAAGTGTATCTATAAGGTATCATCATTTTACCCTCCCCTTATACTGAGGATGAACATTGTCCCCAATGTTCAAGTAAAGAATGTAAAAGTAAAACAGGTAAAAGAATGAAATCAAATACTCCCCTGATTCGCTAGGTATGGATAATATGGTAACCAGGTTAGATCTTCCTCCAAGAAAATGAACAATCAAAGCTTCCCTTCCAGAATATAAATCATCTTCTTGTCATACATAACCCGTCAAACCTGAGAAAACAAACAAGGCAACCTCGCGTAAAATCGGCGGCAATCTATATATGCTAAAAAATCCTAGAAAACAAAATAAGATATAATGCTTGTGGAATGATGTTTGCAGATTTCCTGGAGATTATAAAACTAAAGATTCAACAAAAACTTTAAGACTCCGTTAGAAAAACAAAACTAGTAAAATTTCCAGAATTTTACACGTGACGCCGTCAGGAATTTCTTCCTGACGCCGTCAGAAGTGACCTACAGAAATTCTTATGTTAAGTTTCCGGAAAATTTCCAGAAAAAACTTTGTCCTACTTCCTGGAAAATCTTGCAAAACATCATTATGACTCGATTCAAGCATTTAACTCTAACAAATACGAATATACATGTCCATTTAATATTATGGCGGATCATGATCAATTTTGTTCCTTAAAAACATATTTCGGGTTTCCCCTTACACTTATCTTTTGCGAAATACCCTTTGGATGAAGTTAAGACAAAGCCAAACGACAAAATAAAGTATTTTCACCATTTTAGTTTTGAAACATGATCTACCAACAATAAAAATAAAGCATGCATACGGAAACAAATAACAATCAAACAAATTAAAAATCACACAAATCATGGGTTGCCTCCTAAGAAGCGCTTTTCTTTATTTACGAGTCTTGTAGCTAGACTCAAGGTTATGGGCTACGTTTTCCTTTCCCACTTTTGTGCTGACTCAAAACATCTAACCCAATTCTCATCACGCTTGTACTCAGGGCCTAGATTCATGCAACCTGAATAGTATGTTCGCCTCCTCTCACAATAAACATCATCATCAATTCCGTCTTCCTTAACCTCATAAGGTCGAATCTCATCAATTTGTAAATTCTTGATGCCCTTTAATTCTTCCTTCATGTGAGGCATCATAAAAGTAATCTTTTCTATCCCATCAGTAAACTGAACTATTCCCTTCTCATGATCACAATACATCTTAGTCTTCTCAACAAAAGGTTGCCCTAGGAGCATTTCTCCTAGGTGTGGATCTATAATGCCTCTAACATCTTCTAGGATTACAAAGTCGCATTGATAAGTAAAATTTCCTATAAAGATGTGTACCCCTTTAACTCTCCTGACGAAATTACATAATCTATTAGAGTTGTAGGGGTCTTTTCTAGGGCTTAACCTTTCATTCATTATCCAGTTGTAGTAGAGCCTAGACATAATATTCATGGGTGCTTTTAAGTCAATGTATGTATGCTCTCTAGACATGTACCCAATCATGCAAGGGGTGTTGTAAAAGAAATCCAGGGATTTTTATGTTCCTAAAGTTAACACGAACAAAGACACGAAGAAATAGATAGACTAAAGAAAACCTAAAAATAAAAATAAAGTCTTACTAGAAAGGAATCTAGCAAGTAGACCTAATAAGAAGAAGTCCTAACCTAGACAATAACTATTCCCCGGCAACGGCACCAAAAACTTGATGCGTGGGAATTGCACCAGGCTTTACCTCTCAAGGGATCTCGAGAAGCTTACAACCCCCACCAGGCAAGGTACCTGATCAATGTAGTATAGTATAATGACAAGTACCGGGGGATTGATCGTTCAACTCAGGAATAGTGTCGCTAGGATTAGAAAGCCTAAAAACTAGGTCTAGAGGTGAGGGATGATTCTTTTTGTATTTTTTATATT
This sequence comes from Artemisia argyi, assembly GCA_030686995.1. Taxonomy (NCBI): domain Eukaryota; kingdom Viridiplantae; phylum Streptophyta; class Magnoliopsida; order Asterales; family Asteraceae; genus Artemisia; species Artemisia argyi. The sequence goes on from CM060687.1 coordinate 78,491,936, forward strand.
TTATAAAAGCAAATAAAAATCTCGGTTTTTGGAAGAGTGGGCGGAATTAGTTGCTAGTCAACTAACCCAATTACTAAGATGCAATCAAAGTAAAATAATAAAAATGAAAATAAACTAAATTAAACTAGAGGTCTGAGCAATATATGGGAGAATTGTGTTTACTTAGATTTCACTACTCCTTAGATATCTTTTACAGGTTAATTAATTGTTATAGTTGCGTGGATGACGGATTGTATTCCTTAATACCATTCATGGGGTGGCGTACTTAATTCCCCAATCCTATAAGCTCCTACTTCACTCCTATGTCGAGCCGGCTAAGAAGCTCCTAACATGGGATCACTAGAATGCGCTCATGCATTAAATACAATCATAAAAACCTTGTACACATCGGTTCATGTTTCTTAAGACGTTCAAGCAAGTTACACAATAGAGATCAGCCAGTTTTCTTAAGCCTAACAATGAAATCATTCATCCATTACAACTATAAACAAGCAATCAACCTATAATTAACATCTAGGTTTCATTACATCTAAGCAAACACATGAAAGATCTAGCCTAGCATGTTACAATCAAGACAAGCATAAGATATATTCAAACAACACATAGACATATTGAAGGAATTGAAAGAAAACTTATTTTAATTGAACATGAAAGGTTTCAACGGGTGAAAACCCTTGAAAATACTGTTACAAACGACCTCGGGTTTATTAGGTTCGGCCCTAGAATTCTCCACACAAGTTCCTCTCTTAATGAATGAAAATTAGAAAAGTATATATAGATTCTGTGAGGTGACGGCGTCAAGAGTAAAATTCTAACGCCGTCATCTCGCCGCCAATAAAGTTCTCGGACTGCCTAGATCCATGGGTGACGCCGTCATGTGTAATCCTGCTCCAGGCTGTCACCAAATTAACTCTTGACGCCCTACTTCTGACGCCATCACGTTTTCTCTGGGTCGTCATCCATTTTGCTCTTGACGCCGTAAAAAATTCCTTCTTGACACCGTCAGGTACTGTTCCCAGCAAGGAAAATTAAGTCTTTGCCGTTTTCTTCACTTTTATGCTCCAAAAACGTCCAAAATGCTTCCTTTTCCAGAATTCACTCCCAAAGTACCTAAAATCACAAAAGGAACGATTTAGTGCAATATTTGATCAAATAAATTCAATTCCGGGCTTAAATGACCCCCTAAAAATGGTTCATTTTTCGCCTCATCAGTGTCCTGTTACTATCTTGAATACCAAAGACCAGCTAGGCAAGTTTGATGAAAAGGCTGACAAAGGTTACTTTGTTGGATACTCAATAGATAGTAAAGCTTTCAGAGTTTACAACAAGAGAACCAAACATGTAGAGGAGAATTTGAATATTAGGTTTAGTGAGAATACACCTAATGTTGCAGGGAAAGGACGAGAATGACTCTTTAATATTGATATGCTAACCAGTACTATGAATTATGAGCCAGTGATTGCAGGTACAGACACTAACAATTTTGCCGGTACAAAAGCTAATGATACTACAGATACAAATGCTAAAGTGTCAACACCTCAAGAGGAGTTTATTTTGGTTGAAAAGTTTAAGTGGTCCAACTATTGTCCCCTCTAAGAAGAATAAGAGTGCAAAAAGGATGAAGTTGTTCATGATGAGCCCAAAGGAGATAACGAAGGTGATGATATACCTTTTGATGTTGAAAAGGTGGTGAATGAAGAACCAAAATTTGTTGAAGAAGTGCAGAATAAAGAATCTACAATAGTTGATGACATTGGCAATTCCACCAGCAGCAGAAACTTTCATTCTACTATTACTCCAGAAGTTTCTACTGCTAGGTCAAATAAGTCAGCTGCTATGCCAAAAGATTCTACTGCTAAGCCAAATGTTTCTACTTCTACACCGAGATTTTCTTCTGTTGATAAACAGGGTAGATCTTTTGCTGATCCAAACTACCCTGTTGATCCTAACATGCCTCCTTTGGAACATGTTTATTATGACACTGATGAGGAAGCTCTTGATGGTATAATTTTTGGAACAGAGGCTGACCTCAACAATATGGAACTTAATATTCCTGTCAGTCCAACACCAGCTACAAGAGTTCATAAGAATCACCTAAAAGATCAAATTCTTGGTGATCCATCCTTATCTGTTCTAACAAGAAAGATGGCTAAAGATCAGAAAGATCAAGCTCATCAAGGTTTCTTTGCAAGATCTCTTCATCAAAGAAACAGTCATAAAGATCTTCAAAATTGCTTGTTTTCCTGTTTTCTCTCACAAGTAGAACCCAAGAATGCTTATAAAGCATTACAAGATCCAAGCTGGGTGGAGGCTATGCAAGTTGAGCTTCTACAATTTAGACTACAAGAAGTATAGACCTTGGTTGACTTACTAAATGGAAAAAGGGCCATTGGAACCAAATGGGTTTTTAGATGCAAAAGAGATGAAAGAGGCATTGTGATCGGAAACAAAGCAAGACTAGTTGCTCAAGGATACACACAACAAGAGGGCACTGATTATGATGAAGCATTTGCTCCAGTAGCAAGGATTGAGGCCATCAGATTATTCTTGGCTTATGCTTCATATAAAGATTTTGTGGTGTATCAGATGGATGTTAAGAGTGCTTTCCTTTATGGAACAATTGAAGAGGAAGTTTTTGTTTGCCAATCACCTGGTTTTGAAGACTCGGAATTTCCTGATAAAGTATACAAGGTGGACAAAGAACTTTATAGATTGCATCAAGCTCCAAGAGCTTGGTATGACACATTGTCAATGTACCTGATCAAGAATGGTTTTAGTAGAGTCAAGATTGACAAGACTTTGTTTATCAAAAAGATCAAAGATGATATCTTACTGGTGCAAGTTTATGTTGATTGTATCATTTTTGGCTCCACAAACAAGGATCTATGTGTTGAGTTTGAGAAGCTAATGAAGGATAGGTTTGACATGAGATCTATGGGAGAACTCGCATTCTTCTTGGGATTGCAAGTCAGACAAAAGGAGAATGGTATTTTCATTAGTCAAGATAAGTATGTGAATGATATTTTGAAGAAATTTAGATTTGAAGATGCCAAGCCTGCAAAGACAACAATGGAGACCAACAAGCCTTTACTTAAAGATGAATATGGTAAAGAGGTGGATGTTCACTTGTACAGGTCAATGATTGGTTCATTGATGTATCTTACAGCTTCAAGGACGGATATTATATTTGTTGTATGTACCTGTGCAAGATATCAAGTTAATCCCAAAGAATCACATCTCAATGCAGTAAATAGGATCTTTAGATATCTGAGGCATCAACCTAATTTGGGCCTTTGGTATCCTAAGGATTCACCTTTTGATTTGGTAGCATATTCTGATAGTGACTATGCTGGGGCTAGATTGGATAGGAAATCCATAACTGGAGGTTGTCAATTTCCTGAAAGCAGGTTAATGTCATGGCAGTGCAAGAAACAAATAGTGGTGGCAAATTCTACAACTGAAGCTGAGTATGTGGTTTCTTTAAGTTGTTGTGGTCAGGTACTTTGGATGCAAAATCAATTGCTGGACTATGGGTACAATTTATGAACACCAAAATTCATATTGACAATAACATTACACTATGCATAATTAAGAATACTATTTTTTATTCTAAAACAAAGCATATTGAGACAAGACATCATATTATAAGAGATTGCTATAAAAAGAAGTTGATTCAAATTGTCAAAATCCATACTGACAATAGTGTTGCTGATTTACTCACAAAACATTTTGATGTAGGTAAATTTCAATTTTTAATTGCAAGTATTGGAATGATCAATCTTTGAAAACCTTATCTCTTTTTGTTTTTGTAAAGGTTTGTAAAGTATTTGTGCTGTTATTAGTCATAAAAGTTGTTTCTGCTGCTATTTATGGATTCTATTGCCAGTTATAAATAGAGTTGATTGATTCTACTGCTAGTTAAAATTTCAACTGCTAGATATAACTAAGTGTTGTGATATGAGTAAATGGGTATTTTGTGTGTTTTTGTGGTTTTGGACTAATCTTTTGAAGGATAAGTTTTTTTGGAACATTTGATGATGAGAAGATGGTGTTTGGAACAAGCTTGTAGACATTCAGCTGCTTGGCAAAAGCATTCTGCTGCTAGGCAAAAGATTCTACTACTGGGTTCTGCTGCTAAATTTCAAAGTACAGGGACGGTTATGTAGCTTCTTCACAAAGGTTTTAAAAACCTAATTGCATCTCCCAATTAGTTTTACGTGCTCATAATTGAAGTTTAATCAAACCCTAACACACTTTTATCATCAAAATCAAAAACCCCTATTTCACAAACCCTAATTCATGGAGTTGACAAGAACATGGGCTAAAAGTCACAACATGGTCGCCCTTTTGGATGCGACATTGGTTCCTGAAGGTTTCATAGAAATGGTTCATTTTATCAATCCTACCTCCATTAGGTATGCATTAACTGTGAACCCTACTATATTTAATTCCTTCGTTAAACAGTTTTGGCTTACTACTAAAGTCAAAACTCATAATGGGGAATCACAAATTAAGGCTATTGTTGATGGCCAAAAAGTACTTGTTATTGAATCATTAATAAGAGAAACACTTCTCTTTGCTGATGATGAGGAAATTGAGTGTCTTCCTAATGTTGACATTTTTAAAGGGCTTAAAGACATGGGATATGAGAAGAAAAATAATAGTTTAAAATTTCAAAAAGGTCTTCTCTGTTCTTATTGCAAATTTTTGGTACATACTCTTTTACATTGTTTGAGCCCTAAAACTTCTAGTTGGAATGAATTTAGTACTGTCATAGCATCTGCTATGATATGTCTAAGCACAGGAAAACCATTTAATTTTTCAAACATGATTTTAGAAGGTATGATTAAAAGCATCAAACAGTCTGGTTCATATTTGCTTTATCCTAGATTTGTGTAGCTCTTTGTGGAAAAAGATGGAAAATACCCATTTACTCATATCAAATGTTCCAAACACCATCTTCTCTGCATCTAAGCTAGAAGCAGTAGGGATAGCCCCTCCCCTCATGTCCTCTTCATGACCTAGGACAGCCTCATCTGGTTCATCCATCCTAACACTAGCCTGAGGTAGCTCAGTGTTCTTTGTGGCTTTCCTACATTTATAGGTCTTTTTAAGTGTGGAGGATGTTCCTTCAAAAGTGGGTGTGTGTTGGGAATCGGTGGGAGTTCCTGATCCTTCACTCTGATGTTCACTTTGCACTAGTTCCACTATGTAAGGTAAAATTGGTGTAACTTTGCCAATCTTTTCCATCTTTTTGCAAATAGGAGAATATTTTTGGTACAAGTCTGGCAACATCTAATGTGGAAGGTTCTTTTGAAAACCCTAGCCAAATGGCAAATATAGGGGGCTGAGATGATCAAACTAGGTTTGATGCTGGGTTTACATCCAGTGATTCACTTCTTAGGTCAGGTAACACAGAACAAAGTGATTAGGATAGACATGTAATAGAGGAATTGATGGATGATACTAATGTAAAAACTAACATTGCTAGTGATTCACCTCTCAGACCAGGTTACATAGGTCGAAGTGATGAGGCTAGAATGAAACAAATTAATGAATTGATGGACAGATGTACCAACTTGGAGGCAAGGTGCAACAAGTTGGAATCTCAGGTTCTTGATCTAAATCAACTCAATGCTTCTCAGGCCAAACAAATCACCAAATTGAAGCAGAGAGTCAAGGTTTTGGAAGGCAAACAAAGGTCAAGAGTCACCAAATTCAAGAGGCTAAAGAAAGTGGGAACAACTCAGGTTGTTAGTTCTTCTGATGATGCTGCTAGTTTGGGTGAGAATGCTTCCAAACAGGGGAGGAATGAAACAGAGGATTCAGTGGAGGCTAAGAACTTGGATGCTGATGGTTTGATTATTGGTTCAAGTGAAGGAATGGGTAATGATATGAAGATTGACAGTGGTAATAATGCTCAAGAGTATGTGGTTGCTGAAAAACAAGGGCATGAGGTTGTAATCGAAGAGTTAGCAAAGACTCAAGAGAATGTGGTGGAAAAGCTCAAAACTTTGGAGCCTCAACAACTTGTAATGGCGCTACTGAGTTGATGAGTGGTGCTATAAGGGGACTAAGTGGTTCTGCTGCTCAAGTAGTCAAGAATTCTGCTGTTCAAGCATTCATTGTTCAAAAAGAAGATTCTACTGCTGGTGACAAAGTGGAATCTGCTGGTAGTGCAAAGGATGATTCTGTTGTTGCACAGGGTTCTGCTTCTAATGCAAAGATTTTGGATGATGATGTTTCTATGGCTGAGGCAATGATGCTGCTAAGCAAGAAAGCATCACAATCACAACCACAACCACTACCACCACAACAAACACAACCACTACCATCACAACCACAACAACAACAACCACCACCATCTATTCCTAGACCACCTGTAAAAGGGGTTGTGATTAGGGAACTTAATCAAATTGCCAAATCAAATTTTCTCTCACTCTTACTCAGGCAAGGGGAAAGGAGTTCTGTTTAAAGAGCCAGAATAAGATCCATTGAAGGACTTACCATTCTTTTTTTGGCCTAAAGAAAAATAGCTGGAGTTTAATGAAGCTGCTGCTTTAAGATACCAAGAAGAGGAAAATCAAGCTGAGCAAGAGCTTCTTGAGAAAAAAATATTACAGGATGAAAAAGAGGCTATGGCTAGAAAGGAATATAAGGAATGGGAGGCTGAAAAGATCAGAATGGATGCTGATGTTGAAATCTCAAAGTTGGTAAAGATAGAAGAGCAAGAAGTACATGAGTTTGATGTAGGTGCTTTGCTAAGAGAGTTCACTGTCAAGAAGCAAAAAGAAGCTGTTGCTACCACAAAAAAAGAAAGATTCTCAAGGGTCCAACTCCTCTTCAAAGGAGAAAAGGCTATGAGCAATACTTGAAAAACATGAAGGGTTGGAAATTGGTGCAATTGAAAAACAAATCTGATTCAGAAGTTTTCAAATTGTACCAACAAGCAAAGAGAGAAACAAAATCCTTCATAGTTATTGGATCTAAAGAACATGAAGAACAAGTTGCTGATATGAATAAGAAGGATTTGGGACCTGAGAAAGCTATAGAAGCAGAAATAGTACAAGAAGTTGTGAAAAAGAAAGAGGCTATTACAATTGAAGAGCCTAAGAAAGCAGTGATTGAGCAAGAAGATAAAGCAGAGAATGTATCTTCTCCTAGTCAAAGTGTTAAGAGAAGAGGAGGTAGATGAAAGACATTTGCTAGGAAGAAGAGAAGAGTGGATGTGCAAAGTAGCTCAGAATCTGAGGAAGAGAAGAAAGATAAAGCTGAAGAGGAGATTTCACAAACTGAACAAGAAAGGCTGATGGCTCTTACTAAGCATGAAGAACAAAAAATCACTAATGCAGTTCCTCTAGCAGCTAAGTACCCAATCATCTCATACACGTTTAGAGTTAGAGATGGAAGTGAAGGGTATTGGGAATTTAAGAGAATAAATGGTTTGTTTTATGGGTTTATTAGATTCTCACAGATGCTTTTCTACATGGATAGAGATGATGTGGTTGCTATCTGGGGATTATACAAAGAAAAGTTTGGTGATAAACTACCAGATAATACTTTTGAAAGGGTAGTTTATTATAATCTGAGGATAATGTTAAAACCTCATATTAGTGATCATGAATGGATTACCATGAGAAACAACAAGGTTAACAAATAGTATTATATCACTCTTGTGGTGTTAATGAGCTATCAACTGGAGGAGTCACTGTTTACTTGTTGGTGGAAAAAGATTATCCTGGTTTGAATGCAAACAAGGAGATATTTACTCAAATGCTACAGCCTGGATTCCTAAAACTTCAAAGACATTTTCTTTCTGATCATCAAGCTTACAAGCTATTGCAAAAGTATGAAAAGTTACTTGATCCAAGCTTAAGAAGAAGATTTCAGAAGAAATAAGTGTTTGGAAGCATCCTCCTGGTGTTTATCTATGCTTTGAAGAAACTTGATGATTTGGAGAGCAAATATAAGTTTAGAGATTCTGATGGATTCTGCCGCTAAGTGAGAACATGCTGCTACTAGTGTATTTTATTCTACTACTTATGTGATATGTATTATAGTCGGTTAGATAAGTTTAGAAAAGATTCTAAAAGATATTGCTTGTATAGAAAGTCATTGTAAACCAACTAGGACTCCTTAGTCTATAAAAGGAGGTTCCTAGGGTTAGAGTTAGGTACGTATCAAAGTTAGAGTCAAATTCACTTCAAGGTTGTAAACCCTAGCATTCTTAAGTGCTCGTATATTAATATATATTGAAGTGTTGAGTGTGAAACATTGTTTACTTTTCTTCTTAAGTTAAACATTATTTTCCTCATCTTGTTTAAATCATTGTTATTATAAGTCAGCTTCTATAAGATCGTTTTGCTCAATTGGAATCAACACCATGCTTTAGAATAATCACATTTAAGTCATGCATGTATTAATTTCCAATATTGACTTCCTATACACATCATCATTATTATATATATGTGCACTTGTCTTCTAGCTCTGTTTTGTAGCAATACTTCATCGCTCAATTCTTTAGTAGCCAAAACAAGTTTTGAACATACACCAAGGGGGAGCATTTGCAAATGTCAAAATCATTTGCAATCGTTGACGCATCTACATATTTTGTTACTTGAAAACTAACCATTGATGTAGGTTAAGCACTTGCACCATATTTGACTCATGGATACGCTAAAGTATATGGGGATGCAATGAGCTAGGGGAGCCGTAAGTAGTTGGGTACATGGTTCATAGTTGGTTAAACCATGGCGACAAGAGCAAGACTTCACTAGAATGATGCAAGCTCACTTATTTGAATGATGGGATTCAGGATTGTCTAATACATTCGAGGATCATCCTTCAACCTATATACTCAAGTTGTCTTCTCATCTCATCTCCTCAAGTCTTCTTCTCAAGTTTTCCTCTCAAGTCTTCCTCTAATACAAGCAAAGACATTTCTTCTTCTCAAGTCTTATGCTAAAGTCATCTTCTCAAGTTTTCTTCCTCTCCTTAAAGCTCGAGCACTTCTCTCAAGACTTCTTCTCGAGTCATCTTCTCAAGTCTACCTCTCAAGTTCTCGCCGATCTTCTTTCTACCTCTACATTGGCGACACCTTTGTGCTTTGAAAAATAGGGGAGAAGGAGTGTAAACAAGTAACTTCTACACTTTGCTTTGAGTTATGGTTTACATATTTGTCATCATCAAAAATGGGGAGATTGTTAGTGCAAACTGTGGAAAACTAGAAGGGGGGGGGGGGGGGTTGAATAGTTTTACGTCCTTTTAAATTTATAAACACAAGTTTGTTTTAAAAACTTCGATTCTAGTTTATGTGAACTCAATACTTGCACTATATGAACAATTGTATGATAACTAACTAACAAGGCTAATATAGTAAAGGTAAATAAATAAGTAATGAGAAGAGTTAGAAAGATTAAACCACAACACAAGGATTTATAGTGGTTCGGCTACAAGGACACCTTCCTTGTTCCTACTCCACTCCCCGAGTCACCTACTCGAGAGTTTTCTTCACTATTTTAACAAACTCCCTTTTGGCGGAGAAAACCTTACACACCAATTTACACACCACACAACTTCACAACTTGATCACAACTTCTACACAACTTCTTCACACCAATATACTGCACACCAATCTTCTTCACGACTACCTTCTACACACCAATCTTCTACTTCACACCTATCTTCACAACTAACCTACTTCACTACTTATCAACTTCTATTATCTACACAACTTCTATATCTTCTACACAATTAATCACAAGCACAACACAATATTCACAAATGAATATATATACACTATGCACAACTACTCTTCAACACTTCTTGAACTTGGTTGTAGAAAGAGTGTTCTTCTTTTGCACTTTGGATGAGAATGGATGATGAGGGATTGAATCACTTGAAACAAGGATTAATATACAAATGATCAAAGGGTTTTAGAGGATGTTTAGAGAGTTATAGATCTGAAAATTTCGTGCAAAAGGTAAGGCAAAAATCCAGATTTAAGGTGGTATTTATAGGCAAAAGATTCTGACAAAGGAGCGTGGCCGGTCCCCTTAAATCAAGGCCGGCCCCCTTAAAATTAAGGGGACCGCCCCTTATAATTAAGGGGGCCGCCCAGCTGAAACGGCCAAAATCCTTGTCTTTTAGTGGGGAAAGTTTATTTGGTGAAAAACTAACTGATTTTGGTTAAAAATTTGAATTCATATATTTAGTATGAATAAAACATTTTTCTTAATTACCAAAAGTGTTTTTCAAAAATATATAATATGTTTATATAATTAAATAAACTTTGTGTTAGTTAATTAAATACCCCTTTGATCATGAGATGTATTAAGCACTTGTTTATCCATACCTTAAGTGATTAAGTTGGATATAGTGATATAAACTAGCTTAATACTTGTTTACGTAGTAATTATACGATTTAAGATTTTACATTTTGTGATCGTCAAAATATAGAGGTATCGAAAGATATGAATAACGTTTTCACACATTATTTATGTCAACAATCTCCCCCTTTTTGATGATTACAAAATTTAAACTCATTAATCGAAAATTAGTATATATTCAAGTATTATTGTGAGTTTATATCACTTCTCCCCCTTTTTGTTAGCATCAAAAAGGTTATCCCATGTTAATGTAAACTCCCTCTCAAAGTATACTCCCCCTCGTTTTGAGGCCAAAAGGAATCGAGATATGAATATCTTGCAAAAATATTTAGTGGCAAGCAACATATATATGTATATAGCATGCAAGAGTAGAGACTAAATATAACCATAACATTAATAATTTGAAAAAGATACATCAAGCATTACATTAACAACCGTAACAAGTAATGCAACTAACAAAAGCCTTAAAGGCTTAAAATCATCATTAAAATAAAAGACCAAGTCTCAAACATGAGAGTCCTCTCTAGAGCTTGCCATCCAAAAAGTTTAACACAATTTTATTTGTAAAACACCAAGCATGTTTAATTGGGAGGAATGGATGGTGAACATGGAGATGGTGATGGGGGAGGTGTGTTTGTTGATGGTGGTGGAGGTGTTGTGTTTGTTGTTGGTGGTTGATGCAACACGTTTTCAATATAAGAAAACATGTATTGGATCTCATCTCTTAATCCGAACACAATTGTTCGATTGTGAATGCAACAAAGGCAAGTGTCTCCATGAGCTTCAAGTAAGCTCCATGGGACGGGGTTATAGGTTGGTGGATTGATAGGAGATGATGAGAAATGTGCATCAAGAGGTGTTAATGGTGATAATGAGAGAGTGAGTGCAAGAGATGTGCTCTCATTGGTAGGTTGTGATGGTTGATCAATTGTTGGAGGAGATAAGTGGGTGTTGATGTAGTCATTTATGGATGAAGTGGATGGTATGGAGGAAGTGGAGTTTCCATTTGTTGAAGGTGTTTTGGAGGGTGCATTTGGTGCACTAGGAGATGAACATTGAGGTGGTGGAGATGGAGTGGTGTTGTCTTCATTTGTAAGATCAATGAAGAGTTGTTTGGGTGGAATGATGACAAGTTTTTGTTTCTTGGCATTGTTTGAATAGGTGGTTCTTGGTGATGACATGATGATGTTTGATGAATATTTGAGGATGATGGAATGTGAATTAAACATGCATGGAGATTATATAGTGGGAAAACATGTTTAGAAGTGGAATTAATTTGAAATTGTAATGTTATATTCCAAAATCAGTTTAGTTTTTAAGGGAAATGGTAGCTGGGACTACCAAAAGGGATCACAAGATGCAAAAGAGAACAGTGTAAAAACTGTTTCTGATGGCCGGTCCCCTTAAATGGAGGCCGGTCCCCTTAATTTTAAGGGGGCCGCCCTTTATGATTTAAGGGGGCCGCCTATCTGACGACCCAGAAATAAAAAATCTTCAAAAATTTTCTGGAAAAATGTTATGTTCTGTTTTGTATGTGCAGCAAGCTCCATTTGGACATTTCACATTTGTTTTGATCTATTAGAAAGCATACATGCCATATATTTATATAAGCATTAACTAATCATGCAAACATATATATAGATTAAGAGAAGCATGCATTAAAAAGCATATATTAAAAAACCATCAAGTTAGCATCCTAAACAAATATCCAAATAACAAGTACTTCCGAATATACTTCGGACAGATAGCACACTAGACATAAAAATAAGTATTGTTCAACAAATATAATCCAAGCACATCATCACTTTTTCTTCCCGAATATGCCCTTCAATGTCTTCCCGATAGATTTGAAGCCACCTCTAACTTCTTCATGCAAACTCTTTTGTCTTCTAAGCATCTCGGTAGTTCGTTCATGAAGCACTCCTTCGGTTTGATCACTAGGAGATGGGGTTGAATACTCGGGATAGTCAAGATCCTCTAAATTGTCAACGAACTCAGAAAACGAAGGGGTACTAGCATCATGGATGTTTTCCTCCTCATCGTCATCGTCTTGCCTTGAGGATGATCCATGAAAGCTATGACGACGAGGTTTACCCTTGTCACTTCGAGTTCGTCGAGCTTGTTTTAGAGCGAGAGGATGTAGAGTGGGGTAGATTGACTCATAGATACTATTGTCAAGATCGGGGTAGTACTCGATAACATGACGATAGATACGAGTGAGGAACATTCCATATGGAAGGTTGGCTTTGGGAGTTTTTCTAGCACACTCAATCCGTTTGATAAAGAAGTAGGCCAAATTGTACGGCTTTTCGACAACTAGACAATACAACATGTGAGCAAGGCTCGCCGGGAGATGGTCCCGGTGACCTCCAGTACCAAACACATTCTCACGAATGAGTTCTTCCCAACGCTTCATGTGAGGGCTTAATTCCTTGAGGAGAAGTTGGTATGGAGAGATTTGAACGTTTTTGGATTTTATTTTTCGGCTTGTGGTGGCACGTTCCACACCAAGGACTTGACGAATTTCGTCGGGATGAGGAATTTCGTCGAGATAGGGACCGAAGGTTGGTCGATAGCGATTAAGAGATTCGATGTCCCACTCGTTTGAGAAAACGGCTTGACCTCTAAACGGAATTTGGAGGATATGACCAAATTGTTCGAGAGTTTGGGTGATAAATTCATTTTGAATCATGAAAGAGATGGTGATGAAACCAAGATCATTGGCTTGGACGGTGACTTGGCTATAGAAATCCATTATGAAGTGAGGAATGATAGGTTCATTTATTTCATAAAGACAATTGAAGTTGATGCTTGAAAACAAGCGATTTATGTACTCGGATTGAGCAAAAGCAAGATCTACTACACGTCCTTCATGAACATTTCTATCTTCAATTTGACGATATATAAGTCCAATGGAAGGAGATGTGGTAGGGAGTTGGGAAACTTTAGGAATGTAGTTTTTAGTGTGAGAAAGATCTTCGGTAATTGCTTTTGGCATTTTCACCTAAACACATCAACAATACAAAAAGTCCAAAATAAATATAAAGAAAGATAAAAGTATATGTATATTGTTAAGGCTTATGTTGGAACGTAAACATACTTCGTTACTAATCCTAAGAAGTAGATTACCATGTTCCTTAATATTGTTTTAACTCGTTCTAGATATACTTTAAGATGTTTAATAAGTAGTTATGGACAAATCCAAACGCCCTTTTAAACATCTTAATATATCATGAAATTTACTAGATTTACATTAGATTGTAAAACTAGCTAATTTTTGCGAGTTTCTTATGCATGTGATATGTTTTTGAAAAAGATGGTTTGTATTTTTACTCAAAAATGTCATTTTTAGTAATAAACCAAACGCTTCCTTAACTATTGACTTATACCCCTAGTATGTCAATATATATATGAATTATTTATCTTGACGAGTCCGATTAGTAATTTTTAGGTTTATAATTGTAACAAGGTTTTATAAAAATTATAATGTCTAGGTTTCGATATTATTTGGACATAATCCAAACACCCCTATATCGTGAACCGATATAATTTTTCTTGGTCGAAAAATGTAATTTCAAGTTTTACAAGTTACAAAAGTATAATGTGATTAGTTTTAACACGTTTTCAAATCATTATTCAACAATGAGTTTACTAAAAAATTTGAAAAGGAGTGTATGAAGTTTTTCAAAAATTTTCGACATGATAGTTTATAATTACTAGTTTCTAGTGTTGATTGATCATTCTAAACCTAGGGGAAGCATTCGGTTACGGAGTTTTAGGACTTAATTCGAAAGAAATTGTGAAATTGAAGAATTTTATAAATCATGCATAATCATGAGTATGACCAAATAAGATGAAATTAGATGAAATGTGTTATGAAAAACTTACAATACGTAATGGTGATTGTGTTAGATGAATTTGGCCTTTGCGAATTAACCCGAATTATGTGATTTGGAAGTGATTTGAGAGGTTTTTGGGTTTTGGTTTTCGTCACAGCAGAAGCAAGGGAAGGGGAGTATGAAAAAGTGGAGTGTTTGGCAAAAGGAAAAAGAAGAAAAACGGGTTTGAGCTAACAGATGGCCGGCCCTCTTAAACATTAAGGGGGCCGCCCTTCATTTGGCTGCCGGTCCCCTTAAACATTAAGGGGGCCGCCCTCCAAAATTTGATATTTTTTATTTTGGTTTCTGAAAAGAACAAGAAAATATTTATATGTATGTATCAGATTTATATTTAATCAAAAATACGTTGGAGGGTATTCGCACGAAAGGAATTACTTGACACTTTTACTTGACAATTTGCCAATTAAATTTTCTTGATCATTTTGGATGAAATTTATCAAGTTGTCAAGTACACGAGAACGTTGTGTAAGGTTCATAAGTATATGTGTGTGTATATATATATATATATATATATATATATATATATATATATATATATATATATATATATATAAATATATACATATACATATCTATATATACATATATATATATATATATATATATATATATATATATATATATATATATATATATATATATATATATATATGTATGTATGTATGTAGTATGGGCTTACAAGACGAGAATAAAGGAAGGAGACGAATGCAACGGAAGCCGGGAGTTTGTTTTATCTATAGATTTTTCGACTCATCTCTCTTCATCAGCATGAGTGTTGTTGAACATTAAAGTTCAATAAGGCAAATGGGGAAAAGAAAAGATTCGTAAACGAACAATTTCTAGTTCTAGAAAATCAACAAATGAGTTTTCTAGGTTATAAGATCCTAGATATAACTAAGTGTATATATATATATATATATATATATATATATATATATATATATATATATATATATATATTTAGATATAGTATAGGTAAATAAGTATATATATGTATAGAAGTAAAGACTAGAGAGAATAATGAACCAATCAAAATCACATAAGAGCTAGATACTAAACTAAGCATGCATTTGTTTACAAGGAAATAAAAGGAAATGTGTACCTTTCGTCTTCAATGCGTTAAACTTCAAAATCTTCAAAGGAAAGTCCGAACACGGGGTGACATCAAAGATTTCCATGTATGAATGGCTAAAGTTTTCACGTTGGTCCCCATTGTCTCATTTGACCAAAGTTGTTTGTCCCGAACATGTTTTGTATTTGACTTGGGTGCATATATGGTGGAAACATTCCCCATGGATTGAAGTTCCACATTTGTTGATTATTATTAAAGTTTTGTCTATTTTGGTTTACTCTTGGTTGAGGTGTTTTAGGTCTAGGGTAAGAATTATTCGGTTTCCTAGGTGGTGGAGTTTTAGATCTTGTTTTAGTTTTGGACGATCCTACTTCGATTTTTAAAGATGATTTATAAAACGGTTTTATTTCTTCATTACTAGCTAGATGTATTTTCTTATCATTTATGAGTATATACTCAGGATTAGATTTTGAAGGTTTTAGTTCCTTGAGTTCGCTTTTAAATTTAACATTTTTAACTTCACTTGTTGAGGCTTCGGTTGAGTGAAAACCTAGACCGGTTTTATCTCCGGATATTCTTTGAATACTTATAATTTTACTAAGTGAGTTACTACTATTTTTAAATTTATCAAGTTTACAAATTTCTTCCTTAAGTTTGTTGTTTTCACTTCTAAGCTCTTGACATGATTTACATTCTTCAAAAGTTTCTTTACCTTTCTCAAGTTGATGTATTTTAATTTTTAGTTCAAGTACTTCATTTTCTAATTGGTTATTTATGTATTTTAGTGATTTGTTTTTAGCCATAACTTGTTGTCCTAGTTTGCATAATCTATTGTATTCACTATCTAAGTCTTTTTCATCTAATGATAAGTTTTCATCACTAAAATATTCGGTTTCTGAACGTACCTCACTTGATGTTTTAGCCATGAGACATTTTTCTTCCTTTGTTGTTTCTTTCTCATCTTCATCGCTATCACTCCAAGCACCTCCAATAAACGCTCTTTGATTTTGATCTCTTGTCATCATTGGACATTTTCCAATAAGGTGATTCGGATCACCACACTTGAAACATTTTCTCTCATTCTTGATATACTTGTCATCATTATTCTTTTGAGATGTTCTTCTTTCATCGTGTGGTTGTCTAACAAATCTTCCCCGCCTTTTGAAGAATTTCTTGAAATCTCTTACGGCCATGGCATATTCTTCGTCTTCGCTTTCGGAAGATGAGCTATCTTCGTTGTTGGATTCCTTTCTAGCTTTCAAGGCGATTGACTTGCTTTGCTCTCGTTTCCCTTTAACCATTTCGGAGTCCTTCTTTATTATTGCTTCGTAGACTTTTAAATTACCAATTAATTCATCAAGTTGTAGCGTTGACAAATTCTTCGATTCTTCAATAGCTGTCACTTTAGCTCGCCATTTTGGGTGAAGAGCTCTAAGAAACTTCCTAACAAAATTCTTACTAGAGAAATTCTCATCAAGTGCTTTTAAACTTGTGATTATAGTGTTAAATCTAGCAAAAGCATTATCAATTGATTCCTCTTCCGGAATCGTGAATTGCTCATATTGTTGAACAAGTAGATCTATTTTGTTATCTTTGACTTGATTATTACCTTGGTGGGTTATTAACAAAGAGTTCCAAATTTCTTTTGCGGTTTCACACATAAAGATCCTTTCGTACTCTTTACGTGGTAGCGCATTGTAAATAACCATTTTTGCTTCATTATTTTTAGCAAGTTTTCTTTATAAATCATCATTTTGTTTTTCAAAAGGTACGATTTCATCTTTCTTAGTTTCAGGGTTATTTTGAATAGGTAAAAAATCACCATTGGTAATAATATGCCAAAGATCTAAATCTTTTGATTTCACATAAGTTTCGAATCGATTTTTCCAATATAAAAATCCATCACTTTCAAATAGTGGTGGTCTTTGCATAGATTGCCCTTCTAAATATTTTTCAGATTCCATAGATCGTTACAAGTTTTAAAATACAATATATTTTAAAAATCTTGCTAGACGTGGCTCCTGATACCAATTGTGGAAAACTAGAAGGGGGGTTGAAAAGTTTTACGTCCTTTTAAATTTATAAACACAAGTTTGTTTTAAAAACTTCGATTCTAGTTTATGTGAACTCAATACTTGCACTATATGAACAATTGTATGATAACTAACTAACAAGGCTAATATAGTAAAGGTAAATAAATAAGTAATGAGAAGAGTTAGAAAAATCAAACCACAACGCAAGGATTTATAGTGGTTCGGCTACAAGGACACCTTCCTTGTTCCTACTCCACTCCCCGAGTCACCTACTCGAGAGTTTTCTTCACTATTTCAACAAACTCCCTTTTGGCGGAGAAAACCTTACACACCAATTTACACACCACACAACTTCACAACTTGATCACAACTTCTACACAACTTCTTCACACCAATATACTGCACACCAATCTTCTTCACGACTACCTTCTACACACCAATCTTCTACTTCACACCTATCTTCACAACTAACCTACTTCACTACTTATCAACTTCTATTATCTACACAACTTCTATATCTTCTACACAATTAATCACAAGCACAACACAATATTCACAAATGAATATATATACACTATGCACAAATACTCTTCAACACTTCTTGAACTTGGTTGTAGAAAGAGTGTTCTTCTTTTGCACTTTGGATGAGAATGGATGATGAGGGATTGAATCACTTGAAACAAGGATTAATATACAAATGATCAAAGGGTTTTAGAGGATGTTTAGAGAGTTATAGATCTGAAAATTTCGTGCAAAAGGTAAGGCAAAAATCCAGATTTAAGGTTGTATTTATAGGCAAAAGATTCTGACAGAGGAGCGTGGCCGGTCCCCTTAAATCAAGGCCGGCCCCCTTAAAATTAAGGGGACCGCCCCTTATAATTAAGGGGGCCGCCCAGCTGAAACGGCCAGAATCCTTATCTTTTAGTGGGGAAAGTTTATTTGGTGAAAAACTAATTGATTTTGGTTAAAAATTTGAATTCATATATTTAGTATGAATAAAACATTTTTCTTAATTACCAAAAGTGTTTTTCAAAAATATATAATATGTTTATATAATTAAATAAACTTTGCGCTAGTTAATTAAATACCCCTTTGATCATGAGATGTATTAAGCACTTGTTTATCCATACCTTAAGTGATTAAGTTGGATATAGTGATATAAACTAGCTTAATACTTGTTTACGTAGTAATTATATGATTTACGATTTTACATTTTGTGATCGTCAAAATATAGAGGTATCGAAAGATATGAATAACGTTTTCACACATTATTTATGTCAACACAAACGTTATGACGTTTAATCTATACAATTTCTCCATGTTTTAATGATGACAAACGTGTAACTCGTAATACATAACATAAAGTGCACAAGTTACTCATTTACACAAATCATCAATGCATGCATACATCAACATTTCTTGACGGCTCAAGTCTGAATCACTTAAGGTATGTACAAACAATACATCAAACTTGTTAAGTGATCAAAGAATTATTTTTGTCCTTAAACTTAACACTTTTATAAATGTGACAAAACAATTTTACAAAAATAAATTAGACAAATTATTTTTGTATTTACAAAGAAATGTTTTAAATAAAAATAAATTTGAAATTTGAAATTTGAATTTCAAATGCCAAACAGCTATTTTTCCCGCCCAAATCAAATAAAATTTCATCAGATAATATTTCACCACTAAAGGACAAAAACTGTCAGGAAGGTCCCTTAAATAGATGATGGTCCCTTATTGATAAGGGACCGTCCAAGGTTTAAGGGACCGTCCCCCGCTCCTCGAGCTGCTTATAAATACCGACCTATTTTCATCATATTCTCTCAACCCTCTTTAGCACAAAACTTTCTGGTCTTTCTCAAACCTTTCTTTGATCATAATTACTTGCTTAAATCTTGTTTCAATGTGATTCTTTCTTTCTATCCTTCCTCCATCATGTGCAAGAGAAGAACACTCGAAGTCTTCAAGAATCGAAGTGTTATTGAGTCCACACACAAACTGAACAAGTGTTACGATTCTCTTTTTCCTCTCAAATCTTCTTATTTGTAAATAATGTATATGTGTAGATCCGACTTGTGTGTGAGTCATGATTAGAAGTGTTAGGGTGAATCCGAACAAAGTGTAAGTTCGTGAAGTAGTGTATTTAGATTAGGACTTTGTATGAGTCATTGTGTGGTGTGTAAAGACTTGGACTTATGGTAAGTCCTTGTAGTGAAGACTAAGAACTAGTGAAAGTTCGCAAAGACTTGGATCGGGTGAAGATTCAAATGGGGCAAGAGTGCTTGTCCGTGTGAAGACTTGGATTAGGTGAATCCAAGTGGAACGTGTTCGTGTGAAGACTTGGACAGGGTGATCATCCGTGTGAAGACTTGGATTAGGTGAATCCAAGTGGACAAGAGTGCTTGTTCATGAATCCACATGGGCTTGGTGTAGATTGGTTCTAGCTTGGATTAGGACTCGACATGCCGTTTAGTGTTGTTAAACTTGGTGTAAGCTTTGGTGTATGGTTTGTTCTGCCATAATGGAGCTTGTTGACTAGTGAAGTAACTCTCGAGTGTGGTACTCGGGGAGTGGAGTAGGACGAAGAGGTGCTTCATGTCAAACCACTATAAATCACCATGTCTGATTTGCGTCTTATCTTCTGTTCTCTTTTATTTACTTACCTTTCTCGCATTTATCTTTTTCCATTTAAGGTTGTGTTTGTGTAGCTTGTTGCTTAGATTGTGATTATGCTTGGGATATAAACTAAAACAACTAAAAAATGCAAATACATAATTAATCACACATCTGCTTAAAGACATGCCCACTGGCGGCGGTCCCTTATACAGGGATGGTCCCCAACAATTAAGGGGCCGTCGGTGTATATTAGGGACCGTCGACAGTGCAATCAGAAATAGCTAAATACTTTTAAATCTCGTGTTATGCTTATATTTATGTGATTGCTTGTATACTTGTAATTGAGTGACATATATATTTGTTATGAGTGACATAACCACTATTCATATTTAGTCACACTTGATTAGGAATTTGATACGAAATATTTTATATTTTGAAGCGAAACTTATTCAACCCCTCATCCTCTATGTTTCTATAGTTACCATTTTGGTAACTAGAGCAAACTTCTTTGTGTAGTCTATGCCCTCCTATTTATTTAATCCCTTTACTACTAACCTAGCTTTGTACCTCTCGACTGAGCCATTAGCATTACATTTAATTCTAAATACCCATTTACAGCCTATAGTGTACTTAGTTGGTGGGAGAGTGGTGAGCTCCCAAGTATCATTTAACTCTAATGTAGAAATTTCATTGTTTGTAGCCTCTATCTACTTAGTCTGTTTTGTTGCTTGAGTGTATGATGTGTTACGTGTGTATACAAGTTTTAAATTTATTAGGGATGAATTACCGAATCTAGAAATAACACATACGAGCAAGTGAACTCGTCCATTATAGAAAGATTATGATGGTAAGTCGGGATCGTTCACAGGGATTTGTGAGTGAATTGAATTGTAAGTGTAAAAGCTACTAATAGTAAATCTAGAGGTACGCAAAAACAAGCAATGATGAATAATATGAAAATTCAAATGATTAAAACTATACTTGCTTAGACTAGTTTACTACTCTTGATAAGCATGATTGTGATAACTTTTCTTAACATGTTGGTTATGATAATTAGTTGGTGTACTAATCTATTGTTCTTACAAGTTAAACCTTCGTCATTATATTAGTTTATAAAAACAAGCATTAAGTTTAACCAATCAATTCAAGATTAATTCAAGCTTCATAAGTTTGGATAACAAACTTAAACCCAAAAAACAATCTTTTGCTTTATCAAATAAGCTTAGGAAATGGTCAATACAAAAGGTAACCGATCATAGACAAAAAGGTTACAATTGATTGTAAACTACTAATCTTTGGACCCTTGAGGTGGTTTCCAATCAATCCAATTTGATAGACAAAAGCATTCTTTTTACAACCATAATTAAGTTTCTTTGTTTAACCAAGAATAATGCGTAAAAACAATCATTCATAGACAAATGATTATAAGTAATTGAATAAAAAAAAACCTTTCGACCTTTAGAATTACTAACAACTAGTCAAACTTGATTAACAAATGTCACTATGAAACTTAAGCACAATTGGATCTTAGAATTAACTTGAAATCGAATTAAAACATGTTATCACAATGATAGGCAAATCATTAAATAATAAACATCATCTAAGCAAGTGCACAAAGGCACTAGCCACTTATAGCAAACATGAACATAAACTCAGAATTTTGAACATTAGAAATAATGATTAAAAGTCTTACAATGATTGGAATGAGATTACAAATGATAAGGTAATGATACCCAAAGTATTGGTGTTGACTTCTTGGACTTCCAAAGTTTCCTGGACTTCTAAGGACGAATTTGAGAGCTTTTGAGAGTGGTTTTATGATTAGAGTGAGTTGATTAATTATTGTGTGCCCTCAAATGATTACAAGAGGCTCTATTTATACTATTCTCAAGGCTTAGGGTGTTTAATGCTTCAACTTGGCCATCAAGCAGAGTAGAATGGCCTAGAACACTCAATAGAAGAGCCTATAATCGTTTATAAGAAGATAGGATGCTTGATGATGGAGTTTTAGTAGAACAGGTAACCTCCAACCGATCAACATTGTGGCCATCCGATCGATTGTCTTCAATTGCCGCCTCCATCCGTTTCGGTTGCGAGTTGCATCCGATCGGATGGAGGTATCCTGTAGACACAATCTTGGACTTTTGTGTTTGGCTTGTATCTTTCTCATAGCTTTTTGTTCTTTGTCCAAACTTGATCTTTCCTTTGTCTTGGAACTTGGAATAATGAATACTTGGATCTTCATTCTTTGAAATGCCTTTTTGAAATGGATCTAGACATGAGAATCGTCGTACGATCATAAATCCTTGTTTTCTTCATCACTCTTTCACTTTTTCTTCCTTTTTCCTGTATTTGGGTACATATACTTTGCAAACATATTTTGGTGCGATTAAGTAATAAAAGCATATAAATGTAACCAAATAATATATACAAAATTACGAATAACGCTACTAAAACATGCACAACTTGAGCGTTATCAATGTAAGACGTAGGTTCAGTTTCATGTTAGATTGAGTTAATGAGGTGCAGTGTGTGGGGTTTGTGAATGCTGTTGTAGTTAATGAAGTGGGAGGTATGATGTGTAGAGTGTATGAAGTTAATGGTAGATGGTTTGTAGTGGTGGAAGTCTTTAAGTTTTGATGGAGTGGTCTTGATTATGTTTGACTTTCTGGGTGGTGGAGTTGGTGGAGCTTATGAGGGAGTTGAGGTGTATGATGAGTCTGATGTTAGTTCAGTAGTGTAGGGTGTGGCAGTAGGTGGTGAGGGAGTTGAGGTATGTGAGGACTGATGGTGGTTCACTATTGTAGGATACAAGGGTGTTTGGAAAGTGGAGTTGGTAGATGATGAAAGAGGTAAATCAGGTATAGGTTATGATGGTGTGGTAGTGTTTGGTGATTGGGTAGGTGAAGTGTCTGGTGTAAAGGATGGTGATGAAGTAGAAGTATTGGTGTTTAGTGATGGATAGAAAATTTTGGTGGAAGGAGATAAGTCTGATTGTGGTGTGGAATATGAGGTAGCATCGTGGAATGGTAATATATGTTAATGAAATGCGACATGTCTACTTACAAAGATCGTTTTGTTGTCTTATGCTAATAGTAAATGGCCTTTTTGGTGTTGTGGGTAGCCAGGAAAGATGGAGGGAATTGCTCTTTTTACAAGCGTATCTAATGAGTGGACAAAAGCATAAGCTTGACAACCAATAACTTTGAGGTTCTAAAGATCCGGTGGTGTTTGATATAGCGTTTCATATGGTGATTTGTTGTTTAGGACTTTGGATAGAAGTCAGTTAAATGAATAGGTAGCTACCATAACACAATATCCCCAAAGATGTATAGGAAATTTGGCTTGAAAGTGAATGGACCCAACAACGTCCAAAAGATGTTTGTGTTTCCTTTCTGCTCTACCATTTTGTTGAGGTGTATTTGGGCATGAGGTTTAGTGAACAATGCCTTTGGCTTGTAGAAACATGGTTAATGAATTGTTGGTAAACTCTGTGCCATTATCACTTCTAAGGGTTTTGATTTTGGTTTTGAATTGTGTTTGTTACAAAGTGATAAAAGTTTTTTATTGTGGAAGTGACATGGTGTTTGGTTGGTATAAGCAATGTCCATGTGGTTCTAGAGCAATCATCAACTAATGTTAAAAAATATTTAAAGTTATTCAGTGTGATATGTTTGTATGGACCCCAAGTGTCAGCATGTATTAAATCAAATATATAGCATAGGCATATGAAATACTTGAAGAAAATAGTAAAGCAGTTTGCTTAACAATATGACAAATGATACAATGTAGTATGGATACATCAATAGTAAAAGTAGGCAATTGCTTTATTTGTTTGATTACATGAGTATAGGGATGTCCTAGTCTAGCATGCCATAGATGTAGATTTCTTGAATGAGACAAGACAGTGGTGGGAGATGGTTAAGGAGATGCAGTAGAAGGGTGTGTTTGGTTGCTTTTTGGTTTGATGATGAAAGTCCATCAGATTGGATTCCATGGGCAATCTTCTGATTATTGCCCTAAAAAATGCAGGTTGAATAGATAAAGATGATGGAAACATTGGTTGTTTTGGTTATTTGGCTTACCGAGAGCAAGTTATAGGCAAATGATGGAATGTATAACATATTGTGTTGGGGAAGGTCTGGTTTGATTCTCACAGAACCAAGGTGTCTGAGAAAGTATGTCCATTGGTTAAGGATACTATAATTGGCATTGTGCACTTTATGATGTTGAACATAAGGGTTAGTGCAATGCAAATATGGTTAGTTGCACCACTATCTACTACCCAAGCATCCTTAAACAATGATACACAAGAGGCTATGAACACATATCTTCCTGAAGCTAAGAGTTTAGGATCAGACTTTGTAACACCCCAACCCGACAAGGGTAAAATTGTCACAGATTATGGTGTTACATCAGAACAAACAGACAGATCAAAAGCAGAAAACTTACATAAATAACTTACTTCCAATAACTATAGTCAAATATCTTCAGTTCAATTCTACTCTCAATCCCAGAAACCATCCCAAAGCTAGCTTGAATACCTGCCGCGGTGAAAGAAAATGCGGCTGAGCTTAAAAAGCCCAGTGAACAGATATAACAATAATAAACTGAAAATAAATGCTGAAGTACAGATGCTATATTTTGGGGAAAACATATTTAGGTTTAACGAATAATACAGAAATAAAATGTATAGGTTAGGTAAGGAATTCATACAGTCACCTGTACGAACAGAGTCAGAACCATAATAATACCATGAGCTCAGAACAAAACATATCATAAACATATCATAATCACATAAGTTGCACAAGGAGTAGCTAGCTCCATTGTACCGGAAGTGAAAGGAGTACATTGCACATACAACCAGTCACTAAACAAAATCATATCATATCATAACGGAAAACAGATCTAGGATGCATCCATACGCCCCTACCCATTCACATGCAGACCAATCAAAGGGACGTGGCAGAACATCACTCTACTGCCCTAGAGTCATGTCAAAGGTGCATCCCTGACACGGACATGGAACCCCCATGCCTAGTGAAGCTCATGTAATAAAAGGTTCATACAAAGGTTCAAATCATATTTGTCAAATCAGAAAGTTCAGAAATAAAGGCTCATATCAAAGGTTCATAACAGAAAGTTCATACTAAAAGTTAAACAGAAGGTTTTCAAATCAGAAGGTTCATATCACAAAGGAAACCTTAAGAGTAAGGTCAGAATATCCGTACCTCGAACAAAAGCAAAGCTGACAGAGATCAAATAACAGAATAGTACTCTTCTTTAGAAATCTACACATGATGTATTATTCATTAATATCTTATTCGATCATTTATTTTTTCATATTCCATATTAGTTTTAGCCTTTTAGAGTTTACATAAATATTTAGGTTAAATATTAATAACTTGTTAATATGGTGTTAGGGCTTAAAGTGTACTTATATTATAGTGTAATATCATATGTTTAAGTTTCTCATATTTACAATTCAAACCCTTTGGTTTTAAAAATTTAACAAATTAAACCTTTTAATTAAATAACTTATCATTTAATCCTTATAATATTCATATTTACACATTAAGCCTTTACTTATCAGAAATTACACATATTACCCTTCAATATTATATCTATTCAAAACAGCCCCTAACTTTATAATTTACAAGTTTAACACCTTAATTTAATTAATTACAATTCAAATTATATAATTACATAATTTACTATTTAAACCTTTTAGTTACAAATTTAACACATGACACCCTCATATTATATTTTATACAGTTCACCCCTGGTCTTATACACTCTACAAAATAACCCTCAACTTTATTTAATTACAAAACATACCCTTATACTTTAAAATTCAATTCGATTTAAATAGAATTCCATAAAACCCTAACCCTAAATTTACCTAATCATTACTAGCATTAAATTCAACCTTAAACAACATTAATTACACAAGATCAAGTACCCAAACCCTAACCCTAGTTCATTCGCACCCTTTTAATTATTTTTCTTTTCTTTTCTTTATATCCGATTACAAAATAAATTCCAAAACAGATTCTATGCTTTCAAAATTAGAAAACATATTTTTATAATGTTGTATAACCTGTAAAGGACCTGAATAAAATATATATATAGCTCACAAAAATCGCATGAATTGATTTCTTATTTATGTTCGATTTAGGGTTTATAACTTTATATAAATTCGTATGACCATATTAACATGCATGATTCGATTTTAATATTTTATACAGATCATATAAAATAAAAAGAGTGATAGAAAAATACCAACAAGATTTTAGAACGCACGAATTGGAGCAGAACAATTCTTCTTCTCGGCTAGAACCAAAACCGACACAAAAATTCTCTTAGCTTGACATGTTCGACTCAGACTTGAATCACTATTTTTTACAACTTCTTTGAACTTGTAAAAGGCCAGGAAAAATACTTGGAAGCTGTGAAAAAGTTTAGGTCGATTGTGTGGTATTTAGGGTTCGGTTTTGAGGTTTTAAAAGTCGACTAAAGGGTTTAAATAAATATAAACGTTTTTTCTATGTATAATAGGATATAAAATACATATCTTGGCTGGAAAATAATATGATAAGTCCAAATTTGGATAATGTATAAGTTTCCTAATTATTTTAGGATTTGTTTTCCTTTTTAAATAATATATATATATATATATATATATATATATATATATATATATATATATATATATATATATAAAATAAATTAGAATTCGATTTTTATTAAATTCATACAGAATTTTATTTTTCTCATGTTTACAAAAATGTCATATCTTACCTTACATATTTTATTTTGATCACATGTGGCCAAATTCCCATTTCTAGGGTTTTATTTGATATTAATTATTATTATTATTACAAAATTTTAAACTCAAGGGCATTTTGGTCATTTGACATCTTTTAGAATTTGAGGTATTACAACTTCTTCCCCTCTAAAAAGAAATTTCCGTCCTCGGAAATTGAATAGGCATAGCAGACGAAGAACGATTCAGATTACAGAATCCATAAGGATGAAACAGACACAGAACTTTTCCGGTTACCGAAATAATCTCAATTAAGGAAATCTTTCCACATATTTCAAACAAACAGACGTATCTTTCTTATCGGACTTTCATAACTTCATATCTTATTTAGAATAGTTCAGAAATCGATTCAACGATTACATACTTCTAGCAGATAACTAAAGTACTTCTCACAAGTACTAGCAGAAAATGAATTGAGTACGGAACTTCAAACGATAGAAGACTCTATAATGAGTTCTGAAATTCTTTAACGAATGATCAAAGATCAACAAACATACAACGAGAATTTGAATATATCCAGATATCTAACGATGAAGGCAGAACCTACATATAAGTCAAATGAATCTTAAAAGTCTCACTAATTGCGGATAATCTAACCGACAGAAATCTGATGCTTTCCAAACACTTCCCGAAATATACTATGCTCACAATGAGAATACATTATATGATGGAAATATTATCACGTTGGCCAGGCGTCATAATATTTGCATTATATAAATATACCTTCTTGACGACCATACTTTATCTCAAGTCGTTAATAAAACAACTTAATAGCAACCTAACAATTCTCTTCTTTTTCCTAGAATTTAGCAGAATCAATCCTCATCAATAAGATCGAACAGAAAATGAAACGTATCAGAAAACTACGGAAATCTAACAGATCTATCTTAATAAAGCACAATACTTCCAATTTCACCAAAATGCTCATAATCATAAACTTAGCCAATATACGCAGAATTATCATAATACTAAACTTCAAAGGAAAACTTAATATTCTGAAGATTCAATCACACTATTATCAATCTTCCTCATTATTATGTGATATCCTAATCATCATTAACAGAAAGAACTTAGGGAAATCAACCTATACCAGATAATTGTCAGAATTATAACCTTCCAAAGAAAACCCTTAATAACATAGTTTCATTATCACAATAGAGTGAAAACTTTCCTATATTTGTGACTAATAACCTCCAGATCTCCCATAAGGATAGAAAAGATTCATGGAAAATCAAATAGTGTCAAAACTTAATATGCCTAACATAAGCAGAAAGATTCACATAATATATCAAACACTTAGGGTTGTAATAATCTTCCAAATGGTCAGAAAACATCAAACTAACTGTCAACAAGTCAGAGATGGAAATCAAAAATCTGAAAGCGAAACTTAAATGGTGTAGTTCTCAAGATATTCTAAACTTATTAGTTTACTAAACTTTTAGGTCACGCTTAACTTTCTAATCTCAGAAAGAATGACCTTATCGGCTTAACTAAAGACAGAAGCACGAATCAGAGTGATGCGGAAACAATTCTACTTAAGCAGATATCCTAGTCTACCCAATCCTCACCAATCATAACTTAAGTTTCATATAAGGAAGTCCTAAAACAAATCCTCAAAAATTGTTTCATAATTTCTATGGTGCAAAACTTTAGGGCCTAATACTCACAGGACATAGCCTAAGCTCTACGGGTTTTTAATCCGCCGATCCAACCTGTCTCTGATACCATAATTGTAACACCCCAACCCGACAAGGGTAAAAATGTCACAGATTATGGTGTTACATCAGAACAAACAGACAGATCAAAAGCAGAAAACTTACATAAATAACTTACTTCAAATAACTATGGTCAAATATCTTCAGTTCAATTCTACTCTCAATCACAGAAACCATCCCAAAGCTAGCTTGAATACCTTCCGCGGTGAAAGAAAATGCGGCTGAGCTTAAAAAGCCCAGTGAACGGATATAAAAATAATAAACTGAAAATAAATGCTGAAGTACAGATGCTATATTTTGGGGAAAACATATTTAGGTTTAACGAATAATACAGAAATAAAATGTATAGGTTAGGTAAGGAATTCATACAGTCACCTGTACGAACAGAGTCAGAACCATAATAATACCATGAGCTCAGAACAGAACATATCATAAACATATCATAATCACATAAGTTGCACAAGGAGTAGCTAGCTCCATTGTACCGGAAGTGAAAGGAGTACATTGCACATACAACCAGTCACTAAACAAAATCATATCATATCATAACGGAAAACAGATCTAGGATGCATCCATACGCCCCTACCCATTCACATGCAGACCAATTAAAGGGACGTGGCAGAACATCACTCTACTGCCCTAGAGTCATGTCAGAGGTGCATCCCTGACACGGACATGGAACCCCCATGCCTAGTGAAGCTCATGTAATAAAAGGTTCATACAAAGGTTCAAATCATATTTGTCAAATCAGAAAGTTCAGAAATAAAGGCTCATATCAAAGGTTCATAACAGAAAGTTCATACTAAAAGTTAAACATAAGGTTTTCAAATCAGAAGGTTCATATCACAAAGGAAACCATAAGAGTAAGGTCAGAATATCCGTACCTCGAACAAAAGTAAAGCTGACAGAGATCAAATAACAGAATAGTACTCTTCTTCAGAAATCTACACATGATGTATTATTCATTAATATCTTATTCGATCATTTATTTTTTCATATTCCATATTAGTTTTAGCCTTTTAGAGTTTACATAAATATTTAGGTTAAATATTAATAACTTGTTAATATGGTGTTAGGGCTTAAAGTGTACTTATATTATAGTGTAATATCATATGTTTAAGTTTCTCATATTTACAATTCAAACCCTTTGGTTTTAAAATTTTTACAAATTAAACCTTTTAATTAAATAACTTATCATTTAATCCTTATAATATTCATATTTACACATTAAGCCTTTACTTATCAGAAATTACACATATTACCCTTCAATATTATATCTATTCAAAACAGCCCCTAACTTTATAATTTACAAGTTTAACCCCTTAATTTTAATTAATTACAATTCAAATTATATAATTACATAATTTACTATTTAAACCTTTTAGTTACAAATTTAACACATGACACCCTCATATTATATTTTATACAGTTCACCCCTGGTCTTATACACTTTACAAAATAACCCTCAACTTTATTTAATTACAAAACATACCCTTATACTTTAAAATTCAATTCGATTTAAATAGAATTCCATAAAACCCTAACCCTAAATTTACCTAATCATTACTAGCATTAAATTCAACCTTAAACAACATTAATTACACAAGATCAAGTACCCAAAACCCTAACCCTAGTTCATTCGCACCCTTTTAATTATTTTTCTTTTTTTTTCTTTATATCCGATTACAAAATAAATTCCAAAACAGATTCTAAGCTTTCAAAATTAGAAAACATATTTTTATAATGTTGTATAACCTGTAAAGGACCTGAATAAAATATATATATAGCTCACAAAAATTGCATGAATTGATTTCTTATTTATGTTCGATTTAGGGTTTATAACTTTATATAAATTCGTATGACCATATTAACATGCATGATTCGATTTTAATATTTTATACAGATCATATACAATAAAAAGAGTGATAGAAAAATACCAACAAGATTTTAGAACGCACGAATTGGAGCAGAACAATTCTTCTTCTTGGCTAGAACCAAAACCGACACAAAAATTCTCTTAGCTTGACATGTTCGACTCAGACTTGAATCACTATTTTTTTCAGCTTCTTTGAACTTGTAAAAGGCAAGGAAAAATACTTGGAAGCTGTGAAAAAGTTTAGGTCGATTGTGTGGTATTTAGGGATTTGGTTTTGAGGTTTTAAAAGTCGACTAAAGGGTTTAAATAAATATAAACGTTGTTTCTATATATAATAGGATATAAAATACATATCTTGGCTGGAAAATAATATGATAAGTCCAAATTTGGATAATGTATAAGTTTCCTAATTATTTTAGGATTTGTTTTCCTTTTTAAATAATATTTTTATATATATATAATAAATTAGAATTCGATTTTTATTAAATTTATACAGAATTTTTATTTTTCTCATGTTTACAAAAATGTCATATTTTACCTTACATATTTTATTTTGATCACATGTGGCCAAATTCCCATTTCTAGGGTTTTATTTGATATTAATTATTATTATTATTACAAAATTTTATACTCAAGGGCATTTTGGTCATTTGACATCTTTTAGAATTTGAGGTATTACAGACTTACCTTGATTGTTCGAAGCATCATCATGAATTGATTCAGTTGGTTCTGCAAGGCATCCATCTTAGCGTAAACTACAGTATCAGCTTGTGTCCTGATTGACTATTCTAGGATTAAAATTGCTTGTTCTGTTTGCCCCATTTCCTGTTCCATGGCTTCCTGGTTTGAATTTGCCATGTAAAGGATGCCCAATTAGATACCTCACAATTTGATAGCACTCATTTTGGTAATGTCCTTCCTTTTGATAGTTAATACAAATAACTCCTGGTCTGAAAGTACTTTTCTAGGTGTTTGGGATAGAGTTGGTTCTGGCTTGTCTGGTGTTTGGTGCAGCATTGTTTATGTGAAATATTCTTGGATTGGTGAAGGTATTCATAACTGTGGGTGGCATATAAATAGAAGTATTAGTCTCTTTTTGCTTTTCCTCCTGTCTCAGCATTGCATAGGCTTTGGTTGCATTTGGTAATGGCTGCATTAGGAGAATTTGACCTCTCACATTTGAGAAACACTCATCCAACACCATTAGAAACTATAACAAACTTTTCCTTCCTTTTCTTTCCCTATTGAGTCTCCTATTCTCACAAACACAATTGCAAGTACACATGTAAGGAGCTTCCCGTGCATCAATTTCATCCCACAGACATTTCAATTTCTGATAGTACACTTCAACATATATATTTGTTTGCTTCAACTGTGTGATGTCATTTGTTAGTTGGTAGATCACGTGTCCATCCAGTTGTGAGTAATATTCTTTCAGTTCAAGCCACAAAGCTGATGTAGAGTGAACAAAACTTAGATTTTTGCTGATTTGATCAGTGACTGTGTTCAGAATCCATGAGATTATCATATCATTGTTCCTCTCCCACAAAGCTCATACTGGTGAGTCGTTACTTGGTTCTTGATACTCATTTGTGATGATTTTCAGTTTTTTCTTAGCATTCAGTGCAATCATCATGGATCTCCTCCATAAACTATAGTTCTCAGATCTAGTAAGCTTCTTAGAGATTAGAATGAGTCCTGTGTGATCATTTTGGTGTAAAAAGATTAGGTGGTTAACTGAATTTGTGTCTTCATTGGTGTTGTTTGAGTCAGTGGA
This sequence comes from Artemisia argyi, assembly GCA_030686995.1. Lineage (NCBI taxonomy): Eukaryota > Viridiplantae > Streptophyta > Magnoliopsida > Asterales > Asteraceae > Artemisia > Artemisia argyi. The sequence goes on from CM060687.1 coordinate 78,524,144, forward strand.
TGTAGCTGCCATGATTTCATTTTCTTAAATGATCTTGATAGTGAATCTTGTTTATTTGATGTGATCGAGTGAATTCATTGGTGAATTTGATGGATTTTGATGGTAATTTGAGTGATTTTGATGAAGTTTTAAAGGTTTTTTTATGGTTGTTAATGGTGGAAAATTTTGAATGGAAAGTTATTTATGTGTGGTGGTCAAAGCTTGTTACTGTGGTCAAATGGAAATTATGGTGGTTTGTTATGGTGAATTATGATGGTTGTTACAGAGGACCTTTCAGGTCTAGCTCTAATACCAATTAGTAAATGAGAGGATTTGAGATTGAAGGGAAATATTCCATTATAATGAAATGAAGGGATACACCAAGTGTTTATATTGTTGCATCAATTATTGTTATACTACCAATACAGACTTCAAATAAACTGCTATTAAACTATTACATGAACTACTACTTAAACTGTAACTGTACAAAACATATTACTAGTAACTAGTAACATTGCATATTTTGCAAGTGAGACTGATGTCTTGTGCAATGGGGAGAGGGATATGATCTTGTGCAGGTGTGCTTCACTCCATTGCCTTCTTTGCTTGAATCTTCACTTGATAGCTTATCCACTGTTACATTGATTGCTGCATTGACTTTTGCATGTATACCATTAGTTGCTGATTTTAGTAACACATTCTAACAACAGCAATACGGCTGCGTTAGGTTCAAATTTAAAGTATCAACCAATCAACAAACTCCTTAATTCAATGCATGTATCGTGCAACACACCACTTGTTCTCAACAACTTATAGAACTGAAATATCCAATCCAAATTAATTTTTTTTAGCTATTTCAGTTTTAACCTTCTTTAACTTCTAAAGCTCCATGTACCAGTGGGCAACCAGAATAATTCGTTCCACAGCACAATTGCGTGAAGATAAAGCGTGCAATTGGTGTGCTAAACAAGACAACACTTGCACGTACTAATAAAATATCTCACTTACACGAAACTAACATTGTGCAATAAATAGTTTCTAAGCTCCTATATATGTTGTGAACCGTGAACGCGACAAAAAGGATTTTATTCCAACTACGATTACCATAATATATAATCATGACTTATACATTTGTCAATCACGATATCTAGATAGAAATCACACACGTTTATAATTCACAAGTACACACATACATAACTTACAACATATCTAAATCATCACACTTGCAACGAAACAAACATAAATCGCCTTCAATTCCTTGTTTATTCTGCATGGCATCATACACACAACAATAGATATACGTTTCTTCACTTAAATATTGTTTTAAGCGCCATCCTTTCCTTTAAGGTTAATCACTGAGAGCTCTTTTTCAAAATAATCCCCCGCAAACATGGGCGGGTAGTTCTCAGCAAGCGGCGATTTTGCAAAATGTCCCAAAGGTTTGAGAACAGCATCCGATGCTACATTGGAAAATAGCTAACAAAAAGAAAAATGGAGTAAAATCGTGAGTCTAACAACGACACACTTTTATGAAGTACGTTTGAAATAGATGGATGCACTCACAGTTGAGGATACCCTCCACAAACTTCGATTTTCTTTTTTGGCTGCTTCAATTGCACGAAGCGTGCTATCAGTTACCACAACTTCGTGCATACCAGCCTTACAGTCACCAGCAGTCATCCATTCTAACTGCAAATTAAATGCAAATGCAAGTTAGCACACAACTTATTGACCCAAAATCACTTAATTGGTACTTTAACTGTCTACCTGTTTTCCGGCCTGAATTAGTAGACACCCATCGGGAACATTCACTTCAACTTTCTCCCCATTCCTTAGCCAAATAAATAAACCAGGAAACTTACTTTTGTAGTGAATCGTTAAAAAGTTTATGTCGTAATGATATCCTGCAAACACAGTTCCTTCTTCACCATGGCTTCCAAGATCACTTCCTGTTGGTGCAAGAAGATGTGGACCCTGCAATCGAAACGTAACTCAGAATGAATATATCAATACGAATTCAAGAACGACATGATAAAAATAGATAAATTCGTAAATAAACTAACTAACCAGTTTCATTAGATTTGTGAATGAGTCCTTTGGTAGGTCAAATCCAATTGCAGCCATTTCAGCAACAGCCTAAGCAAATCAAGAGGCATTAAACGAATTGCAAGAAACAAAGATAACGCTACGTAGAAAACTGTTACAACAAACTTAACGAACCTCTACAGTCGAAATCATTTTGAAACCCCATGAATCCATGATCTTTTTCCATTCTGGGAAGCCCTCAGGTATGACTGGCTCAGAGTTTAATTCCTATATGAGAGATGAACATTAACAACAATCATCTAACAAACTTTATCTGAAAAGAGAGTGTATATACGTAACCTGGAAACGAGTTTTGGATGGTCGAGGACCAACTCTCCACATGTATCGGGACTTAAGATCTGGACCTGTTGGAATTTTGGGTTGGCGATCTTTCGGCAGTGCTCTTAGCTTCTTTTGCATTTCAAGATCAACCAAGCTACGTGGAATCTCGACTCCTCCTGGTGTTGAACCAACCTGTATGTCATACATATACAAAAAGTTAATTTTTAGGAAAATCCCATGAGTTTCTAACCATCTAGTCATTTTAAAATTGTTATAACATATTTCTTAAGCTAAAAACAAATGAGGTTTTTGTCTCCAGGTTCCCTAGAAACATTATTACAACGCGACATTTAAATTGGGTAAAAGACTAAAATGTTTTTCATAGTAAATTATAGTAAGGGGTAGGTAAGCAGTTTTATATTATCCACGTGTTAGGATTAAATTATTGAATTGATCTATAGTTTCCTATTATGTTACTTAGCAAGTAAAGTTGTTATAACAGACTATCAAACTAAATTTGATACAAAGATGATTGAGTGTGTAATTAATATGACATTATTTAAGTTGAAATAAATATTGTGTGGTCCTTATAGTCTATAAAGCTCGTAATGGTACAATTGAAGTGTGCTTTGTCATGAATTATGTTCTTCTTTGTCTAACAGTTCATTGTACAGGTCAAGATTTAGTAACAAAATTTACATGTTTTGGATAGTGTACTTTAAACTAAGGCAACTGAGTCATAAAGTTTCACTTTCATATTTATGTTCTTACAATTCAAAAGTTTACCTATTTAAATTTGACCCCTTTTTTTTAACATGTATTGTATTACGGTACTACCTTTGACACATATTGGTGTTACGAGTTATTTAAAATAGTTGTTATTGCGTGACCAGTTCTTTAAAATTGATAACGTCGTGACATGTTAATTTATTATGTCCCGGTCAGTTTTATACAAGTGACACACTAAGACTTATACGTTAAAAAATATTATTGAAATGTCTTGAGGAAGTCGGGTTATACTGTGTATGTATACTAACCCGACCGATTTAAGATACCTATTATAGTTATGGTCCCTTTTTATGATGTATATATGTGAAGATGACTAGTGTTACTATGCACATATAAACTAAAACGGGGTGACACAAAACATATACTTCTCCTCCCTTTTATCAAGCTACCCAAATCTTTCACCTGCATAGATTTAAATAAAACACAAACAATAAGGTAACATAAGTATATCGTATTACGTAATTGAAAATAACCTGATAATGCTGGTGAGGACGCTCCTGGACACGCTTAACTTCTTCTGGCTGCTCAAAATACTTCTCCATCATATCAATAAACCGATCATTATCTTCGGTCGAGCACCTAGGATCCCTGACAAGTAAAGCTCCAGTTTCTCTCAAGATCCTACTAACCTCCAAGCACACACTCTTCAATTCAGGATGCAAGTGCTCGTCGCAAGTAAACTTGCCCGACACTGCATCCACATAAGGCGTAAGATCAATCACTGGTATCTCCATTTTCCTAACAACCACTCTTTTTGAATCGCAGTAGAGAAAATTGAAGAGGATGTGCTCAATATCGAGCACAAAGCTCGTGCATTTATAATGGTGTGAAATTACTTTTGTAAAGATTTTTTTCATTGTGGTGGGGAATACTATTACCACGATTGATCGACCACACATTTCACCTCATGATAGATAGTATACAAACTATACGTACAAAAATAACTGATATGTGAAGTGTGTGATATAACCGTAGGTTAGTTGACTATACGATAGTGAAAAAAAGTATATATGATGGTACTATAGTGTCCCAACTAAATGCATGCTTTTCATGCTATTAAACAAAGTACACGTGGGTAGTTGATTGTGGAGGACACTTGGGGTTAAGTCACTGGTGAACTTTCATCGTGAAAAGACACACACAGTGTTAAAAGTATCCAATGGGACGATAACATGTGTTTGGAGCAAAACGGTCGGAAACCTTATGATCGTGAAGATTTTAAGCCGTTGTAATTATATGCAATGTTTTGAAACCGGGTCGATCCGGCCGGGTTAACCGGTTCGATCGGTTTCGGTCAAAAAAACCCGGGTTTCTAAAACCGGGTTAACCGGTTATATCCGCCGGGTTTTGAGTGACCCGGGTTAACCCGGTTCTCAAAATCCGGCCGGGTTTCATTTTTTCAAAAAATTTTAATAAAAACTCGGGTTGACCCGGTCAGAAAATAAAAAAATAATAAATTGAAAACCAGGTTGACTCGGTGATCGAACCGATTAAACCGGTGCCTGATGACTCGACCGGGTCGATTTCAAACCCGATTTTTAAAACATTGATTATATGTATATTGTTGTCGACTGGTTGCCCGCAACTGTCGACTGAAACGATGTGGGGCACTGTGGGCCATTTAAATTCATCAACTTCCAATCTTAACAGTGTTAATTCGCGATTTTAGGTAGCCGTTGGATTAGATGATGAAACAATATTTACTTCCTTCGATCTCAACCGCCTAACATAAAGTAACCACCCTATACTAAATTAACCGCGTACTGCAAAATTTTAATTACCCATTAATATATATGTGAATCTATTTTAAACTGCTTTCACATTATATTCAACTATATCTACCCACTAATACAGTTATTCATTATCCTCATCTTAAACTACTAAATTTCGTATGCTCGCTGATTCATTCCCTAAATTCTACTAGTAATACTTAAACCCAAAATATCGATTTCCGTTCATTTGTTCCAGCGACAACGATTGAAGCAACTACTTTACACGATTTCATTAACACTAAAATAAAATTTTTCTGCAGTTAGTTTCATTAACTTCTTTTGTGATTATGTGTTGTAGTTATTATAATAAGCAAGTTTAAATTGCATATTTTGAGCACGTAATCACCGTTCATTTGTTCCAGTAACAACAATTGAAGCAACCACTCTACATGATTTCATCAACAAGGTAAACGAATTTTATATCAGTAAGTTTATGGCTTTTATACGCAAAAATTAGGTGCGCCAAGAGATATTTTTAAATTTCATCAAAAACGTTGACACAATCGATATGAGCCTTTTAAACTTATCAACTTTCAAGCATGATCGTGCTAATTCTAGCTTTAAAATAGTTGTTGAATCAGATGATCAAACGATCTCAGTAATACGATATCAACCGCTCACCCACTATCTTTAACCATCCACAACATGTGCAACGCCATCAAATATGCTTTTACATTCAGTTATAGATAATCTAGAGGTGGCAATCGAGTCGTGTCGTGTTGGGTGTAATTTCAAACCAATTATCTCTGACAAGTATTTTAAACATAAAATAATTTAATTTATTTAGTATCTAATAAGGATCAGGGAGAACAACACTCACTGATAAGGATGAGAGAGTAAGACACCCTTGATAAAAATTACAGGTCTTACTCCCTGATGGTTATTAGAGGGTGTTACTCCCTGATAGTTATCAGAGAGTAGTACTCCCTGACGGTTATCAGTATATGTAACTCGCTGATAATCATCAGTGGATGTAACTCACTGACAAGAGAAATTAGTGAAAGTTGTATAAAGCTCAAATAACTGTCAAACTTCAGGGAAGTCCAAGACCAACTAAAAAAAAACACTTTGTAAACTGATACGATATCGGTGAGTAAAGTATAAGGAGCTATAAACAACACCAGAGTCACTGAGATCTGACATATGTCTCACTGACCCTGAAGACTTATCTCTGAAGAGCAACTTAGTCTCTAAAGTATGGGCAGGAAACTTCTTGGGAAGATAAGCATAAGGACTTATCAAAAGACGAGAAAGTAAGATTTTGGGTAGAAATAGTTGTCAGCACTGGTAAACCAAAAGTACACTTAACCTAGCATACTAGGCACGTGCCTATCTATTGCAAGTTGGCAAATTACTATACCCATATGACTCCACAATTTTCCTCCTCTATTTAAACGATCGGTTGTATAACGGGATAAGTAGAGATCCTAAACAAAAACGTAAAGTAATACTTAGTATTATAGCTGATAGGATCCCTTCTCTTAGGAACATACAAAATAAAGCTAGCTGCCTCTTGTTATTCTAACAGGAGAGTTTCATTTGTAATCAATAGTATATTTTAAACTATTCCTTGTAAATCTTTGATTCATTTCCAATAAAATTTATAAACGTTGAAAAGTACAAATGGTATTATTAGTAGTCTAAGTGGTTGTGAGTAAAAGATGTCGATTTGTTTCTTAATGTTCATCTGGTATCGTTATTTTCTCAAATTGCATGGACAAACAGTTCGGGTTGACCTATTCGGGTTCGCGGGTTGGCGGGTTAGTATAACCTCTCCCCAAACACGACCTATTTATTAATTGTATCAAGAAACTCAACCCTAACCCAGACATGCATCACACGTGTGTAGCAACTAGTACATTTCAGGTCCCTATTTAACTCTATACTTATATTATTTATTACTTTAATTTAGTTTAAGTAAATACTTTTACGTATAATTAAGAAAGTTCAATCGCGTAAGCTTTACTCGTAACCAACACTAGACTAGGATAAGTCTAAGTGTTCTATATACTTTATTTTCACTAATAGTCATATTTTATATGTACTATTACTATTTGTTCCATTTTTATGTAAAATGTATACTTTTTACGATTTACGCGTATTTGAACCTACATTTCTAGGTTTTAACAACATATACGCTTCCCATTAGACTTATCACTTATCTAATATACTTAGTTAGAATATATTGATAAGTTTTAACATTTTTATATTTTTACGTTACTCGGTTTTAAGTTTCGTGACTTAAGGGCTTAACGTTAGTAACTATCGGGATCAAACTATACCCCTAATCATTGAACTATCATTATATATCAATACTAATACTAGATAAACATAATTTTACACATTTATGCACCTTGTTCCATGACTACAACATCACCTCTACGCATGTCATTTGTTAGTAATTTTTCAATGTGCTTAATCACCCTAACTTATCCATTATCTCATTTCATATACAAAGTTAGATAAAAAGTTTACACCTCTTTTGGTTTTCTTTCTTCATTTGTACATCATCACCATCATAAGACCACGTCCATACAAATATTACTTATTCTTGCACTCAAATGTTGAAGAACCTAGGTTCTTTTGATTAGCTCATAGTTCTTTTATCAAAACACAAACAAATCTCTTTTAATCTAGAGTTATATGGAATATTAGTAAGTGTCTTGGAAGTTTTTATAAAGGTTTTCTTGGAGATTTAAGAAGGGTGTACAAGACTTGGGTTGAAGGTTTGAAGAAGGGTTAAAGAATAGAAGTGGTTAAGGGTTGAATTGTTCTTGTTGTACTAGTAACTTTTCATCCTTTCCATTGTAAGATTTTTTTATTATTCATATACTTTCAATATGGTTGCAAAGCTACTGGATTTTATTGAATTTATTTGATGTATGTATGATTTTGTAAGTATTTTACATAAACAAGTCTAAACAAGCCTTAGGTATGATTTATAAAGCTGAAAATTAGAACAACCGCAAAGATTAAGTTGTCTGCATAACTCAGTGGGTTAAGGACCTGAGATAAATAGATAGTATTGTATAGATTTGTCTTACGGTCGTTTTTTCTGTGACGCCCATCTGATAACTCCTCCAGATGATTAAATTAGAACCAAAATGGTAAACTAAGTCGAAAACTGCACACATAACTTAGGTAGCTATAATCTCTTAAAATTTGCATAGAACCCTCTATTACACAAAGAATAAAAGTTGTAGCTAACACTTTAATTTAATCATTTCCTTGAGACCCGCGTCAAACGAAGTTGTATAACTCAACTTATAATCATTTTCGCGGGACTGCAGTAAGCTATCCAAAATCAGCTTGTACAAAAAGTGTAAAAATTATATTTTGACTATTGTCATGAAACTTTTGAGAACCTAAGACCCATAGAATGAGTAAATACACTCAAATACTTTTCCAAATACATAAAAATCAATTCCTAATGATTTACGGGTTAAGAATAACGTAGACACTAAGTCAGGAAACTATATTTATAAGAACCTAGACTTAACAAAAAGGTATTGTTTTTATCACTTTTATGTAAAAACCAAAGTATAAGAACTGTTGATGACATCAAATAACAACATAATATTAGCATCATTTATCCAATTTATATTACTTGTTTTATATTGTTTTATATAAGAACTGATACTTAATCGTTAACTTTCGTAAATCTCAGTTATAAAAAAGCATTTGGTGAAAGTTTGCTATTTTGGATGTAAAATGGAGCAAAATGGATTTGTCTTGTTTAGGCATTTGGAAAAGTCTACTAAACTGAAGACAGCTATGTCGTATGGGTTTCTTCCACACGCCGTATCTGAAACTTTGGTCAACAAAGAAAATCTGACTTGCTTTGCTCAAGATATGCTATATGACATCAACAAGGTGCGGCGTATCAATCTTAAGACTTCACCAAAAATCCAAGATATTGAAGACATGCACGCGCCATATAAAGACTGAAGATGCGTCGTAACTAATGGCGGTGTACGAATATTTCAGAATTTAATAATCTTGGGCCCCACGCGAAGTTACATAGATACAGTGTATCAAGTAAACTCAATACGCCGTATCAACTCTGTTTTTGAAATGTTTAAATAGAGGTCGAATGCCAGATTTTAGGGCACCAAGCAACTACACATAGAAGGCGACGGCTAACCACACAAGATACATCCAGACGGATGAATTCAAAGCAATAAGAAGGTCCTTCTAGTGCATAATTTAATTGGGAGATTCGTTTAATTTATATTAGTACCCTTTTAATCGTTAGGTTAGCGCACCTTTGACTATTTCATCGTGCTGAAATATTTCCAACCATTTTAGAGTATATGATGTTTAATTGGATGCTCATGCGTATGTTTTGATTACATTATTACTTCATTAATATTGATTGTAGACTTTTGACTATTTCATCATTTGCATGTTTAATGTAAGGCCTAGTAGGTAAATTAATAAGATAATCATTAAGGCAGACTTTATGCGGATTTCGATTAATCGTGACAGGATTAGTCCATTGTAATGACTTAAAGACAGAAATCTAGATGTTTAGCCAGATCTAAGCATTAGGAACAAGAAACGTCTACACGTGAACAACCAACGAGAAAGACCCGAATTAGTACTCATCATATGTAACTAATCGATTAACGAATATATCACCCTTAGTATCGGCTGAAACCCCCCCCCCCCCCCCCGGCGTTAGATTAGGATTAATTAGACTAACTTTAGAAATAAAATACTGATAGATACTTAAGTGTTAACGTTACACTGTTAGTGATCAACACTCTACTTACCAACTAGGCTACATTGATCGGGTACACTGTCTGTTAGTGTTCGTTATAGGTTAAGTTGGCTAAATATAAATTTAAAACTTGATAATTAAAATCTATACCTACAACGAAAGACACATCAAGTTTTTGGTGTCACTACCGGGGAATGAATTGTTTAATACTTGAATGTTTGTTAGTGTTTTGATTTAGGTTTTTAACTTAACTTAATTTAATTTTTATTTTGATTTTTATTTGACTAACTTTGTTGTATATTTGTATTATAGCTTTTTCATTGTATTATTCTACGTTTTTATTGTTTGTATGCTTGTTTGATTTTTTTTCCTGCATCATTGTTGTCTGCTATATTTTGCTGAATCAAATGATATGGCGCATCTAATTTATTAGATACGGCATATTCCATTTGTAGAAACTAGAATGGGGGTTGAATAGTTTCACCGTTTATTATCGCTTGTTAAAATCGGTTTTCACTTTGTTAGGTCTGTTTATGTTTTTGTTACAAAGTTACTAGATTTGCTAGTTATGTGATATCAACTTATCTACATATAAAAACATAAATGAAGTAAATGAAATATTAAAGGAAAGAACACAACTAAAAGAGACGCCGAGATTTATAGTGGTTCGGAACGAAGCTCACTCTTCGTCCAACTCCATTCCTCGAGTACCACACCCAAGAGTTTTCAATCACTATGTCAACACACTCCTTCAAGCGGAGCAATCCGTACACAAGCTTACACAAAGTTTAACGACACTAAGCTGAATGTCGAGTCCTAATCCTAGCTAAAACCAATCTACACCAAAGCCCACGTGGCTACACGAACAAGCACTCTTGTCTTACTTTGATCGACACACAATCCAAGTCTTCACATGAACAAGCACTCCCGTTCACTAGAATCTTCACACCAGAACTCCACTAAGTTCTAGTTTTCACACCTCAACACACAACTATTACAAAGACTAATCTAGATACAACACTTCTTGGACTTTTACCAATGTCCAAGTTTTCCCTAGCACGTCTAGTCACGACTCACACACAAGTCAGATTCGCAACATTACAATATTTACAAATGATAGAGTTGGAGGGAGAATAGAATCATAACACTAGTTACGTTTGTGTATGGACTCAATAACAACTCGATCCTTGATGATCTCGAGTGTTCTTCTCTTGCACTTTGTTGTAGAGGATACGAGAATCACTTATAAACACAACCCGACATGTTATAGTGATCAAAGAAGAAGAAAGAAAGAACATAATGTTTTTGTGTAATGAGGTCTCATTTCTGAAGAGGAAAAGTGCAGTATTTATACACGCCAGGAGAGAAGGCGACAATCCTTTATCACTAAGGGACCGTCAGCCATTTAAGGGACCGCCCCGACAGACGCTCCTCTTTTTGTCCTGACGTAGTGAAAGTTTATCTGGTGAAATATTTTACAGATTTGAGCGGGAAATATGGTTGTTATTTAATTTGAATTTTGAATATATTTTTCTAATAAAATATTTCTTTAAAAACACAAAAATACTTCTGTGAAAATGTTTTGTCATACATAAAAATCTAATATTTAGTGAAAATAATATTTTTGATCACTCTACTAGTGTCGGTATTGAGTTTGTTCATACCTGAAGTGACCTTGTAGTAGATACGTTAAGTAAACAAGTTTTCTCGTCCAAAACTTATTAACCGTAAGTTTACGTATCGTGTTTTCATATTTTGTGATTATCAAAACATGTAGAGACCGAATAATGAAAATAATGTTTTTGACATTATTTGTATTAACACCATTTTTATTATTCGTATATCATATTTAATTTAATAATTCATATACGACGTATCTATTTTCTTAGATACTGCGTATACTATTTTAAAATCAGAATTTTTAAACCTTAAAAGTCATACGGCGCATAAGCTTTTGCTTATAAGGTGTATTAATTTTTCAAAAACATATCCGAATCTTTAAATGATATGACGTATCGATTAATCTCGATATTGCGTATTTATTTTCTGGATTATATTTTAAACATAACAAGAATACGGCGTATTAGCATTTGTGCATACGACGTATTTATTTCTTATAAGCAATTTGAAAAGCAAACATATGGCGCATTGATTCCTGCCAGTACGGCGTATATTTTTTAATAAAAAGCTGATTTTAATTTTTATTTGAACAATCTGGCGTACCCAGATTTCTGGATACGGCGTATCGTCTGCAGATATCTGCAACTTTTATTTTTCGAATTCCATTTTCGTTCTTAGTTTTCTGTAATTATACTTCTTCAAACCAATCCAACTGATACTATTGTCTTGATTTTAGGTAGTGCATGACTAGGAGTTCTACTGTAGACCTCATTGAACCTTTTAGTGAACTTAAATAAAGCCTTTCATTCGCTAAGGAAGCGTTTCATGACCACAAGCCTTGATTATTCAAGTTCATTAGTGCTTGATTACTTTTCTGATCAAGAACCTCCGTTTGAAGAAGAAACCACAGAAACAATGATGGAACCAACTATGGAGGAGTACAAGACTAAGACCCGAGATGACTATGGTTCGGGTGTTGTTAGGCCTAAGTTTGATGAAAAGACCAAGTTCGAGTTGAAAGGTGAATTTCTCAAGGAATTACGTGAAAACACCTTTAGTGGATCGGAGCATGAAGATGCTAATGAGCATGTGCAAAGGATCCTTGAGATAGCTTATTTATTCACAACTAAGGATGTGACTATTGACCAACTAATGCTTCATGTTTTCCCTATTTCACTTACAGGAGCAGCTAATAGGTGGCTAAAAAATGAACCTGCTGGTTCGATTACTGAGTGGGAAGACCTTAAAAAGAAGTTTTTGAAGAAATATTGCCCGCCTGTTCGTACTACTAAGAAGATGGAGGCTATCAACATCTTTAACCAAGAGCTCGATGAGAATCTTTATCAGGCTTAGGAAAGATTTAAGTATCTTTTAATAAAATGTCCTCAAAATTATTGTACTACTATGTAAGAGGTGATTTTATTTTATCATGGTTTGGATGTACCTGCTCGAAAGATTCTTGATTTTAAGGGGGCTATACCTCAAATGAGTGCAGCCAATGCTAAGAAGGCCATCCAAGAAATGACTGATCATTCTAAAAAGTGGCATGATATTACATCTACTAGGAGTCAGAGCAGCGATACCTCTAATGGATATGTTGTTATTCAAGCTCAGCTAAATAAACTGAGTAGAGATCTCAAAAAGATAGATGAGAAAGTATACGCTGCTCAGCTTGGTTGTGAATTGTGCAATGGACCTCATTACACTAAGGATTGTCCACCTAAGAAGGAAGGAGAGACACTTGAAGAAGCATACTACATCCAATTTGGCCAGCCATTTCATCCATCAAAAAGGTAGAGAGCAGGTGCTCTAGGATTGTACCAAAGGGATAACGGGAATTCATCATATCAAGAAAGAAGACATACTTTGGAAGAATATATGAAGCAACTCATGGCTGATGCTACAAAAAGACATGAAGAAAACTCTGCTATGATCAAGGAAATTCGTTCCTCAACTGATACTGCCATCAGAAATCAAAGGGCTTCGATCAAGGCATTCGAACTTCAGATCGGTCAAATAAGCAAGGTACTTTAAGAAAGAGAATTTGGAAGTTTACCTGGCTCAACTGAAACCAACCCAATAGATCATGTGAAGGCAATCACCACTACTGAAGAAGCTATTCCTACTGTACCATTTCCTGGACATTTATTAGATGATTCAGATGCCACAAAGACAAAGTTCTTCTTTAACTCTTCCATTAGTTTAAGAAGATTGCTCAAGGACAAGTCAAGAATTGAATAAGAGATCAAAGCTACCATGAAAGAAGAATGCTTTTCAGTTTCTTAGAATGCTTTGCCTCACAAGGAGAAAGACACAGGGAGTTTCACTTTACCTTGCAGTATTAATGATATGTATTTTAATAAAGCCTTAGCTGACTTTGGAGCTAGAGTTAATGTCATGCCTTATTCGACCTTTACCTCTTTATGTTTAGGTAAATTAGTTCCTACTAAATTAATCATTAAATTGGCTGATAAAACTGTGAAACGTCCCGAGGGTATTGCTGAGAATGTTTTAGCTAGAATTAAGAAATTTGTTTTCCCGTAGACTTTGTTGTTTTAGATATACCTGAGGACATCAAAATTCCATTGATCCTTGGAAGACCTTTCTTGTTTACTGCTCATGCTAACATTGATGTTTTTAAAAGAAAAATATCTTTAAGAGTAGGAGGATGACAAATTAGTTTTTAAGACTGATAATCCTGTTAAGAGCATTATTAAAAGTGTTTATGGTAGGATTAAGAGAGAGAATGGAACCTGACTTAGAAGCTAGGCTAATGGGCGAAACTTTAATTCAAAATAGATCACTTAATGATGGAGATTATATTGAATTAAATGACCTTATTGTGCCATTAGAGCTTAATGATCAAGTGATGGGGGATTCAGAACCCGAAGTTGAGGATGGAAAAGTTGTGGATATTCTAATGGTTAATGTTATTATTACTAGAAACTTTGACGAGATTGAGGAATATCCTAGTTTTTGCGACTATGGTAGGAGAATCCATGCTAACTGTGCTTACAACTTACAATTTCATGCATGATAGGTTACAAACATGTAGATGCTAATTTCTACCATATTTTACCAATTAATGTGATGTCAAAAAGTTTTTATAATTCAATTATGAAAAAGAAAATCGAGTATAAAGGGATAAATGTAGTGGGAACCTGTATGAATGCTCCTATTTTTGTTGGAAAATTTTCAATTGTTACAGATTTTACTATTATGGAAGACATGGATGCTTATCGTGACAAGGAAATAGGTGATATTATTGTTGGAAAGCCATTTTGTAGGGAAGTTAACATTGATGCCAAAAGATTTGAAGGAATAATTACCCTGCACAATGGAAACGACCGTGTCACCTATATGAGCCTTGTACTCACCCAGGAATTAAGAATGCCATGAATAAGGTGTGCTATAAAATGTCACCATTTCTCATTGTAGATAAAAGTTGATGAGCAGAAAGGGATATAGTATCCACACCAAAAGATGAAAGAATTCTACCAAAGGGTAGTGCATTTGGGACCTGAATATGTTCGTGATGAGAGAATAGTCAAATGGCTCACACAAGGACACGTGAGCGTGCACAAGATGACGTAGAAGCTGAAGATGAGTCTAACTTGAAAACTCTAGAATAAAGAAAAGTGCATACCGGGAGACAACCCGGAATTTTTGTTATTTCTGAGTCTGTCAGACCTGCACATCGATACGGCGCATTCTATCCCAAGGATGCGGCGTATCGACTGTCCTGGTCATATGTATCCTTTTAATTTTTTGCATTTTATTTTATTTTTCTGCATTTTGAACTTTCTATTAGTTGATTTAATACGGCGTATCCAGGTTTAAGGATATGGCGCATAAAATTTCTGACTCATATTATTCTTTATTTTATTCAATGCTCGATACGGCACATCGTCGGTGAATCGACTGACCAGATGATTTAAATTTTTTATTTTTATTTTCAATAACATCGATTAACGGAGATGCACTAGCTGTGATGTTTTATGCTTATTAACACAGGTTGTAAACCTTGAATACAAAGGAAGCTAGAGTTCACATTTACCCTGTATTTTCTATGTGACGTTCTAATCATGGTGACACAGACATCTACACAACACAAAAAAATTGCTTACAAACTCATAATGGAGGATCATACCGAGCAAATCTTAGGGGAGTTTTCTGTTCTAATTCTTTCTATTTCCTGTTTTAAATTTTTTATTTAAAGAGGACATTGTTTATCTTAAGTGGCGGGATGGAGAATTAGAATGTTACTTGTCTTTATTTTTTAAATATATGCCTAAAATGCATAAAATATGCTAAATTTAAAATTTTCTAGCATGTTTTTGTGAAATCAAAGTTGCATAACCACATACATAACCCTTATTTCCATATTGTGAGAATTAAGCCTTATCCGTTTCCATTATTTTTACCCAAATTCCACAAAAATATGAGTGTGCCTGTGACTTGTAGTAAACTTTAGAACTTGGCTTGTATACTATTCGAGACCACCATAATGAGTATTACTGATATAATTAGAGTGACTTGTCTAACTAGGTAAATTTCTAGGATTACACTCAAATAGCCTTTATATGTTATGTTATAATAACTAACTACATTGGTTAGTTAATCCCCGTACAAACCCATTTGTTACTCTTATTTTTAGAGTAAGATACCCCTAGAAAAACCCTGAGAGCCATTCCTTTCGTTTCTTACACCAATGTTAAAATGTTTTGTTACACCCTTACACCTTAGCCTACCCTATAGATTAAAGTATGTGGTAGTTGCTTTTGGTAAAGTATGTATTCCACGCATTTCCTGTGTTCGTGTGCGTAATTATTATCTATGGTTAGGTCGGAAATTGCACAATGCAATGCGAATTGAAAGTAGATATTGTATTTTTATTTTTTATATATTTACTACTTTCATTGCTATTTTTATATCTGAAGTAAGAATTATATGAAAAAATTATCCAGATTTATTGTTATGGTAAATTGGTGAAATTTTACACCATTAGTTATGTTTTCAAAAAAAATGAGAGAGAGAGAGAGAGAGAGAGAGAGAGAGAGAGAGAGAGAGAGAGAGAGAGAGGATGTGAGATAATCTTTTTGTCTAAACTTAATTGATTTTATATTTTATGAGCTAATCGATTATTCCTTGTTACGTGTTATAAACCAACGATGTGAAGTTATGTGTTAGTGTAGATATCGCCACTATTTGTTGTACTATAATTATGGATTGTAAGGGAGTTGGCCGATCTGGGAACGCCAACTAAGGTTTATTCTTTGATTAAGATTTCATTGAGTCTAATTCGTGTCTACCTATTAAAGCGTGAGTTAGTCTATGATTTTTGTCTTCTTCAAGGGAAGGTCGAGAAGTAATTAACCACATTTGTATGGACTTAATCTACCTGTTTGTTTATTTTATTTTTACGCCAATTTTATGTATTTCCCAAGTTTTATCCTTACCCTTACCAAGTTACCTTATTCGTTGTTAGATTTCAAGCATCCGAATAAAGTAATGGCTTGGTGAGAATATCAAATGCATGAATATGTTAGTGACCATCCAAGTTTTTGAGGAATCAAATGACGCGCCAGCGATCTGGGGTTCTACCTTGGTGACCATCCGTTGTTTGCGGAATCAAGGATTCGCACTAGCGATCTATTGTTTTTGTATAGGAGATGTTTGAACGAAGCTAGGTCCAACCCTTAAGCCATATCATGTTTAACCCAATTTACCACTTTAGACTTGTAACTCCTTAGCTTTAGTGGGGGAGATGTGTATCCTTGCCAATCATATGATAGAATACTTGTCACGACTGAGCAATTGAGCGAACTACTTAAATGTTACCACATAGATTAGTTGAGTGATTTGAGTTATTTCATTTTCCTATTTCATGAAATGTTTGGTTGTGCAATTGAGATTAAATGAATGAGTGCCTAAACTATAAAATCCCTAGACAATGTTTCGAATACATTTTCATAAGTTTAATCTAAGGTTTACTTGAGGACAAGTAGAGTTCAAGTAGGGGGATATTTGATGACATCAAATAACAATATATTATTAGCATCATTTATCATATTTATATTGTTTGTTTTATTTTATTTTATATGAGAATTGATATTTAATCGTTACAATATCAGTCATAAACAAGCATTTGGTGAAAGTTAGCTATTTTGGACGTAAAATGGAGCAAAATGGATCAAGTTATAAAAGTCTACTAAACTGAAGACAGATACGCCGTATCATTCTAGATAGATACGTCGTATCATTCTAGATAGTTATGTCATACACAAAGACTTGGACGATTATGAAGACCATTGTCTGACTTTGAAACATACACCATATAGGTTTCTTCCATACGCCGTATATGAAACTTTGGTCAACGAAGAAGATCTGACTTGCTTTGCTCAAGATACGCCATATGATATCAACAAGGTGTGGCAATCTCAAGACTTCACCAGAAATCCAAGATATTGAAGACATGCATACGCCATATAAAAACTGAATATGCGCCGTACTTAATGGCGGTGTATTAATATTCCAGAATTTAATAATCTTGGACCCCACGCAAAGTTACCTAGATACGGCATATAAGGTAAACTCGATATGCCGTATCAACTCTGTTTCCAGAATGTATAAATAGAGGTTGAATGCCAGTTTTTAGGGCACCAAGCAACCACACACAGAAGGCGATTACTGACCATACAAGACATAACCAAAAGGATGAATTAAGAGCAATAAGAAGATCCTGCTAGTGCATAATTCAATAGGGAGATTCGTTTAATTTATATTAGTACTCTTTTAATCGTTAGGTTAGCGCACCTTTGACTATTTCATAGTGCTGAAATATTTCCAGCCATTTTAGAGTATATGATGTTTAATTGGATGTTCATGCGTATATTTTGATTACATTATTACATCATTGATATTGATTGCAGACCTTTGACTATTTCATCATTTGCATGTTTAATGTAAGCCCTAGTAGGCTAATTAATAAGTAAGATAATCATTAAGGTAGACTTTATGCAAATTTTGATTAATTGTGACAAGATTAGTCCGTTATAATGAATTAAAGACAGAAATCTAGATGTTTAGCCAGATCTAAGCATTAGGAACATGATACGCATACACGTGAGCAACCAACAAGAAAGACCCGAATTAGTACTCATCATATGTAACTAATTGATTAACGAATATATCTCCCTTACTATCAGCTTGACCTCTTATCTGTTATCTATTTTCTATCTGTGTACGTGTGTGATACGTGGGAATCGCACCAGGCTTTACCTCTCGAGGGATCTCGAGAAGCTTACAACCCCCACCAGGCAGTGTACCTGATCGTTGTAGTATAGTATAGTGACAAGTACCAAGGGATTGATCATTCAACTCAGGAATAGTGTCGCTAGGATTATAAAGCCTCCTAAACTAAGTCTAGAGGTGAGGGATGATTCATTTTGTATTTTTATATTTTATAAAAGCAAGTAAAATCTCGGGTTTTGGAAGAGTGGGCGGAATTAGTTGCTAGCCAACTAACCCAAATTACTATAATGCAATCAAAATAAAATAACAGAAATGAAAATTAGTCTAATTATACTACTGTGGTGTAAACAATGATGGGGAAAGTTGTGTTTACTTAGGTTTCATTACTCCCTAGATATCTTTTATAGGTTGATAGCTTGTTACAATTGCATGGATGACGGGTCATATTCCTTAATACTAGTCGTAGGGCCGTGTACAATATTCCCTAACTCTATAGGATCCTACTTCACTCCTATGTCGAGCCGTTAGAAGCTCCTAACATGGGATCATTAGAATTCTCCTACCCATTAACTACAACCAAAAATCGTAGTACACCTCCGATCTTGCTTCTTAAGACATTCAAGCAAGTTACCAATGAAAGTCTGCCAATTTTCTTAAGCCTAACATCGAATACAATCATCCGTAAAAACTATAAACAAACAATCAACCCATAATTAACATCTAGGTTTCACTACATCTAAGCAAACACAAAGGAAATCTAGCCGAGCATGTTAAATTGAAGACAAGCGTAAGACATATTCAAACAACACGTAGACATATTGAATGAATTGAAAGAGCACTTATCTCAAATTGAACATGAAAGATTCAAAGGGTTGAAACCCTTGAAAAAGATGGAAAATTCGACCTAGGGTTTTCCCTCAAAGTTGCACCCTCAAATTTACACACTAATGAATGAAATTTGTAAAACTATATATAGATTACAATGGGTGACGGCGTCATGTATTCGGTTATGACGCCATCAACTCGCCGCCATAATAAAAATCGTATTGCCTAGATCTGATTTTGACGGCGTCAGGTATGAAATAGTTCTGGGCCGTCACTAATACTTGGACCATGACGGCCTTGGGTGACGCCGTCATGTCCAATGCACAAAACTCTCTGGATCGTCACGTGTATTTCCCACATCCACCTCTTTTGTTACCCTTGACGCCGTCATTAAGGAAGTTGTGATGCCGTCAGGTACTGTTCCCAGCAAGGAAAATTGAGACTTTGCCGTTTTCTTCACTTTTATGCTCCAAAAACGTCCAAAATGCTTCCTTTTCCAGATTTCTCTCCAAAAGTACCTAAAATGACAAAAGGAACGATTTAGGGAAATATTTGATCAAATAACCACGAATCCAGACTTAAATGACCCCCTAAAAGTGGTTCACTTTCGCCTCATCAAATACCCTTACACTTGAGATTTGCTTGTCCTCAAGCAAATGCGCTTTTATTCTAATCAAAATACAAGTTAGGGGTCATTTAACACTAATATAAAAGTAATTACAACAAATAATTGTTCTACTAAAAACCAAAGACAAGCACGGAGGTCATACACTAGCACCTCACAAATAGTGTTTAGATACTCACATCTCTCGGGTGTAATAAAGTATATATATCACAATATGGAAATGGAAAACATCTCTCACTACGTGTCATAGCAAAATAGATTACCATAGGCTTGGGAAAGGATCGAACCTCCACCACTTGGCGTAAGCACCTAGGATAAACTATCAAAGAGTTCTTTTAAAGGGTTATAATGTTAGGTGTAGGGATATCGAATACACGGTTTTGTTGGATAAAGGCAGTATTTACTGGTGGCGAGTTAATCATCTTGGTTAATTACATGTACAATATTGCGTTGCTAAGCCAAGACTTGACTCGACTTAAGCTAATGAATCAAAAATAAAAAAAACATAAAACAAACAAAAAATGAAACGGGATGGTAGTCTGTATGTTTTTTTTTTCTTTTTCTTTTTTTTTTTCTCTTATTTTTCTTTTTTTCTTTTTCTTAATTTTTCGATATTTTTTTGCATACACTCCTACCCTACCATCCAAAATAATACATCATAGGGAATGTACATTCCCCTTACACTTGAATCTTTACAATAAACTAATCTAATGACTCGAATCAAGATAATCAAAACACTTGGAGTACTTTTTAAGATTAACGCACATATGGGGGTAATATATGATGTTTTTCCCCATTACTTCATAACACAAGTACTTTACCCATGAGTCTCAATCGTCCCAAAACAATATGTACAAGATATGACTCGACTTAGCAACCATGTAATCAATTAGATAATTAACTAAGGGTTTAAACATGTAACAATAATGCACTAAAGATGAGTGCATACACGGAAGGCTAAGGCGATTTGGGTGTACATTTTTTTTTAACATGGGTTTCCAACTCGACATTGCGAGCCGACTAATCCCACGGCGACTACCCTTTTGGATAGCCCGGAGTCGGCGGAGGTGAACCTCCGTGGCCAATTTTTCCTTAAATAAGATTCTTAAAGTTAGAAACGAAAGGATAGGCTCGGAGGGGTGTACTAGGGGTTTCATGTACTAAAAATGAGTACAACGCTAAGGTGTGGGAGAAAATTAATTGACTTTACTAGCCAAGTAATATGACTTAAATGGTCAAGTAATTATGATACGGGTTTAAAACAAGGGTGATCCTAATGCCTCTTGATACTTGGGAATCGCACCAGGCTTTACCTCTCAAGGGATCTTGAGAAGCTTACAACCCCCACCAAGCAGTGTACCTAATCGTTGTAGTATAGTATAGTGACAAGTACCGGGGGATTGATCGTTCAGCTAGGAATAGTGTCACCAGGATTAGAAAACCTAAATACTAGTTCTAAAGGAGAAGGATGATTATTTTTGTATTTTTATATTTTTTAGAAAGCAAGTAAAAATCTCGGGTTTGAAGGATTTGGGCGGAATTAGTTGCTAGTCAACTAACCCAATACTAAAGATGCAATCAAAATAAAATACTAGAAATGAAAATAAACTAAATTATACTAAGGTTGTGAGCAATGAGTGGAGAAAATGTGTTTACTTAGATTTCACTACTCCCTAGACATCTTTTACACGTTAATTACTTGTTATAGTTGCATGGATGACGGATTGTATTCCTTAATACCATTCATGGGGTGGCGCACTTAACTTCCCAATCCTAAGAGCTCTTATCTCCTCCTATGCCATGCCTAGCACAACCATAGGGATTATAAACAGTGGCTCATGCATTAAATACAACCAATAAAAACCTAGTGCACATCAGTTCATGTTTCCTAAGACGTTCAAGCATGTTACCATTTGGAGATCTGCCAGTTTTCTTAAGCCTAACATCAAATTCATTCATCCAAAAGAATTATAAACAAGTAATCAACACATAATTAACATCTAGGTTTCATTAGATCCAAGCAAACACAAGATAGATCTATCCTAGCAAGATGGAATTAAGACAAGAACAAGATATAGACAACCAACACATAGACATATTGATTGAATTAAAAGAATACTTATCTCAATTACACATGAAAGGTATCAAGGGCTTAGAACCCTTGAAAAACCTGTAAAATTCGCACCAAGTTCGTACTTAGGGTTTCTCCGAAACTTCTCTCTTTTTAATGTGAAAATTAGAAAACTATATACAAGAAATAGGGTCTGACGGCGTCAAGACAAAACCTGTGACGCCGTCACCTCGCCGCCAAAACTCTTCTCGGACTGCCATGATCTACTTTTGACGCCGTCATGTGTTGTGCATTTCCAGGCCGTCATGCATTTTACTCTTGACGCCCTACTTCGTGACGCCGTCAAATCTGTACTGGATCGTCATGGAAATTGCTCTTGACGCCATCAGGAATTCCTTCTTGATGCCGTCACCTACTGTTCCCAGCAAGGAAAATTAAGACTTTGGCGTTTTCTTCACTTTTATGCTCCAAAAACGTCCGAATTGCTTCCTTTTCCAGATTTCACTCCCAAAGTACCTAAAATCACAAAAGGAACGATTTAGGGCAATATTTGATCAAATAAGTTCAATTCCGGGCTTAAATGACCCCCTAAAAGTGGTTCATTTTTCGCCTCATCACCTCTTATCATGTAGTAAATCCTACCACACGAATGTAGTCTCATTAGCGGTCTTAGGATGCATCACTAACGCCAGTTCTAAAATTTAAATGCTACCGGTACACTCATAAGCACTAATAATGAATGCTTTTTCTATCAAATCTAAAGGCTTACCTCACAAATTTGGGTGGAGAATTTTTCTGAACGGTACGGTTTTGTGCTTGTCATACGACTCCTATCCATGAGACGCTTATTAAGGCTAAAGTTTCACTCCTAAATGTTGTAAAAAAATTTAAATTTGGCGCTGAAATTACACTAACAAGTATTTCTCTTAGTTTTATTACACACCTACCATCGAACAAACAAACTCAAGTGCAATTGTATCCTATAAGGTATCATCATTTACCCTCCCCTTACACTTAGGATGAACATTGTCCCCAATGTTCAATTAAAGAATGTAAAAGTAAAACAGGTAAAAGAATGAAAGTAAATACTACCCTGATTCGTTCGGTGTGGATAGTGTGTTAACAAGGTTAGATCTTCCTCCAAGAAAATGAACGTTCAAAGCTTCTCTTCCAGAAAAATAAATGATCTTCTTTTCATATATAACCTCTTAAACCTGAGAAAACAAACAAGGCAACCTCGCGTAAAATCGGCGGCAATCTATAAATACTAACAAGTCCTTGAAAAAATAACATATATATATATATATATATATATATATATATATATATATATATATATATATATATATATATATATATATATATATATATATACATCTTAAATTGGTTTCTAGAAATTAAAGTGATATAATGCTTGTAGAATGAATGTTTGCAGATTTCCTGGAGTTTATAAAACTAAAGAATTAACAAAAACTTTAAGACTCCGTTAGAAAAACATAACTTGCAAAATTTCCAGAATTTTACACATGACGCCGCAGGAGTTAACTCCTGACGCCGTCAGAAGTGATTTGAAGAAATCTTTACGTTAAGTTTCCGGAAAATTTCTGGAAAAACTTATGTCCTACTTCCTGGAAAATTCTGCAAAATATCATTATGACAAGATACAAGAATTTTATTCTAACAAATACTAATACACATGTTCATTTAATATTGTGAAGAATCATGATCAGTTTTGTTCTTAAAAACAAATTTAGGATTTCCCCTTACACTTACCTTTTGCAAAATACCTTTACATTAGTTAAGACGAAGTTAAACAACAAAATAAAGCATTTTCACAATTTTAGTTTGAAACATGATCTACCAACAATAAAAATAAAGCATGCATACGGAAGCAAATAACAATCAAACAAATAAAAATCACACAAAACATGGGTTGCCTCCCAAGAAGCGCTTTTCTTTATTTTACGAGTCTTGTAGCTAGACTCAAGGTCATGGGCAATTACGTGACCTCATCGTTGGTCTCATTCTCTAGGTCATCTCCAATCTTAGTTTTGTATTCCGGACCCGATTGTAAATGTTCTTTATAGAGACCAACCACCTTTTTCTCAATTGCTCCAATAATCCTACTAGCAAATTCCCTATCAACTTTATATTTTGGTCCTAGAGTTAAGCAATCCTTATAGAAAAGGCTCTTCTTTTCCCATACATAGTCCATGCCCTTTTTCTTATCCTCTTCATTGATATCCTCAAAGGCACCAATGTTATCCATATCAAATCGAGGCACAAAACGAAATTCTTTCATTATGTTAGGCATCCTATATGTGATCCTATCAATTTTACTAGCAAATCAAATCGTCCCTTCAATCTCATCATATTCTAACTTGGATTCTTCAACAAATGGCTTACCAAACACAACATGGGATAAGAGACAATCAGTAACACTAGCTAGGTCTTCCACAATCATGAAGTCAACGATATAAGTAAAGTTCCCAACAAAGACATGTAGACCTTTAATTCTCCCGACAAAGTTACAAACTCCACCGGGGTATTTGGGATCTTTTCTAGGTCCAAGTCTTGTTTTTACTATATCATTATAGACACATGAGGACATAATGTTGATTGGGGATTTAAAATCAATGTAAGCATTGTCGATGTGTTTATACCCAATCATACATGGTATCTTAGCATTCTTAGGATCGCCTCTCTTTATCTTAGGTTCAATTCTAGTGAAAGGAGGTCGAGGATTATCAATAAGATTATTATAGTACGCAATCTCCTCCTTAGTGGAATACAGATTGAAATAGTTATCCGGCTTCGGATCTATCTCCCCTTCCTCAAGTTCCTCAACCACATCTTCAAAATCATTAGATCCTAGGTCCTTATTTGAATACAAGGCGGTCGCTAGGTCGCTAAATGCATGATCGAGCTCAACATTAATTAACCAATTAAGCTCCCTAAGTTCCCTAATCTCATTCTCAATCTGTTCACGCAACAAAGCCACTTAGCTAGGGGAAAGGGGTGGATTCGCGTTTTCCATAATGGCCAACGGAATAGTCAATGAATTTAATTTACTAACCAAGGCACAAAGAAAAAGATAGACTAAAGAAAACCTAAAAAAATAAAAATAAAAATAAAACCTTACTAGAAAGGAATCTAGCAAGTAGACCTAATAAAAAGAAATCCTAACCTAGACAATAACTATTCCCCGGGCTGCGGTGCCAAAAACTTGATACGTGGGAATCGCACCAGGCTTTACCTCTCGAGGGATCTCGAGAAGCTTACAACCCTCACCAGGCAGTGTACCTGATCATTTTAGTATAGTATAGTGACAAGTACCAGGGGATTGATCGTTCAACTCAGGAATACTGTCGCTAGGATTAGAAAGCCTCCTAAACTAAGTCTAGAGATAAGGGATGATTCTTTTTGTATTTTTATATTTTATAAAAGCAAGTAAAATCTCGGGTTTTGGAAGAGTGGGCGGAATTAGTAGCTAGCCAACTAACCCAAATTACTATAATGCAATCAAAATAAAATAACGGAAATGAAAATTAATCTAACTATACTATTGTGGTGTAAACAATGATGGGGAAAGTTGTGTTTACTTAGGTTTCATTACTCCATAGATATCTTTTACATGTTGATAGCTTGTTACAATTGCATGGATGAAGGGTCATATTCCTTAATACTAGTCGTAGGGTCGTGTACAATATTCCCTAACTCTATAGGATCCTACTTCACTCCTATGTCGAGCCGTTAGAAGCTCCTAACATGGGATAATTAGAATTCTCCTACGCATTAAATACAACAAAAAATCGTAGTACACCTCCGATCATGTTTCTTAAGACGTTCAAGCAAGTTACCAATGGAAGTCTGCCAGTTTTCTTAAGCCTAACATCAAATACAATCATCCGTAACAACTATAAACAAACAATCAACCCATAATTAACATCTAGGTTTCACTACAACTAAGCAAACACAAAGGAAATCTAGCCGAGCATGTTAAATTGAAGACAAGCGTAAGATATATTCAAACAACACATAGACATATTGAATGAACTGAAAGAGTACTTATCCCAAATTGAACATGAAAGATTTAAAGGGTTGAAACCTGATGAGGCGAAAAATAAACCACTTTTAGGGAGTCATTTAAGCCCGAAATTCACTTTATTTGATCAAATATTGCCCTAAATCATTCCTTTTGTGATTTTAGGTACTTTGGGAGTGAAATCTGGAAAAGGAAGCAATTCGGACGTTTTTGGAGCATAAAAGTGAAGAAAAGGCCAAAGTCTTAATTTTCCTTGCTGGGAACAGTAGGTGACGGCGTCAAGAAGGAATCCTTGACAGCGTCAAGAGCAAATTTCCATGACGATCCAGTACAGGTTTGACGGGGTCACGAAGTAGGGCGTCAAGAGTAAAATTCATGACGGCCTGGAAATGCATAATACATGACGGCGTCAAAAGTAGATCAAGACAGTCCGAGAAGTGTTTTGGCGGCGAGGTGACGGCGTCACAAGCTTGGTCTTGACGCCGTAAGACCCTATTTCCTATATATAGTTTTCTAATTTTCACACATAAAAGAGAGAAGTTTTGGAGAAACCCTAAGTACGAACTTGGTGCGAATTTTAGAGGTTTTTCAAGGGTTCTAAGCCCTTGATACCTTTCATGTGTAATTGAGATAAGTGTTCTTTTAATTCAATCAATATGTCTATGTGTTGGTTGTCTATATCTTGTTCTTGTCTTAATTCCATCATGCTAGGCTAGATCTATCTTGTGTTTGCTTGGATCTAATGAAACCTAGATGTTAATTATGTGTTGATTACTTGTTTATAATTGTATTGGATGAATGAATTTGATGTTAGGCTTAAGAAAACTGGCAGATCTCCAAATGGTAACATGCTTGAACGTCTTAAGAAACATGAACCGATGTGCACTAGGTCTTTATTGGTTGTATTTCATGCATGAGCCACTGTTTATAATCCCTATGGTTGTGCTGGGCATGGTATAAGAGGAGATAAGAGCTCATAGAATTGGGGAGTTAAGTGCGCCACCCCATGACTGATATTAAGGAATACGATCCATCATCCATGTAACTATAACAAGTAATTAACGTGTAAAAGATGTCTAGGGAGTAGTGAAATCTAAGTAAACACATTTTCTCCACTTATTGCTCACAACCTTAGTATAATTTAGTTTATTTTCATTTATAGTATTTTATTTTGATTGCATCTTTAGTATTGGGTTAGTTGACTAGCAACTAATTCCGCCCAAATCCTTTAAACCCGAGATTTTTACTTGCTTTCTAAAAAATATAAAAATACAAAAATAATCATCCCTCACCTTTAGAACTAATATTTAGGTTTTCTAATCCTAGCGACACTATTCCTAGCTGAACGATCAATCCCCCGGTACTTGTCACTATACTATACTACAACGATCAGGTACACTGCCTGGTGGGGGTTGTAAGCTTCTCAAGATCCCTTGAGAGGTAAAGCCTGGTGCGATTCCCACGTATCAAGTTTTTGGTGCCGCAGCCCGGGGAATAGTTATTGTCTAGGTTAGAATTTCTTTTTATTAGGTCTACTTGCTAGATTCCTTTCTAGTGAGATTTTATTTTTTTTTTTTTTTTAGGTTTCTTTAGTCTATCTTATTTCTTTGTGTCTTTGTTCGTAACCACCCGACATCATGGACAACGGGAACATCTTTGAACCCGTCATCCCACCACAACAATACCCACCATTGGAACCCCTTAGGCCCCGAACCTTAGGAGAGTATTCCCGACCTAGCCACCAAGGCTACCGAAACACCATTGAGCTCACCAGAGCCAATGTATCCCCCTTGCGATCCGACACCATTCGGTTGGTGCAAAGCGGATGTGCATTCCATGGACTTCGTTCTGAAGATCCAAACCAACATCTTAAGGACTTCCTCAAAATCGTAGATTCCATAGACCTAGGTGTTGAAACTAGAGAGACAACCCGATTACGCCTATTCTAATTCTCTCTACGGGATCAAGCTAGTCAATGGCTTGAGCGTTTACCCGCGGGATCCATCACCACATGGGATGATCTCACCACTCGTTTCCTTGCTCAATTTTTCCCACCGGGGAGAACTACTAAGCTTAGAAATGACATCTTGATGTTCCAACAACGTCAAAATGAATCTCTTTATGAAGCATGGACTCGTTTCAAGGACTTACTCCAAAAAGTCCCTCATCACGGCATAGATCTTTGGCTCCAAGTCCAAATCTTTTATGACCATATCGATATCTCCACGAGGCGAGCCATTGACCAATCGGCCGGTGGTAAGCTACGTGATCTAAGTGCGGAACAATCATAGGAACTCATAGAAGATCTTGCTCTCTATGACAACGAAAGTTGGAATGATCTACGTGATTTGAACAAAACGGTCAAGGCAATATCTTTGCCTTCGAACAATTCTAGCACTCCCGACCGTAGGATCATGGAACTTGAGGACCAAGTCAAGTTTCTTATGAAATCTTACGAAGCTCCTAAACCTTCAAGCCAAGTGAACAAAATCACTTCTTCATGCGAATTATGTAGTGGTCCCCACGACACTCGTGATTGTGTGGAACTCCCCGGAACAGCTTTTGCGGACTACGCATCCACGCGTACTGACGAAGCGGGAGATAAGTGGTACACTTTCAAGCCCGAGCCAAACACTTACGATGATTCATACAACCCCTCTTGGAAAAATCACCCAAACCTTAGGTGGAAACAAAATTAACCCAATTCTTCTAATCCGGCTAATCGTTACCAACCAAACGGTACACCCTCCAACCGTACTTTCAACAACAATCCTTCTAACAACTATGGTAGTACCAACAATATTGAAGGATTGATGTCAAAGTTTATGGCATCTCAAGAAGCTCGTATAGCTAGGTTTGAAACCGAATTTAACCAACAACAAACGGAGATGACTAACAAGATTGACAACTTGTTGAAAGCCCTCAACAACCAAACATTAGTCGCACCTAGGAAGGACACTAGGGACACCAATAACGGAATTCAAATTAAGGACCCCTCATCATCCAAACATGTCCACTTTGTCAATGTTGTCACCATTAAGCCAATAGATAAGGAGATAGAAGAGAGTGACAAGGATGAAGTTAGAGTAGAAACCGAGACTAAGGATGAGAGTAGGGAAGTTGAGGCTAAGAAGGAAGAGGAATTAGAGGAGGTAGAACCTATAGAAAAGTACTTTGATAAGTTGCCTACCAAGGGAGAACGGGAATACCATAAGGATTTATTCGATGGTCCCGAGAGACCATATATCCTTGGCACCCCCCTTATCAAAAAAGGAGACCCCTCTAACATTAACATACCATGCAATATCAGGCACATGCATATATGGAAAGCTTACATCAACCCTAGATCCCCCGTGAACATCATGACTAGGACTTATTACAATTGGGTGATGAAGAAGCAACTTAATTTTAGAATGATGCCCAATAAGAATCTGATAAGTAATTTTGCAGGAAGAGTGAAGGGATTGCATGTGATTATAGGGAATCTCATCTATGAGATCGATTTTATTTTAGTTGAAGACACTCGTCCGGTGATAGATGCTTGCCTAAGCCAAATAATATTTGGAAAACCATTTATTGAGGCCACTAGGATGAGTTATGATCCGACTTTAGGGATAGTTAGATTCAAGGAAGAAAATGATGAAGTTGCCTATCAAATGCCCTACAAAATTGAGCAGTACCGCCTTTTCTCTAATTTCAAAAAGGAACACAAGCAAGCGGCTTATTATAGGAATGAGGAGGATAGACGTAAAGGAGTAGAGTATGTAAAGAATAGAATGCTTGGTTTCTACAAAGAATGCTTGCAACTAGGTCCGGAATACAAAACTGGTTTAGAAGACGACCTAGAGAGTGGAACCAACGATGAGGTCACGTAGTAACCCATGACCTTGAGTCTAGCTACAAGACTCGTAAATAAAGAAAAGCGCTTCTTGGGAGGCAACCCATGTTTTGTGTTATTTTATTTTTGTTTGTTTGTTATTTGCTTCCGTATGCATGCTTAATTTTTATTGTTGGTAGATCATGTTTCTCAACTAAATAGTGGAAATACTTTACTTTGTTGTTTTGGCCTAGTCTTAACTCCACCTAAAAGTATTTTTGCAAAAGATAAGTGTAAGGGGAAACCCCAAATATGTTTTTAAGAAACAAACCGATCATGATTCTCCACAATATTAAATGAACATGTATATTCGTACTTGTTAGAGTCAAATGCTTGTATTGAGTCATAATGAAGTTTTGTAGGATTTTCCAGGAAGTAGGACCAAGTTTTTCCAGAAATTTTCCGGAAACTTAACATAAGAATTTATGCAGGTCACTTCTGACGGCGTCAAGAGTTAACTCTTGACGGCGTCAAGTGTAAAAATCTGGAAATTTTACCAGTTTTGTTTTTCTAACGGAGTCTTATGGTTTTTGTGAATTATTAAGTTTTATAATCTCCAGGAGATCTGCATACTTCATTCCACAAGCATTATATCTTATCTTGATTTCTAGGATTTAGTAACTTATATAGGATGCCGCCGATTTTACGCGAGGTTGTTTTGTCTATTTTCTCAGGTTTTACAGGTTATGTATGACAAGAAGATGATTTATATTCTGGAAGGGAAGCTTTGATTGTTCATTTTCTTGGAGGAAGATTTAACCTGGTCACCTTATTATCCATACCGAGCGAATCAGGGGAGTATTTGATTTCATTCTTTTTACTTTTTCACTTTTACATTCTTTACTTGAACATTGGGGACAATGTTCATCTTAAGTGTAAGGGGAGAGTAAAAAGATGATACCTTGCATATGCACTTTCGCTTGAGTTTGTTTTGTCTAATGGTAGATGTGTAATAAAACTATTAGAAATACTTGTTAGCGCAATTTTAGCGCCAAATTTAAAATTTTTTACAACATTTAGGAGTGAAACTTTAGCCATAGCAAGCGTCTCATGGATAGGAGATTGTATGACTAGCACATAACCGTATATTCAGAAAAAATTTCCACCCAAATATGTGAGGTTCGCCTTTAGATTTGATAGGAAAAGCATTTACTATTAGTGCTTATGAGTGTACCGGTAGCATTTAGATTCTAGAACTTGCATTAGTGATGCATCCCGAGACCGCTAGTGAGACTACATTCGTGTGGTAGGATTTACTACATGATAAGAGGCATTAGGATCACCCTTGTGTTAAACCCGTATCATAATTACTTGACCATTTAAGTCATATTACTTGGCTAGTTAAGTCAACTAATTTTTCCCACACCCTTAGCGTTGTACTCATTTTTAGTACACGAAACCCCTAGTACACCCCTCCGAGCCTATCTTTTCATTTCTAACTTTAAACATTTTACTTAAAGGAAGCATTTGTTACACCCCACTTAAATGTACACCCAAATCGGCTTAGCCTTCCGTGTATGCGCTCATTTTTAGTGCATTATTGTTATTTGTTAAACCCTAAGTTAACTATCTAATTGATTACATGGTTGCTTAGTCAAGTCATATCCTTGTACATATTGTTTTGGGACGACTGGGACTCATGGGTAAAGTACTTATTTTATGGAGTAATGGGGAAGAACATCATTTATTACCCCCATATGTACATTAATCTTAAAAGTGCTCTAAGTGTTGTGATTTTCTTAATTCGAGTCATTAGATTAGTTAATAGTAAAGTATGTAAAAAATTCAAGTGTAAGGGGAATTTCCATTCCCTATGATGTATTATTTTGGATGGTAGGGTAAGAGTGTATGCAAAAAAAAAAAAAATCAAAAAAATCAAGAAAAAGAAAAAAATATATATATAGAAAAGGAAAAGAGAAAAAACAAACGGACTACCATCCCGTTTTATTCTATGTTTATTTTATGTCTTTGTTATTTTCCATTTATTAGCTTAAGTCGAGTCTAGTCTTGGCTTAGCAACGCCACATTGTACAAGTAATTAACCAAGATTGTTAACTCGCCACAAGTAAAAACTTCCTTTATCCAAAAAAACCGTGTATTTCATATCCCTACACCTAACGTTACAACCCTTTAAAAGACCTCTTTGATAGTTTATCCTAGGTGCTTACGCCATGTGGTGGAGGTTTGATCCTTTCCCAAGCCTATGGTAATCTATTTTGCTATGACAGGTAGTGAGAGATATCTTCCGTTTCCATATTGTAATTTATACTTTATTACACCCGAGGGATGTGAGTATCTAAACACTATTCGGAAAACCATTTGTTGAGGCCACTAGGATGAGTTATGATCCGACTTTAGGGATAGTTAGATTCAAGGAAGAAAATGATGAAGTTGCCTATCAAATGCCCTACAAAATTGAGCAGTACCGCCTTCTCTCTAATTTCGAAAAGGAACACAAGCTAGCGGCTTATTATAGGAATGAGGAGGATAGACGTAGAGGAGTAAAGTATGTAAAGAATAGAATGCTTGGTTTCTACAAAGAATGCTTGCAACTAGGTCCGGAATACAAAACTGGTTTAGAAGACGACCTAGAGAGTGGAACCAACGATGAGGTCACGTAGTAACCCATGACCTTGAGTCTAGCTAAAAGACTCGTAAATAAAGAAAAGCGCTTCTTGGGAGGCAACCCATGTTTTGTGTGATTTTATTTTTGTTTGTTTGTTATTTGCTTCCGTATGCATCCTAAATTTTTATTGTTGGTAGATCATGTTTCTCAACTAAATAGTGGAAATACTTTACTTTGTTGTTTTGGCCTAGTCTTAACTCCACCTAAAAGTATTTTTGCAAAAGATAAGTGTAAGGGGAAACCCCAAATATGTTTTTAAGAAACAAACCGATCATGATTCTACACAATATTAAATGAACATGTATATTCATAGTTGTTAGAGTCAAATGCTTGTATTGAGTCATAATGAAGTTTTGAAGGATTTTCCAGGAAGTAGGACCAAGTTTTTCCAGAAATTTTCCGGAAACTTAACATAAGAATTTATGCAGGTCACTTCTGACGGCGTCAAGAGTTAACTCTTGACGGCGTCAAGTGTAAAAATCTGGAAATTTTACCATTTTTGTTTTTCTAACGGAGTCTTATGGTTTTTGTGAATTATTAAATTTTATAATCTCCAGGAGATCTGCAAACTTCATTCCACAAGCATTATATCTTATCTTGTTTTCTAGGATTTTGTAACTTATATAGGATGCCACCGATTTTACGCGAGGTTGTTTTGTCTATTTTCTCAGGTTTTACAGGTTATGTATGACAAGAAGATGATTTATATTCTGGAAGGGAAGCTTTGATTGTTCATTTTCTTGGAGGAAGATTTAACCTGGTCACCTTATTATCCATACCGAGCGAATCAGGGGAGTATTTGATTTCATTCTTTTTACTTTTTCACTTTTACATTCTTTACTTGAACATTGGGGATAATGTTCATCTTAAGTGTAAGGGGAGGGTAAAAACATGATATCTTACATATGCACTTTTGTTTGAGTTTGTTTTTTCTAATGGTATATGTGTAATAAAACTATTAGAAATACTTGTTAGTGCAATTTTTGCGCCAAATTTAAATTTTTTTACAACATTTAGGAGTGAAACTTTAGCCATAGCAAGCGTCTCATGGATAGGAGATTGTATGACTAGCACATAATCGTATATTCAGAAAAATTTTCCACCCAAATATGTGAGGTTCGCATTTAGATTTGATAGGAAAAGCATTTACTATTAGTGCTTATGAGTGTACCGGTAGCATTTAGATTCTAGAACTTGCGTTAGTGATGCATCCCGAGACCGCTAGTGAGACTACATTCGTGTGGTAGGATTTACTACATGATAAGAGGCATTAGGATCACCCTTGTGTTAAACCCGTATCATAATTACTTGACCATTTAAGTCATATTACTTGGCTAGTTAAGTCAACTAATTTTTCCCACACCCTTAGCGTTGTACTCATTTTTAGTACACGAAACCCCTAGTACACCCCTCCGAGCCTATCTTTTCGTTTCTAACTTTAAGCATTTTACTTAAAGGAAGAATTTGTTACACCCCACTTAAATGTACACCCAAATCGCCTTAGCCTTCCGTGTATGCGCTCATTTTTAGTGCATTATTGTTATTTGTTAAACCCTAAGTTAACTATCTAATTGATTACATGGTTGCTAAGTCAAGTCATATCCTTGTACATATTGTTTTGGGACGATTGGGACTCATGGGTAAAGTACTTATTTTATGGAGTAATGGAGAAGTACATCATTTATTACCCCCATATGTACGTTAATCTTAAAAGTGCTCCAAGTGTTGTGATTTTCTTAATTCGAGTTATTAGATTAGTTAATTGTAAAGTATGTAAAAATTCAAGTGTAAGGGGAATTTCCATTCCCTATGATGTATTATTTTGGATAGTAGGGTAAGAGTGTATGCAAAAAAAAAAAAAAAAAAAAAAAAAATCGAAAAAATCAAGAAAAAGAAAAAAATAT
The DNA here is from genome assembly GCA_030686995.1 of Artemisia argyi. Taxonomy (NCBI): domain Eukaryota; kingdom Viridiplantae; phylum Streptophyta; class Magnoliopsida; order Asterales; family Asteraceae; genus Artemisia; species Artemisia argyi. The sequence goes on from CM060687.1 coordinate 78,558,621, forward strand.
ATATATAGAAAAGGAAAAGAGAAAAAACATATGGACTACCATCCCGTTTTATTCTATGTTTATTTTATGTCTTTGTTATTTTCCATTTATTAGCTTAAGACGAGTCTAGTCTTGGCTTAGCAATACCACATTGTACATGTAATTAACCAAGATTGTTAACTCGCCACCAGTAAAAACTTCCTTTATCCAACAAAACGGTGTATTTCATATCCCTACACCTAACGTTACAACCCTTTAAAAGACCTCTTTGATAGTTTATCCTAGGTGCTTACGCCATGTAGTGGAGGTTTGATCATTTCCCAAGCCTATGGTAATCTATTTTGCTATGACAGGTAGTGAGAGATATCTTTCGTTTCCATATTGTAATTTATACTTTATTACACCCGAGAGATGTGAGTATCTAAACACTATTTGTGAGGTGCTTGTGTATGACCTCCGTGCTTGTCTATTGGTCTTTAGTGGAACGATTATTTGTTGTAACTACTTTTATATTAGTGTTAAATGACCCCTAACTTGTATTTTGAGTAGAATAAAAGCACATTTGCTTGAGGATAAGCAAATCCCAAGTGTAAGGGTATATGATGAGGCGAAAAATGAACCACTTTTAGGGAGTCATTTAAGCCCGAAATTGACTTTATTTGATCAAATATTACCCTAAATTGTTCCTTTTGTGATTTTAGGTACTTTGGGAGTGAAATCTGGAGAAGGAAGCAATTCGGACGTTTTTGGAGCATAAAAGTGAAGAAAACGCCAAAGTCTTAATTTTCCTTGCTGGGAACAGTAGGTGACGGCGTCAAGAAGGAATCATTGACGGCGTCAAGAGCAAATTTCCATGACGATCCAGTACAGATTTGACGGCGTCACGAAGTAGGGCATCAAGAGTAAAATTCATGACGGCCTGGAAATGCATAATACATGACGGCGTCAAAAGTAGATCAAGGCAGTCCGAGAAGAGTTTTGGCGGCGAGGTGATGGCGTCACAAGCTTGGTCTTGACGCCGTCAGACCCTATTTCCTATATATAGTTTTCTAATTTTCACACATAAAAGAGAGAAGTTTTGGAGAAACCCTAAGTACGAACTTGGTGCGAATTTTAGAGGTTTTTCAAGGGTTCTAAGCCCTTGATACCTTTCATGTGTAATTGAGATAAGTGTTCTTTTAATTCAATCAATATGTCTATGTGTTGGTTGTCTATATCTTGTTCTTGTCTTAATTCCATCATGCTAGGCTAGATCTATCTTGTGTTTGCTTGGATCTAATGAAACCTAGATGTTAATTATGTGTTGATTACTTGTTTATAATTGTATTGGATGAATGAATTTGATGTTAGGCTTAAGAAAACTGGCAGATCTCAAAATGGTAACATGCTTGAACGTCTTAAGAAACATGAACCGATGTGCACTAGGTCTTTATTGGTTGTATTTAATGCATGAGCCACTGTTTATAATCCCTATGGTTGTGCTGGGCATGGTATAGGAGGAGATAAGAGCTCATAGAATTGGGGAGTTAAGTGCGCCACCCCATGACTGATATTAAGGAATACGATCCGTCATCCATGCAACTATAACAAGTAATTAACGTGTAAAAGATGTCTAGGGAGTAGTGAAATCTAAGTAAACACATTTTCTCCACTTATTGCTCACAACCTTAGTATAATTTAGTTTATTTTCATTTCTAGTATTTTATTTTGATTGCATCTTTAGTATTGGGTTAGTTGACTAGCAACTAATTCCGCCCAAATCCTTTAAACCTGAGATTTTTACTTGCTTTCTAAAAAATATAAAAATACAAAAATAATCATCCCTCACCTTTAGAACTAATATTTAGGTTTTCTAATCCTAGCGACACTATTCCTAGCTGAACGATCAATCCCCCGGTACTTGTCACTATACTATACTACAACGATCAGGTACACTGCCTGGTGGGGGTTGTAAGCTTCTCAAGATCCCTTGAGAGGTAAAGCCTGGTGCGATTCCCACGTATCAAAACCCTTGAAAAAGCTGGAAAATTTGACCTAGGGTTTTCCCTCAAAGTTGCACCCTCAAAGTTACACACTAATGAATGAAATTTGGAAAACTTTATATAGATTACAATGGGTGACGGCGTCATGTATTGGGTTGTGACGCCGTCAACTCGCCGCCATAATAAAAATCGTATTGCCTAGATCTGATTTTGACGCCGTCATGTATGAAATAGTTCTGGGCCGTCCCTAATACTTGGACCATGACGGCCTTGGGTGATGTCACAACTCGTAAATTCTGGTCTTTTCCCGAACTTTCACATTTACTATTCATCGGTTACTATTCATCATTTTACTATTCATTATTTTTTAGGTCAGTTTGATATTCTGAGAAGCGTTTTAAAATTTTACTATTCATAAAACACTATTCACCTCCGGAGAAAATTTGTCATTTATACGTGGGTTGCGTCATTTTTGTAAACGTATGGTTATCTACCTAAGAAACGTTATCTTATGAACTATTATTTTGAATAATTGATCCGACAATCCCAACTATGGTCCTAACACATTTTATACTCATAATAATGATATAAAAATTATAATATTAATTTACCCGGGGTTTTGGAAATTTATTTAATTGATATCATACGTTTAATATAATTACGACGGTTTTCGTAAAAACTAAACAATAATCATCCAAACACTCAATACTTGTACCCAACATATTTTTACAATTTTTATAACTTTATTATGTCCCGGTTAACTCCGTTAAAATTTATTTTTAGTTAGCTCGGTACCCGGTATCACCTAAACTACACAATATCTACTAATGTCTTACCAAACTCTTACATATCTTACACAAAATCTACCCTCCCGATCCCCATTTCTTACAAACTCTTACATGATTTGAAAATATTACCTTAGCATTAATGAATGCATTATTGATTCAATATATATATAATACATATAACCTAAACTTCACATTTCATCTCATTTCACAATACATCAACTAGCTACTTTCTATTTTTTTTCTCTCTTTTTCTCTTTTGGTCCACGGCACAACAAGAAGAGGAGGAAGAAACCATGGGTTTTCCAAGATCAAGTTCATTTCCATGTTCCTTTAGTTGTTCTTGTTAGGGTTTTGTGATAAAACTCTAGTTTTCTTTACATCATCATCTTCAAAACTCATCCAATCATCAAGTAAGCTTCAAGATCACTTGTTGATCTTTCCATACTTTCATTTTTCTAGTTTCATGTTGTTTATTCAAGATCTACATGCATATGTTAGTTATACCACTCATTTATATATATATATAACTTTTGAACTCTAGAAATGGATTATAGTTAGATCCTTGTTAGATCCACTTGGTTTATGATGTTTAGGAACCCATGACACCCTAAGAAGGTGTATGGTAAGATTAGACTAGATTTGTGGTGATTGAAAGTGGTTTGGTTGGATTAGAAACTAGATTGGAACACTAGAAATGACTTTTGAAACTATATTTGTACCTACTGTCCTCATTTTGAAATCGTGGGAAAATCAGTAGGTGGTGGGTAATTTTTGATCAAATATTTAGAAAATACTTTTAAAAACGAAACTTTTGGCGAAAGAACGGATTAAAACGAGTTAATAACGAAGGAGATATGATTTTCCGAATTTAACGACGAAAACTATTTTCTAAAAAACTGCATGCTGTTTAACAGTTTTCGACGGGCAAATAGAGGCATTAGACGTAACCTAGAGGAGCCGAGCTATCGAAAATATATTAGTATAGGTTAAGACGATTCCGGGGATATAAAAAACGAGTAAAATGAGCTTAAAACGACCAAGTTATACATGTTTTAAAATCGTCAAAACTATATATATATATTTAGTCACTACTAGAAATAATATAACTACATACTAAATAATATATTTTCTAGATTTCTTATTCAAGGAGTTTATTTTTAATTAACGAAATACGTACGACCCAAGGTTTATTTATGCGACCACTAGACGATATCTTAAGATTTTCAAAACGAGGAATATAACACTAACGTTTTTATATACGATATATTACGACAAGTTTTTATTAACCTAGTTGGACTTATTTTTCCTAAGTAGGGAAAATACTTTACTTTGACAATAACAATTATTTCCAAGTTATGAGTGGTATAGGTATCATGTGTATGCATATTCTCTTCATCACTTCATGATCTAAGTAGACCACTATCATTCATATTAGGTTGCGGTTAGAGATCGAACCTCATTTCTGTGTATCCACTTTTGTCATCGTAGCTATTCGCACCAGGTGAGTCATAGCCCCACTTTTACTCTTTATACTTGTTTTAACTCTTTGGGGGAGATACATGCTCAACTACTTGCTTACTAGTATAAATACTCAAAACATACTTTCTTGATACTCAAAACATTTATACTTGATTGTTTTATACTTGATTGTTTTATACTTGATTTCATACATACGTGATTGTGTTATACTTAACTGTGTTATGCTAAACTGTGATGGTGTATTCTTGAGACTTCCAATGGCCCCAGATTAAGTTGCTGGGCACAACCATGGAGACATACATACTTCCAATGGCCCCAGATTAAGTTGCTGGGCACAACCATGGAGATATACATACAAACGTGAGGTCTTCGGAGATGAAGTGTAGACTCACGACTAATTGCTTAACTGTTGTGATAAACTTATATACGTTTTACTCATACTATATATTGTAGCAGTGGGTTGTAAACACACAGGTTACAAGGCTCTTATGGCGGGACTTTTAACTGAGTGGATTTACGATGCCTTTGCTGGGAAACCTTCATACATATGCATAAACTATATTTGTTAAACAAACTCTATGAACTCAACAACCTCGTGTTGACACTTTAGCATGTATTTTCAGGTTGTAACCGATGGCACGCTATAGGAGGTTTTGGCAGGGCATGGCATGGTCATAGAAGACTCTGATTTTTTATATGGGGACCGTTTTTAACTATTTTAAGGGCCTACTTCCGCACTACTTTTAACGATGTAAATACAATATTTTTGACTTAACTTTTTTATTCTAAATGATTGAAGTGAAAACCATTTTTGAACTTGTGTTGTAATACCAATTGAGTTACACCCCAGCTACACGTATGCTTCCGCTGGACCCCATTTTAGGGGTGTGACAGATTGGTATCAGAGCTTCGGCTATAGCGAACTAAGTGTTTTTAAAACCTAGACTATAGCTACTTTTATGAAAAACTTAACCCTATGACCGTCACGTGCCTGCCTGCCAAGCTGAAGCCTCATTGTGGTTTGTTGCTGACTTAGGTGATGAGATTTGTGTCTCATTATCTGGTATATTATATTCACTTATTCTAGTTGATTACTATAATTGTCTTTCATATAAGCATGTTCACGTATCTTATATGTCACCCTGTTAGGTTTCTCCTTGCATAGTTTCATCATTTGACCTCGAGTTTGGTCACCTGCCTTAGTCTTTCTGAACGTCTTGGTATTTGTGAAGGACATAGTATTAGTATAACTGAGCTGAGTATTTCAAAATTCATGGAACCTCGGTGGAATATAGACTAGTCACCTATATTCAACCCGGGATAGTGGGACATAGGCTGACTACCTATATCCGACTCAGAAATGAATTTTGTAACACTGAGAATGGTTATAATAAAATTCTGTCTGGATTGAATCCTCAACTCAATTTCCTAATGCTTCATCTATGTGTGTGTATACCCTCGTTGTTAGAACGCTTATACTTTTCCTCACCTTGTGAACCGCCGCCTGAAAGCACGTCAACTGGTCATTTCATCTCATGAATCTTCACCTTTATAACACTTCGGAGACCAATGTTAACTGAACTTCGGGACGAAGTTCCCTTAAGGAGTAGAGACTGTCACAACTCGTAAATTCTGGTCTTTTCCCGAATTTTCACATTTACTATTCATCGGTTACTATTCATCATTTTACTATTCATCATTTTTGAGGTCAGTTTGATATTCTGAGAAGCGTTTTAAAATTTTACTATTCATAAAACACTATTCACCTCCGGAGAAAATTTGTCATTTATACGTGGGTTGCGTCATTTTTGTAAACGTACGGTTATCTACCTAAGAAACGTTATCTTATGAACTATTATTTTGAATAATTGATCCGACAATCCCAACTATGGTCCTAACACATTTTATACTCATAATAATGATATAAAAATTATAATATTAATTTACCCGGGGTTTTGGAAATTTATTTAATTGATATCATACGTTTAATATAATTACGACGGTTTTCGTAAAAACTAAACAATAATCATCCAAACACTCAATACTTGTACCCAACATATTTTTACAATTTTTATAACTTTATTATGTCCCGGTTAACTCCGTTAAAATTTATTTTTAGTTAGCTCGGTACCCGGTATCACCTAAACTACACAATATCTACTAATGTCTTACCAAACTCTTACATATCTTACACAAAATCTACCCTCCCCATTTCTTACAAACTCTTACATGATTTGAAAATATTACCTTAGCATTAATGAATGCATTATTTATTCAATATATATATAATACATATAACCTAAACTTCACATTTCATCTCATTTCACAATACATCAACTAGCTACTTTCTATTTTTTTTTCTCTCTTTTTCTCTTTTGGTCCATGGCACAACAAGAAGAGGAGGAAGAAACCATGGGTTTTCCAAGATCAAGTTCATTTCCTTGTTCCTTTAGTTGTTCTTGTTAGGGTTTTGTGATAAAACTCTAGTTTTCTTTACATCATCATCTTCAAAACTCATCCAATCATCAAGTAAGCTTCAAGATCACTTGTTGATCTTTCCATACTTTCATTTTTCTAGTTTCATGTTGTTTATTCAAGATCTACATGCATATGTTAGTTATACCACTCATTTATATATATATATATATATATATATATATATATATATATATATATATATATATATCACTTTTGAACTCTAGAAATGGATTATAGTTAGATCCTTGTTAGATCCACTTGGTTTATGATGTTTAGGAACCCATGACACCCTAAGAAGGTGTATGGTAAGATTAGACTAGATTTGTGGTGATTGAAAGTGGTTTGGTTGGATTAGAAACTAGATTGGAACACTAGAAATGACTTTTGAAACTATATTTGTACCTACTGTCCTCATTTTGAAATCGTGGGAAAATCAGTAGATGGTGGGTAATTTTTGACCAAAGATTTAGAAAATACTTTTAAAAACGAAACTTTTGGCGAAAGAACGGATTAAAACGAGTTAATAACGAAGGAGATATGATTTTCCGAATTTAACGACGAAAACTATTTTCTAAAAAACTGCATGCTGTTTGACAGTTTTCGACGGGCAAATAGAGGCGTTAGACGTAACCTAGAGGAGCCGAGCTATCGAAAATATATTAGTATAGGTTAAGACGATTCTGGGGATATAAAAAACGAGTAAAATGAGCTTAAAACGACCAAGTTATACATGTTTTAAAATCGTCAAAACTATATATATATATTTAGTCACTACTAGAAATAATATAACTACATACTAAATAATATATTTTCTAGATTTCTTATTCAAGGAGTTTATTTTTAATTAGCGAAATACGTACGACCCAAGGTTTATTTATGCGACCACTAGACGATATCTTAAGGTTTTCAAAACGTGGAATATAACACTAACGTTTTTATATACGATATATTACGACAAGTTTTTATTAACCTAGTTGGACTTATTTTTCCTAAATAAGGAAAATACTTTACTTTGACAATAACAATTATTTCCAAGTTATGAGTGGTATAGGTATCATGTGTATGCATATTCTCTTCATCACTTCATGATCTAAGTAGACCACTATCATTCATATTAGGTTGCGGTTAGAGATCGAACCTCATTTCTGTGTATCCACTTTTGTCATCGTAGCTATTCGCACCAGGTGAGTCATAGCCCCACTTTTACTCTTTATACTTGTTTTAACTCTTTGGGGGAGATACATGCTCAACTACTTGCTTACTAGTATAAATACTCAAAACATACTTTCTTGATACTCAAAACATTTATACTTGATTGTTTTATACTTGATTTCATACATACGTGATTGTGTTATACTTAACTGTGTTATTCTAAACTGTGATGGTGTATTCTTGAGACTTCCAATGGCCCCAGATTAAGTTGCTGGGCACAACCATGGAGACATACATACTTCCAATGGCCCCAGATTAAGTTGCTGGGCACAACCATGGAGACATACATACTTCCAATGGCCCCATATTAAGTTGCTGGGCACAACCATGGAGATATACATACAAACGTGAGGTCTTCGGAGATGAAGTGTAGACTCACGACTAATTGCTTAACTGTTGTGATAAACTTATATACGTTTTACTCATACTATATATTGTAGCAGTGGGTTGTAAACACACAGGTTACAAGGCTCTTATGGCGGGACTTTTAACTGAGTGGATTTACGATGCCTTTGCTGGGAAACCTTCATACATATGCATAAACTATATTTGTTAAACAAACTCTATGAACTCACCAACCTCGTGTTGACACTTTAGCATGTATTTTCAGGTTGTAACCGATGGCACGCTACAGGAGGTTTTGGCAGGGCATGGCATGGTCATAGAAGACTCTGATTATTTATATGGGGACCGTTTTTAACTATTTTAAGGGCCTACTTCCGCACTACTTTTAACGATGTAAATACAATATTTTTGACTTAACTATTTTATTCTAAATGATTGAAGTGAAAACCATTTTTGAACTTGTGTTGTAATACCAATTGAGTTACACCCCAGCTACACGTATGCTTCCGCTGGACCCCATTTTGGGGGTGTGACAGGTGACGCCATCATGTCCAATGCACAAAACTCTCTGGATCGTCACGTGTATTTCCCACATCCACCTCTTTTGTTACTCTTGACGCCGTCATTAAGGAAGTTGTGATGCCGTCAGGTACTGTTCCCAGCAAGGAAAATTGAGACTTTGCCGTTTTCTTCACTTTTATACTCCAGAAACGTCCAAAATGCTTCCTTTCCAGATTTATCTCCAAAAGTACCTAAAATGACAAAAGGAACAATTTAGGGCAATATTTGATCAAATAATCATGAATCCGGGCTTAAATGACCCCCTAAAAGTGGTTCACTTTTCGCCTCATCAGTGTGTGTCATTCTCCTTGTAGTATGTATTTACTATTTACTTAATCTACACACCGTGCCAGTCTCTCAGGTTGAACCCCCACCTTATGTTAGATTAGGATTAATTAGACTAACTTTAGAATTAAAATACTGATAGATACTTAAATGTTAATGTTCCACTCTTAGTGATCGACATCTACTTACCAACTAGGCTACATTGATCGGGTACATTGCCCGTTAGTGTTCGTTATTTGTTAAATCAGATAAATATAAATTTAAAACTTCATAATTAAAATCTATACCTACAATGAAAGACGTATCAACTACTATTGGAAAATGACCCATTTGTCTAAATAAGATGTAGAAATATTATTTACGGGATAGAAACATATGATATATAAAAAAGAACGTAAGACCCAAACCTTAGAAAACTTATAAATAGGGCTTGTTATTACTTTTAAGACTTGACAAAACTAAATTTTAGATTTTTATAAACTTACAAAAATGTGTATAATGTCAAAAGTATATAAATAACTTTATAAAAGTTATTTAGTATGTTCTCAATATATATATAAATCTAAGACGCGTTTACTATGTTCTTAGGTTGTCATTAAAGCTCGCGACTTCTCGACACATTTTATATCGTTGTAATCCACTGCTTATCACTACGGTAAGTTTATAGCCTCAATTTTTATTTAATTTTTTTATAAACTCTTCGGGGGAGACACATGCTAAATTATTTTTATTATGGACAAATATTTACAAATTGTATACTTTCCTAAATGTATTATTGCTAGTGCCTAAGTATCTTTATGCCATAAGTCCCCCATTTCATGAATCATTAATCACTTGTGTGTGGGCGCAAATATTATGGATAGGCCTATCAGGATTGATGAATCCCGTTTGTGTTAGCCGGATAGATAACCAAATGCACTATATTTCAAATACAAAGTATATGCCAAGTACCAACATGGGGCCATTATTATTCTATATATCATTGTTGATATATACAGTTAATTTTGAGTGCCATAAGATTAGATCAATAATAACTATTTGAATAATAATTAAACACCTCGCAAATATTACTATAACTCTGAAAACTTATTGTCCATTACTATAAACCTATTAATTCACGGGATAATGCCAAAATTGCCCTAGTTGCCCAATTGATTTGCGTTTTTGCCCTTCGCTCAGAAAGTTCTGAAACTACCCATTGGGCAACCGGGCAACTTTTTTTAGCCAACGAGGGGATGCCAAGTGTCTGAAATTTTGGGCAACTTTTATATTTTGTGGGTAACTTGTGTATTTTTTGGGCAACTTGAGACACTTGGCGTTTGAAACACTAGAGTTGCCTGATTGCCTAGTGCGTAGTTTCAGAACTTTCTATTTTAAGGGAAAAAAAGCAAATTATGTATGTTGATATAAATAATGCCTGAAAAGGTTATTAATATCTCTCAATAAACCTATGTTTTGATAATCACAAAACTAAAATCAAATTAAGTCAAGATTAAGACGTAAACAAGTATTTGGTAACAAATATTTACCTCTACATCTTATATCACTTAAGGTATGCATAAACTAAGCATCTTATGCATTACATGATCAAAGGAAATTTTGTCTTAAGACATAACATCTTATAAAATGATATAAACATTTTATATATATATTTGTAAATCATTTTTGGTAATGCTATATTAAACCACAAAGATATGATTTCAAATTTCCAACCAAAAAGGGCAAATTTTATCCAGAAAAACTTTTCCAACGTTCAGGAGGGCGGCCCCCTTAATTTACTAGGCGGCCCCCTTAATGATTAAGGGGACCAGCCTATAATTAAGGGGACCGGCACGCTCCCGAACAGTAAAATTTGGCCCTATAAATATTAGATCATTTTACACATTTTTCTCACCTTTTTGCACTATAAACTTTCTGATCCAACCTTCCTCTCTAGATCTAAAATTCTTTGATCATATAATTCATAAGTATTTGTTTCCAAGTGATCCAAAGCTTCATCCATTCAAGTGCAAGAAGAAGAACACTCCTCTACATCCATCTAATTGTAGTAGTGTTGTGAATAGCTAGATTCATATTGTAGTTGTGGTAGATATTTGTAAAAGTGTTGTGTAAATTTGTTGTGTGTAGAAAATAGGTGTGTTGAAAAGTAGTTTAGTAGTTGTGAATTAGTTGTGCATAGAAGAAGGTGTGAAGTTGTGAAGGTGTAAAGAAGGTGTGAAGCCTTGAACAAGTCGTGAAGTTGTGAAGAAGGTGTGAAGCCTTGAAGAAGTCGTGAGATTGGTTCTAGCTACGATTAGAACTCGACATTTAGCTTAGTGTCGTTAACTCGTGTAAGCCAAGGTGTGTAAGGTTTCTCCACCATAAGGATTTTGTTGACATAGTGAAGAAACTCTCGAGTGTGATACTCGGGGAGTGGAGTAAGGCAAGGAAGGTATCCTTGTAGCCGAACCACTATAAATTCGCGTGTTGTGATTTGATCTTTCTAACTCTATCTTTTGTTCATTACATTTCAATACTTTCATTATTACATTAGAATTGCTTATATTGGTTGTTATTTGAATTCACTTGAGATCGAATCGAAAGTTTTTAATAAGCTACAAAATATTTTAGTAATAAACTTTTAAAAGGACGTAAAACTACTCAACCCCCCTTATAGTTTTCCACAATTGGTATCAGGAGCCACGTCTAGCATGATCTTTAAAATATATTATATTTTAAAACTTGTAACAATCTATGGAATCTGAAAAATATTTAGAAGGGCAATCTATGCAAAGGCCACCACTATTTGAAAGTGATGGATTTTTATATTGGAAAAATCGATTCGAAACTTATGTGAAGTCAAAAGATCTAGATCTTTAGCATGTTATTACTAATGGTGATTTTTTACCTATTCAAAATAACCCTGAAACTCAGAAAGATGAAATCGTACCTTTTGAAAAACAAAATGATGATTTAAAAAGAAAACTTGCTAAAAATAATGAAGCAAAAATGGTTATTTATAATGCGCTACCACGTAAAGAGTACGAAAGGATCTTTATGTGTGAAACCGCAAAAGAAATTTGGAACTCTTTACTAATAACTCACCAAGATAATAGTCAAGTCAAAGATAATAAGATAGATCTACTTGTTCAACAATATGAGCAATTCACGATTCCGGAAGAGGAATCAATTGATAATGCTTTTGCTAGATTTAACACTATCATCACAAGTTTAAAGGCACTTGATGAGAATTTTTCTAGTAAGAATTTTGTTAGGAAGTTTCTTAGGGCTCTTCATCCAAAATGGTGAGCTAAAGTGACGGCTATTGAAGAATCGAAGAATTTGTCAACATTGCAAGTTGATGAATTAATTGAAAATCTAAAAGTTTACGAAGTCATCATTAAGAAGGACTCCGAAATGGTCAAAGAAAAACGAGCGCAAAGCAAGTCAATCGCCTTGAAAGTTAGAAAGGAATCTAGTATCGAAGACAACTCATCTTCCGAAAGTGATGACGAAGAATACGCCATGGCCGTAAGAGATTTCAAGAAATTCTTCAAAAGGCGAGGAAGATTCGTAAGACAACCGCATGATGAAAAGAAAACATTTCAAAAGAGTAAAGATGACAAGAACAACAAGATTGAAAGAAAGTGTTTCAAGTGTAGTGATCCAAATCACCTCATCGGAAAATGTCCAATGATGACAAGAGATCAAAATCAAAGAGCTTTTGTTGGATGTAACACCCCAACCCGATAAGGGTAGAAGTATTACATTACAGTGACATATCAGAACAAACACAAGCATATGATTTATACATACAAAAGAAATTCAGGGTTTACAAATGGAAAATCTGATACTACAAGGTTACAAAAATAAATACTAAGTCTAATGAGGTGAAACTTCTTCTAATCATCTCTAGTCCAGCGTAACTATCAAAGCATAGTCTTCTAAGTCCAGTCACACTCTCTTCCCATAACCCAGCTTCCTACTAAAACCTGCCGCAGGAAAAGGAAATGCGGCTGAGCTTAAAAAGCCCAGTGAACAGATACATATACAAAGCAATGATAATGAAACAGAACTGAAATATAGTGCATTGGGGAAATAGAATATGGAATAGATAAAAGAGTAATAGAATAGAAAGAAGAAAGGATAGTCATCTACCACGAGCCCAAAACTCAAAGTCATATCTCAACATCATAATCTCAAAGTCATAATCTCACAATCAGAGGGGATACCTCTCAGGCAACCAGATAATATGAGGGGTGTCCTCATGTATCAACAGGGGTGGAGTGGTCAGCTCCCAGGGGTTGTGAAAGGCGTGTATTGCACACAGCACCAGTCACCTCAAAGTCAACTCAAAGTCATAGTTAAATCCACTAAGCATACATATCTAGGATTGCAATCCATACGCCCCTTACTCAAAGTCAATCTCAAAGTCATATACTCAAAGTCATAATGGCCATAATAATAATCATAAAAAGGGACGGCGTGAGAAATCACTCACCCACACAGGAGTCATGCCAGTGGTGCATCACAGACATGCCTATGGTACCTCCATAGGTAGGAAAAAAACATAAATGGCTCGGGTATCAAACTAAGAGTCAGGTCTCAAAGTCATACAAAAGGTCATATAGCAAAGGTGCATCTCAAGGTCATGTCTCAAGGTCATCTCAAAGTCATAATATCAGAAGTCATATCAATGGTTCAGAATATCCAAGGTTCATTCCCAAAGGTTCATTTCAAAAGATTCGTTATTAAGTTTCGTAAGTTCAAAATAAAATGTGAAAGTGTTAAGAGAAAACAGATTAAAAAAAAACTCTAATAGTCATTTACCCATTCCATCTCAAAGATCTCCCTTTTTAAACATTCTTCATAAAAGTCAATTAATCCTTCATTTAAAATGGTTTCGTTTCAAAATCATAGAGTGTCATTTCAAAACATTTTCCTTCCATAACATCAAGTTATATTTTCAAAAGGTTTTCATATCAAATTATCATAAAAGATGAACCAGAGATGTCGGATATTTAAAGGTCAGAAGTCATAGCAACGAAATCAAATCAGAGGCTAACATATCAAAGCTTAACAGGAATCAGAGGAAGTTCACAACAGAAGGGAGCATAGCAATGGCTTGGGGAATCTTAACTGAATCATAGCTCAAAGTCATAAGAAGAATATAGGAGCCCTTACTGAAAAGGCAGAGTATCCGTACCTTATTGCAAAGCACAATTGAAACAAACACAGAAATGGAAAGGGCTCAAGATCTCTCCTTCTTCACACCTAGAGGAGAAGAGGGGGAATCATAATTCATTCTTTAAATGCATATCTTTCCATTTTAAGTAACTTTCCATTTTTAGTCGGTTTCCATAAATATTAAGTTTCCACTTTTAGAAAGTTTCCATATATGGTAAGTTTCCATATTTAGTAAGTTGGATTAATCATCATTATTTATGGAAATAAAGTATCTTTTAGCACATTTACCCATTTAGTCCTTGGGATTTCACAACTTTACATTTTATACCCTTTACTTTCCAAGATTACACTTTAAACCTTTTTGTATTCAAAGTCACACATTAAACCCTTAACTTATCCATTTTACATAATGAGTACTTATTTTATTAAGTTATTCGAATGGATCCTCAATTTTTCATAATTTATACTTTAAGTCCCTCAAGTTATAAAAGTTACATATTTAACCCTTTAATTTAAAATTTCAACTTTTAATTATTACTAATTACATATTATGCCATTAAATTATCAAAATGACACATAAATCCGTGAATATATTAAATTACTCCAAACAGCCTTAAGTTTCCAGAAATTACATATTTAGTCCCTCTCTTTTAATTATTTTCAAAACAAACCCTAATTAGGTTTAAAAATACATTTTAATCCTTTAATATGCAAAATTTACACTTGGCACCCTTATCTTATATTTTATTCGAAAAGTACACAGCCCAGAATAAGTTCTAAAAATAACCCACAAGTTTTAAAAGTTACAAAACTCACCCAAAACTTTTTAACCAAATCGTATAAACATAAAATCATAGGATTAAAAACCCTAATCAAAACTAATCCATTTTCAATCATTAAACATCATTAAAAATCACCAATACAAGCCCTAATTCTCAAAAAAATCAGATCGCATGAATTTTCCTTTTTCTTTTTATACGATTTATGCAAAATTCATTAAACCCAAAAATAATTCGAAACAAAGGATTTAGGTTACAATAATTCTTTCCAATAATTTTCCAGGTCATAATACATTATAAAAAGCGTATAATAATTTTATTAATAATTATTATGGATCGGAATATATATTTCACAATAAAGCACGTTTTTAGGGTTTTAAATCACGAAATCGATGTAGAGCATGCATGGATCGAATGGAACATTTTAGATGATGTTAATAGGATGTAAGGGACCTGAGAAAAATACCAAACCAATATTCGAACGTGTGGGATAGGCTGTGCGAATTGTTGTGTACGCGTATAGGCAATTCGAACCCAAAATGCTCACGCCTTCACCGACGACCTTCCAACCTTGTAAACATTTTTCGTGGGTTGTATATGATGTAAGGATCACAAGAAAAATAAGAAAAGAATTTTGTAGAGGTCGAATGATGTATAAACGATTTACCTTGTTTCTTGGCTCGACAAAAAGAAAAGTAGTACCATGATCGAACCAAGCCTCCACAAATCAAAAAGGGATTTTTCTAGTACCTCTTGGATGATGATGGATCACAGAAAATTGCTTGAGGATTATGGGGTTGTCGAATGGAGGCTTAGGAATTATTTGTGTGTTTTTCTTTCAATCGGAAATTAGGTTTAGGGAGAAATATGGTATGGATTGATTTTTAAGTGGGGATTGCCGATCCTAGGGGAGGGCTTGGGCCAAAAGTTTCGGCCCTTTAGTTGAGGAAATTGATTTGATGATTATTTTCCATATTTATCAATATTTAAATCATTTAAATAAATATTAAAACCATTTATTATTAATTCGGTCCATAGAGGGGTAATTTGGTAATTTCACAACTTGTATAAATGTTAAATGTAATTGTTAAAATTATTTGGATACATACTTGTGCATTGTTTGAAGTTTGGGATTTATTTGGAGACTTTAATAAGCTTTTAATTAAGTTTTAACTTGTAGGGGCATTTTGGTCTTTTCACCTGTTCTCGGATTTTAGGTGTTACAACTTCTTCCCCTCTAAAAAGAAAAATTTCGTCCTCGAAATTTGAATTCGCAAAGTTAGACGAAGTCGTAGCAAACCGCAAACGGTCATTACAAACATTCCCACGCTCGGGGAGGTTCTTCCAAAAAGATCTTCAGACCAATTAGTTTCTCATGACTCGTAACTATTGTCAAAACAGTTTCAGATTTCCCAGAAAGGCATATCATATTGAATTTGAATCAAAAGGATGATGTACCAAACATAACGGATGATAATCGAATTCTCCAGGAAGAGGTATAAAAATTCATAGGATTACAACGAATTGATTAGGCGAATCAGATGAGAATACATTGAATCGTAGCAAACATGGGGTGATATAAGGTTTAACTCTTCAGCTTCTCAATTAGTCATGGCTTTTAGATAACCTTCCAAAGGTATTCTCATAAACGAACAGATCTCATTTCCTCAAAGTCCACAATCACATATTTTACTCATAGTAGATCATAATGAACAACTTCACGAATGCGAATCGTATACGGACAGAAAGCATATCGTTAGATATCGTCAACGGCAGAAATTTCATAATGGAACCTAAGATTCTTATCAGAAGTTGCAAAGATCAGCAAAACACGTGTCGAGAGTCCAAACGTATCGAATCGTATAACAAGGACAACATATCAAACGTATAGGTAGAATGAACCTAAAGTCTCACTAAACTCAGATGATCTTGATCAGATGCCAGAATTCTAAAGCTTCTAAGGCACTTCTTAAAATATCATATGCCCACCATAAGTGCACGTTATATGATGTAAGTATTATCACGTTGGCCAGGCGTCATAATACTGGCATCATATACATATGCCCTCATGCTGGTCATACTTTTTCTCAAGTCGTGAACCACACAAACTTATCTAAATCCACTTAGTCCACCTACATTCTCAGAGGTCCAAAATCAAACAACATAACTAAGAGAACGAAATTACTCGAAGAGTAACGGAAATCTGAGAATGTCATTCAAAATTAAGGTACGTCATCAATAGCGTCAATCCTTTACAGAATCATCTCGTCTAAACACAATGTCCGCTTCAAAATCCGTCCACTCAAATACAAATTTCAAAATTTCTTCCAAGTTGGGGTAGCCTGTTTACTCTTGTCTATCTTACCTCATGGTTAAAAGAATTTAAAACTCGAGTCTGGTTCCTCCGGTCTTCAGCAGCTCCTCTTGGTAGTGTGGTATCGTAACGGCAGTCTCTGACGCAATTACTGTGCATCCCTCCATCTGCAGGTCTGCTTCTGCTCTCAATTCATCTTAGTACAACTAAAATGAATAGAGAAACAAGACTGCGTGTTTTCGACAAGTCTTCTAACATAGCTCCAGGTTTTAAGGTACATGATGTTGTTGTCGACTCCAGGTTGTGTGTTGAATGGTTCGTCTTCTTTGGTCTGGTTGTCTTGATGCCCAAACTGAAATCTTCACGTGTTGCATGATGTATGATTGAGCACTATCCCAGTTCCTCTCTTCTTCTTGTATGCTTCTTCCATGATAATGCTTGTCGCAACCATCTTCTACTACTCTTCCACCAGGTTTCTAACTCCGATGACGGTCTTCAATCTCACCAATAATCTCTATGTTCTTCTTTCGTTTTAGAACACAACACCATGTCATACTATGACAATTTGTCCAAAACATGCGAAAAACATGATTATTCTAGCCAACACCATTGGTATCATTCAAGCTCATAAATGTTATAACGAGTGCAAAGGCAACTTCAGAAATCATCTCAGGAAATTTTCACATCGCCTTCTTTCTTCTTCAAGAACTGAAATACTTCACAAAGGTTACTCTCGGTTAGTTAACCCCATTCTTGGAAGTTCTTGTGGTTGCTTCCCCAGTCCTTCAAATCTAAAATGAGGAAATCAGATGCGGAGTTTCAAAGGAAGACCAAATAATTATTGATACTCGGAAATAGATAATGATTAGTGATAGTGGTACGTTTAAGTTCACGATAGTCGATACGTCATTGCATACTTCTCTTGTTCTTCTTCATAAACAAACAAGAGTATCCAAAGAGAATCACAAAGGGTTAACAAAAATCATACTCCATCAGCTCCTTCAATCTCTCAACTTCTATGGCACCATGGTTTCTTCAACTGAGATCAGTTCAAAGGAGTACCAAAAAGGTTCATCAGAGAATACCGAAAAATCTTCGTAGAACAAAATATTTTCCAATAGTCGAACTTTCTAAGGGTTGATAATAATGGTTTTCAGGAAAGACTTGATAATCATATGAGTTCGGGGTTGGTGTTTCCATAGTGGCAGAAATTTTAGTAGATGTAGAGAATCATCATAACGAAATAGGGTGAAGCAGATTTTTAAGGTCACATTTCAGTTATGGTAGTCTATGGTATCTTCACGAATAGCCATTCAGTCCAAAAGACCGTACAATCAGACATCTCAAAGTCAAAGGATTCATAGAGTGAATACAGTCGTCAAATCATACAGATAGTTCATATATCAGAGTCAAGTACATGGTTCAACAAAAATGTTGGGATGGATAAACGAACAGTTCAATGTGTGGGAATTTCGTTTAGCTTCTTAGCATAAGCGACAGGTAGGATGTGTATCATTGGTAATATGAACATCGTATAATTGTCAATTGTGAGATGTACAGAATCTCAGTTATCAGCATCATCATGCTTAGTTAACAGATCCATACAAAGATAGTCTTTACATCATACCCTTCCAAAGGAAATGGTTGGCAGGACAAGGTTCATCATTCAAGGAGAGGAAACAAAACGTCTTATATTCGTGGTTCATAATTACCAGGATTCTCATAGGAGTAGTAATGGATCATACAGAGTTAAGTAGTATCGGGTGGTACATTCATACCCATCACAAGTAATGAATTTACAGAATGTGTCGAACACATTGTGGTTGAATGACCTACGATGTGGTCGAAAAGGTGTCAAACAGCTTATCAACAAATCGGAGGCGGAGATCAAAATCTGAAGGTGAAACTTAAATGTGTAAGGTATCCAGGTAGCTTTCCGAGGTATTCCAAACTTACTCGGTTACTAAGCTTAAGTTGCAAAACTTCTAACTTCTGAAACAAAGGTCCTTATAAGGCTTATCTAAGAGCAAAGGCACGATCAGAGTGATGCGGAAGCAAATGATACTTACATAAATGTCTTAGTCTACCCATTCCTCACTGGTAATAACTTGGGTTCCTATGGGGAATCCTAAGGTAAAGTTTCAAAGGTTGTCTTATGAGCGCCTACAGTGGAAACTTAGGGGTCCAAACTTCACAGGTCAAGGGTAAATGTATTACGAATCGCAGCCTGGGCTCTGATACCATAATTGTAACACCCCAACCCGATAAGGGTAGAAGTATTACATTACAGTGATATATCAGAACAAACACAAGCATATGATTTATACATACAAAAGAAATTCAGGGTTTACAAATGGAAAATCTGATACTACAAGGTTACAAAAATAAATACTAAGTCTAATGAGGTGAAACTTCTTCTAATCATCTCTAGTCCAGCGTAACTATCAAAGCATAGTTTTCTAAGTCCAGTCACACTCTCTTCCCATAACCCAGCTTCCTACTAAAACCTGCCGCAGGAAAAGGAAATGCGGCTGAGCTTAAAAAGCCCAGTGAACAGATACATATACAAAGCAATGATAATGAAACAGAACTGAAATATAGTGCATTGGGGAAATAGAATAAGGAATAGATAAAAGAGTAATAGAATAGAAAGAAGAAAGGATAGTCATCTACCACGAGCCCAAAACTCAAAGTCATATCTCAACATCATAATCTCAAAGTCATAATCTCAAAGTCATAATCTCACAATCAGAGGGGATACCTCTCAGGCAACCAGATAATATGAGGGGTGTCCTCATGTATCAACAGGGGTGGAGTGGTCAGCTCCCAGGGGTTGTGAAAGGCGTGTATTGCACACAGCACCAGTCACCTCAAAGTCAACTCAAAGTCATAGTTAAATCCACTAAGCATACATATCTAGGATTGCAATCCATACGCCCCTTACTCAAAGTCAATCTCAAAGTCATATACTCAAAGTCAAAATGGCCATAATAATAATCATAAAAAGGGACGGCGTGAGAAATCACTCACCCACACATGAGTCATGCCAGTGGTGCATCATAGACATGCCTATGGTACCTCCATAGGTAGGAAAAAAACATAAATGGCTCGGGTATCAAACTAAGAGTCAGGTCTCAAAGTCATACAAAAGGTCATATAGCAAAGGTGCGTCTCAAGGTCATGTCTCAAGGTCATCTCAAAGTCATAATATCAGAAGTCATATCAATGGTTCAGAATATCCAAGGTTCATTCCCAAAGGTTCATTTCAAAAGATTCGTTATTAAGTTTCGTAAGTTCAAAATAAAATGTGAAAGAGTTAAGAGAAAACAGATTAAAAAAAAACTCTAATAGTCATTTACCCATTTCATCTCAAAGATCTCCCTTTTTAAACATTCTTCATAAAAGTCAATTAATCCTTCATTTAAAATGGTTTCGTTTCAAAATCATAGAGTGTCATTTCAAAACATTTTCCTTCCATAACATCAAGTTATATTTTCAAAAGGTTTTCATATCAAATTATCATAAAAGATGAACCAGAGATGTTGGATATTCAAAGGTCAGAAGTCATAGCAACGAAATCAAATCAGAGGCTAACATATCAAAGCTTAACAGGAATCAGAGGAAGTTCACAACAGAAGGGAGCATAGCAATGGCTTGGGGAATCTTAACTGAATCATAGCTCAAAGTCATAAGAAGAATATAGGAGCCCTTACTGAAAAGGCAGAGTATCCATACCTTATTGCAAAGCACAATTGAAACAAACACAGAAATGGAAAGGGCTCAAGATCTCTCCTTCTTCACACCTAGAGGAGAAGAGGGGGAATCATAATTCATTCTTTAAATGCATATCTTTCCATTTTAAGTAACTTTCCATTTTTAGCCGGTTTCCATAAATATTAAGTTTCCACTTTTAGAAAGTTTCCATATATGGTAAGTTTCCATATTTAGAAAGTTTCCATATTTAGTATGTTGGATTAATCATCATTATTTATGGAAATAAAGTATCTTTTAGCACATTTACCCATTTAGTCCTTGGGATTTCACAACTTTACATTTTATACCCTTTACTTTCCAAGATTACACTTTAAACCTTTTTGTATTCAAAGTCACACATTAAACCCTTAACTTATCCATTTTACATAATGAGTACTTATTTTATTAAGTTATTCGAATGGATCCTCAATTTTTCATAATTTATACTTTAAGTCCCTCAAGTTATAAAAGTTACATATTTAACCCTTTAATTTAAAATTTCAACTTTTAATTATTACTAATTACATATTATGCCATTAAATTATCAAAATGACACATAAATCCGTGAATATATTAAATTACTCCAAACAGCCTTAAGTTTCCAGAAATTACATATTTAGTCCCTCTCTTTTAATTATTTTCAAAACAAACCCTAATTAGGTTTAAAAATACATTTTAATCCTTTAATATGCAAAATTTACACTTGGCACCCTTATCTTATATTTTATTCGAAAAGTACACAGCCCAGAATAAGTTCTAAAAATAACCCACAAGTTTTAAAAGTTACAAAACTCACCCAAAACTTTTTAACCAAATCGTATAAACATAAAATCATAGGATTAAAAACCCTAATCAAAACTAATCCATTTTCAATCATTAAACATCATTAAAAATCACCAATACAAGCCCTAATTCTCAAAAAAATCAGATCGCATGAATTTTCCTTTTTCTTTTTATACGATTTATGCAAAATTCATTAAACCCAAAAATAATTCGAAACAAAGGATTTAGGTTACAATAATTCTTTCCAATAATTTTCCAGGTCATAATACATTATAACAAGCGTATAATAATTTTATTAATAATTATTATGGATCGGAATATATATTTCACAATAAAGCACGTTTTTAGGGTTTTAAATCACGAAATCGATGTAGAGCATGCATGGATCGAATGGAACATTTTAGATGATGTTAATAGGATGTAAGGGACCTGAGAAAAATACCAAACCAATATTCGAACGTGTGGGATAGGCTGTGCGAATTGTTGTGTACGCGTATAGGCAATTCGAACCCAAAATGCTCACGCCTTCACCGACGACCTTCCAACCTTGTAAACATTTTTCGTGGGTTGTATATGATGTAAGGATCACAAGAAAAATAAGAAACGAATTTTGTAGAGGTCGAATGATGTATAAATGATTTACCTTGTTTCTTGGCTCGACAAAAAGAAAAGTAGTACCATGATCGAACCAAGCCTCCACAAATCAAAAAGGGATTTTTTCTAGTACCTCTTGGATGATGATGGATCACAGAAAATTTCTTGAGGATTATGGGGTTGTCGAATGGAGGCTTAGGAATTATTTGTGTGTTTTTCTTTCAATCGGAAATTAGGTTTAGGGAGAAATATGGTATGGATTGATTTTTAAGTGGGGATTGCCGATCCTAGGGGAGGGCTTGGGCCAAAAGTTTCGGCCCTTTAGTTGAGGAAATTGATTTGATGATTATTTTCCATATTTATCAATATTTAAATCATTTAAATAAATATTAAAACCATTTATTATTAATTCGGTCCATAGAGGGGTAATTTGGTAATTTCACAACTTGTATAAATGTTAAATGTAATTGTTAAAATTATTTGGATACATACTTGTGCATTGTTTGAAGTTTGGGATTTATTTGGAGACTTTAATAAGCTTTTAATTAAGTTTTAACTTGTAGGGGCATTTTGGTCTTTTCACCTGTTCTCGGATTTTAGGTGTTACATTGGAGGTGCTTGGAGTGATAGTGATGAAGATGAGAAAGAAACGACAAAATAAGAAAAGTGTCTTATGGCGAATACATCAAATGAGGTACGTTCCGAAACCGAATATTTTAGTGATGAAAGTTTATCATTAGATGAAAAAGGTCTAGATAATGAATATAATAGGCTATGCAAATTAGGACAACTAGTAATGGCTAAAAACAAATCACTAAAATACATAAACAATCAATTGGAAAATGAAGTACTTGAACTAAAAATTAAAATACATCAACTTGAAAAAGGTAAAGAAATTTTTGAAGAATACAAATCATGTCAAGTGCTTAAAGATGAAAACGAAATACTTAGGGAAGAAATTCGGAAACTTAATAAATGTGGAAAACTAGAAGGGGGGTTGAATAGTTTTACGCTTTTTACTTAGTTATAAAAATTAGTTTTAGAGTTTTGCTTAGCTTTTAAAAACTTAGATTCGAAAATATGTGATCTCAAGTCTTGTACAATATAAACAATTAATACTACACAAAATATAATAATGATAAGTAATGAAATAAGTAAGAGATGGAAAGATCGAACCGCGAGACAAGAGATTTATAGTGGTTCGGCTACAAGGACACCTTCCTTGCCCTACTCCACTCCCCGAGCACCTAACTCGAGAGTTTTCTTCACTATATCAACAAGCTCCCTTATGGCGGAGAAAACCTTACACACCAATATACACACCAATCTACACACCACTTTTCACACCACAACTTCGTCACACCTTCTTCAAATCTCTCTACTTCACAACTAACTACTCCACACCTATCTTCTTCACACCAATCTAATACCTAGCTTATCTTCTTCACACCAAGCTACTAATTAATCACACAATCAATATCTAACACAACTATCTACAATCAAATATTCACAACAATGTTCACAAAGAATAATGTAAAAGATCTTTGATGATACACCAACAACTTGGATGTGGAGATCACAACAAGTTGTAATACTTCTTGTCTTGAGGGATAGAAGTATTATTCTCTTGCACTTGAGAGGATGAAGGTTGAATCACTTTGAAACAAAGAATTTATATACTTATGATCAAAGGATAAAAGAATGGAGAATTGGATCTAGATCAGAAAGTTTAGTAGTGCAAAAGGTGAGGAAAAAATCCAGATTTAAGGTGGCATTTATAGGTAAAAGAATCTGACAGAGGAGCGTGGCCGGTCCCCTTAAATCATGGCCGGTCCCCTTAAAATTAAGGGGACCGCCCAGCTGAAACGGCCAGATTCTTTGTCTTTTAGTGCGGAAAGTTTATTTGGTGAAAAACTAACTGATTTTGGTTAAAAATTTGAATTCATATATTTAGTATGAATAAAACATTTTTCTTTATTACCAAAAGTGTTTTTCAAAAATATATAATATGTTTATATAATTAAATAAACTTTGTAATGTTTAACTAAACTTTCCTTTGATCATAAAATAAACTAAACACTTTGTTTATTCATACCCTAAGTGATTTGAATGTAAAGAGAAATATTGATTACTAAATACTTGTTTATGTCACAAGTCTTAGTTCTATGAGTTTATATTTTGTGATAATCAAAACATAGAGATATTGATAACATGCTAATAATGTTTTTAGGCATTATTTATGTCAACAATCTCCCTCTTTTTGATTATTACAAAACCTTAAACTCAATATATCTAAAACTTGTTTTTAGACAAGTATTATATAGATTATATTTCTCTTCTCCCCCTTTTTGTATTAATTAAAAAGGTTAAGCCGAGTAAGCTCCATGAGGGAAGTTTAAACGGGTTGAAAGCTCCCCCTTAATGTATGCTCCCCCTCATTTGAGAGCACCAAGGGAACGAGCAATGGAGATCTTTGCTACAAAAATATTTGAAGAGAGCAAGATACACATATATGCAAAGCAACAATTATGCAACTTAAACATAGATTCATTCAAGCATTATAGGAATGATAAGCATTACAACATTCAATATGCTTGGAGCATATTGATAAAAAAAATAACACAAAAGAAAAGACATAGTCCTATTTTGCCTAAGGGAGCACTTGGACTTGCTTGCAACCCATGGTTGATTGTTTTATTTGCTTGAAGAGAAACATAAGCATAAAGCTTAGATGTTTGGTTGAGAGGGATATGGAGTAGAGTGTGGAACAGAAGAAGTGGATCTCACGATGTTGTATCGTGTTAAGGGTGGTATTGGATGATTGCGAGTGAGAAGATATTCAATCCAAGAAATATCTTCACTCAAGTAGAGGATTTATTTTTGAAGGAATATGCAACAAGGGAAAAAGTGAGTGTGGTTTGTAACTTGATCCAAGTTGAGAGAGTGGGGGAGGCAATTTGCATAGGGTGATGATGGAGGTTGCCCTTTGTTGCGTTGTGCAAGATGCATAGCAAGGAGATCACTAAGATCATGGATTTGGTTTATTTCATCACGGAACTTTTGTTTTTCTGTGGCAATGTGGAGGGGATCATAGGTTTGGTATGGATGAGTTGGGTTTGTGTAGTTGGAATTGTAGTTTGATGGTTGATCAAACTTGCATGGATCATGATAAGTTGTTGGAGGTTGAGAGGTGTAGTTTGGCATGAAGGAAGATGTTTGGCCAAGGTTGTATGGTTTGTAAAGTGGATCAAATGAGTGACTTTGTTGGTTTGATGCAAAGTTTGGGAAATAATAAGTTGGTGGTGAGGAATGATTTCCAACTTCATTTATGATGATGGATTTGTTTCGAGGGGCTTTTTCTTCGCCAAACAGGTTTTTCCGTCATCCTTGCTAGCCTTGAGGCTTTTGATTTTGGTTTGTTTGGAGAGTTCATGATGGGATGAATGGAGAGCTTTGAGGATTGGGGATATTTATAGTGTAAGATTTGTGTGTTTAAAGATGGATAAGGTTTGTTTGGAGGATTAGGACAAAATGTGTTGGTGAAAAATGGGAAATGTAGGTTGAAATGGGCTAAAAAGCAGAAAAGATTCTATAAACCCGACCAGCAGATGGCCGGTCCCCTTAATTAGGGGGCGGTCCCCTTAATGATTAAGGGGGCCGCCTTACAGAATTAAGGGGGCCGCCCATCTGGTGATTTCCAGGTTGCCAGAATTGGATTTTTGGCAGAAAATTTGCAGAAAGGTTATGTGTTTGGATTAGAATTCAAGCAAGTTCAAGTCTCTTAGGCAATATAGAGTCTAATCTAATCAAGATATAGCATGCATGCAAAAACACATAAACACAAGAGCAAATAATCAACATATAACAAGCAAGAGAAAGCAAATAAAGATAAGCACAATTAAGCTTCCTAAGGCATCTATCTTAGATTAAAGGCAAGGATAATTAGTGAGTGAATAACTAATGATGGATCAAGATGACACTATTATTAATGAATTTATTCTAGTGAGTGTCTATATGCAACAAATGTGGAGTTGTGATTGTTTCGACTCCTAGAAGCAAAAAGAAATAACGATCCTAAGAATCAATCCAGATAATCTCCTTGATTCAATTTTTGCTCGATCATGAATGTCAAAGACATATATTAGATTATATATCTTGACAATTTATGTGAGAATTTATGCATGATTTTGAAATAGAATGTTTTTAGGATTATGCAAGGAAAATGATTTTCATGGGTTTCCTAGATTTTGAGAATAATTTTTAGAGAAAATTGATTGAGTTTTACAAAACGGTTTATGCAAAGAAAATAACTTTTCTCAATCTTTAGTTTTGTGCGAAATAGATTCCTAGACTCAGAATAGGTGAAATGAAAGAAAAGTGAATTTCATGCAAGTATAAATTTGAAATAATTCAACATAATTTAGTCAACTTGTTCCATCATTCCTAATCCTAAACGCAAGTGGTTGAATAATTCACGCTTAAGGGGTTTTGTGAATATATCCGCAATGTTGTCTTCCGATGCAACCTTTTCTATAGATATATTTCCTTTTTGTACATTATCCCTAAGAAAATGGTGACGTATTTCTATGTGTTTAGTCCTAGAATGTTGCACCGGATTTTTACTTAAATCTATCGCACCTTTGTTATCGCATATAATGGGGACATTTTCTAACCTAATGCCATAGTCTACGAGAGCTTGTTTCATCCATAGTGCTTGTTGACATGCCTTTCTGGCGCTTACATATTCGGCTTCGGTGGTAGAAATAGCAAAAGCGGTTTGCTTCTTCGAAAACCAAGACGTTAGATAACATCCCATAAACGTGCAAATACCGCTAGTGCTCTTTCTATCTACATAGTCTCCCGCATGATCCGAATCCGCATAGACAATGGTTTCTATGCCGGATTCCTTAGGATACCATAATCCTAAGTGTATAGTGCCTTTAACGTATCGAAAGATACGCTTAACCATTTCTAGGTGAGAGGTTTTGGGATCCTCTTGAAAACGGGCACAAAGGCAGACACTAAACATGATGTCGGGTCTACTTGCCGTCAAGTTTAGTAAACTACCTATCATTCCTCTATACTTGGTGTTATCTACGGACTCACCTTCATCATCCTTTGTGAGCTTTACCTCCGTAGACATGGGAGTTTTCATGGGTTTTGAGTCTTCTAGGCCAAACTTCTTAAGCATTTCCTTAATGTACTTAGATTGGTTAAAAAATATTCCATCTTCTAATTGTTTTATTTGTAATCCTAGGAAGAAGTTAAGTTCACCCATCATACTCATCTCAAACTCATCATGCATGATTTTGGCAAATTCATCACACATGTCTTGACAAGTCGATCCAAATATAATGTCATCAACATATATTTGGACAATGATGAGATTTGGGTCTTTCTTTTTAGTGAAAAGAGTGTTATCTACCATTCCCATGGAATAATCATGTTTAATAAGAAAAGCTTTTAATCGATCATACCAAGCTTTGGGAGCTTGTTTGAGTCCATACAAAGCTTTCTTTAACTTATAAACATAATCAGGATTTGCAAAGTCAATGAATCCCGGAGGTTGTGCCACATATACCTCCTCATTGATAAAACCGTTAAGGAATGCACTTTTCACATCCATTTGGAATAACTTAAAGTCTAGGGCGCAGGCATAGGCAAGTAATATCCTAATCGATTCTAGTCTAGCTACAGGGGCATAAGTTTCGTCATAATCAATTCCTTCTTGTTGATTATAACCTTGGGCAACTAACCTAGCTTTATTCCTAGTAACTATTCCATTCTCGTCTAACTTATTCCTATATACCCATTTGGTTCCTATGATAGTCATATCCTTTGGATTTGGGACTAATTCCCAAACATCATTTGCCTTAAATTGATTTAATTCTTCTTGCATAGCTATAACCCAACTTTCATCCTTTAAAGCCTCGCTAATATTCTTAGGTTCTATTGCTGAGAGGAAACAAAAGAAATTATTTTTATCTTGGGCTTGTGATCTAAGGGTTCTTTGGTTAAGATGTCCTATTATATTATCTAATGGATGAGATCTAGATTTTTTAATATTATTAGTTTCGTTATTTTCTAAGTGAATGTCTACATTATCATTTCCTATGGGTTTTGTTTTACTAACCTCAATAGCTTCATCTTCGATTAAATCATCATCTTCTAAAGGTAATGTTTTAGGAGGTGGTGGTGTTTCATCAAATGTTACATTTAGTGATTCCTCTACTTTCATGGAGTGTTTGTTAAGTATTATATATGCTTTGCTATTTTGTGAGTATCCTAAAAATATTCCTTCATATGATTTTGGATCAAACTTAGTAAGATAGTCCTTAGTGTTTAATATATAGCATTTACTTCCAAATACCTTAAAGTAGCTTAAGTTTGGTTTTCTACCTCTTAATAACTCATAAGGAGTTTTTCCTAGAATTCTTCTAATTGATACCCTATTTAAAATATAAGTTGATGTATCTACGGCGTGACATCAAAATTTTTGTGGGATGGATTGTTCATTTAACATAGTCCTACTCATTTCTTGTAGTGACCTATGTTTTCTTTCTACTACGCCATTTGATTGAGGAGTACGAGGAGCGGAGAAATTGTGAGATATTACATTTAACTCGCAATATTTTCCGAATTGTACTTTGTTATCAAATTCCCTACCATGGTCCGTCCTAATGGCAACTATTGAGCATCCTAATTTATTTTGAATCATTCTACTAAATATTTCGAATTTTTCAAAGGCTTGGGTCTTGTCACTTAAAAACCTAGTCCACGTGTATCGTGAGTAGTCATCTACTATCACTAAGGTATATTTGTTTCCTCCATAGCTCCGCACAGTGGATGGACCAAAAAGATCCATATGTAATAATTCTAATCATCTAGTAGTGGATACTATATTCTTGGCTTTGTGACTAGCATGAGCTTGTTTTCCAATTTTACATGCATCACAAAAATGCTTGTCATATTTTAGATTAGGCAAATTTCTAACTAATTCCTTAGAGGCCAACGATTGTATTTGTTGCATATTAGCATGTCCTAATCTCCTATGCCATAGTGTAGAGTTTTCATCTAGCGTCGTTAGGCATATCCTATCCTCAGGTTTGTTTCCTAGTTTCATAACATACATGCCACCTTTTCTAATTCCTCTACCTATAATTTTTCCATTCTTAACTATTTTGCTATCATCTTCGGTAAATGTGACTCTACATTTATTATCACATATTTGTCCTACACTAAGCAAGTTGTATGTTAATTTATCTACATGCTCTACATTTTCAATAGTAAGTGAGTCTTGAGAGATCGTACCTTTGCCAATGATTTTTCCACGTAAGTCACTACCGAAAATAACGTTACCTCTATTGTATGCCTTGTATGTAGAGAATAGATTGCGATTCCCCGTCATGTGCCTCGAACATCCGCTATCTTTGATCCATTCGTCAGGTTCCAAGTCAATTCCTAAACATATTTCGTCGGTTTCTTTTGCCATAAAACACTTTTCGTCTCTTGGCTTTTCAACTTCTTCTTTGTCACTATCACTCCATGTTCCACTAACAAAAGCACCTTGACTTTCGTAACCCGGTGGCTTTATACATTCGCCAACGAAATGATTTGGACTTCCACATCTAAAGCATTTTCTCTTCCCGTAGTTGTCACTTCTATTCCTTTGGAATGCTTTTCTTTCGTCTCGTGATGATCTAGTGAATCTTCCTCGTCTCTTGAAGAACTTCTTGAATTCTCTTACGGCCATTGCATATTCTTCGTTTTCACTTTCGTCACATGAATCATCATCATCACTAGGTTCCTTTTTGGCTTTTAGAGCAATTGATTTGGTTTGTTCTTTCTTGACTTTGACCGTTTCCGAATCTCTTCTTATGATTTCTTCATGAACCTTCAAGTTGCCAATTAGTTCATCTAGTGATAACGTCATCAAGTTCTTTGATTCTTCGATTGCCGTGACCTTAGCTCGCCATTTTGGATGCAATGCCCTAAGAAATTTCCTAACACAATTTTTACTAGAAAATGTCTCATCAAGTGCTTTTAAACTTGTGATGATAGTGTTAAACTTAGCAAAAGCATTATCAATTGATTCCTCTTCCGGAATCGTAAATTGTTCATATTGTTGTACAAGAAGATCTATTTTATTATCTTTGACTTGGCTATTACCTTGGTGAGTAATTAGTAAAGAATCCCAAATTTCTTTGGCGGTTTTACACATAAAAATTCTTTCATATTCTTTGCGTGGTAACGCATTATAAATTACCATTTTAGCCTCATTATTTTTTGCTAATTTCTTTTTCAAATCAACATTTTGTTTTTCAAAAGATACAATTTCATTCATTTTAGTTTCAGCATTATATTGAATAGGAGAAAAATCACCAAATGTAATAATATGCCAAAGATCAAGATCTTTTGATTTCACATACGTTTCGAATCTATTTTTCCAATATAAAAATCCATCACTTTCAAATAGTGGTGGTCTTTGCATAGATTGCCCTTCTAAATATTTTTCAGATTCCATAGATCGTTACAAGTTTTAAAATACAATATATTTTAAAAATCTTGCTAGACGTGGCTCTGATACCAATTGTGGAAAACTAGAAGGGGGTTGAATAGTTTTACGTCTTTTTACTTAGTTATAAAAATTAGTTTTAGAGTTTTGCTTAGCTTTTAAAAACTTAGATTCGAAAATATGTGATCTCAAGTCTTGTACAATATAAATAATTAATACTACACAAAGTATAATAATGATAAGTAATGAAATAAGTAAGAGATGGAAAGATCGAACCGCGAGACAAGAGATTTATAGTGGTTCGGCTACAAGGACACCTTCCTTACCCTACTCCACTCCCCGAGCACCTAACTCGAGAGTTTTATTCACTATATCAACAAGCTCCCTTATGGCGGAGAAAACCTTACACACCAATATACACACCAATCTACACACCACTTTTCACACCACAACTTCGTCACACCTAAGTCACACCTTCTTCAAATCTATCTACTCCACAACTAACTACTCCACACCTATCTTCTTCACACCAATCTAATACCTAGCTTATCTTCTTCACACCAAGCTACTAATTAATCACACAATCAATCTATAACACAACTATCTACAATCAAATATTCACAACAATCTTCACAAAGAATAATGTAAAAGATCTTTGATGATACACCAACAACTTGGATGTGGAGATCACAACAAGTTGTAATACTTCTTGTCTTGAGGGATAGAAGTATTCTTCTCTTGCACTTGAGAGGATGAAGATTGAATCACTTTAAAACAAAGAATTTATATACTTATGATCAAAGGATAAAAGAATGGAGAATTGGATCTAGATCAGAAAGTTTAATAGTGCAAAAGGTGAGGAAAAAATCCAGATTTAAGCTGGTTTTATAGACAAAAGAATCTGACAGAGGAGCGTGGCCGGTCCCCTTATATCATGGTCGGTCCCTTTAAAATTAAGGGGACCGCCCTTTATAATTAAGGGGGCCGCCCAGCTGAAACGGCCAGATTCTTTGTCTTTTAGTGCGGAAAGTTTATTTGGTGAAAAACTAACTGATTTTGGTTAAAAATTTGAATTCATATATTTAGTATGAATAAAACATTTTTCTTTATTACCAAAAGTGTTTTTCAAAAATATATAATATGTTTATATAATTAATAAACTTTGTAATGTTTAATTAAACTTTCCTTTGATCATAAAATACACTAAACACTTTGTTTATTCATACCTTAAGTGATTTGGATGTAAAGAGAAATATTAATTACTAAATACTTGTTTATGTCACAAGTCTTAGTTCTATGAGTTTATATTTTGTGATAATCAAAACATAGAGATATTGATAACATGCTAATAATGCTTTTAGGCATTATTTATGTCAACAATAAATTTGAAAATAGTAGTCACTCTCTTAATAAAATAATAAGTAGTCAAAGAACATTCGGAGATAAAACCGGTTTAGGATTTAACTCAAATGAAGCTTCAACAAGTGAGATTAAAAATGTCAAATTCGAAAATGAACCTAACGAACAAAAATCTCTAAAATCTAATCCTAAGTATATACTTATTAATGATAGAAAAATACCTCTTGCCAACAATGAAGAAGTAAAAGCTTTTTATAAATCATCTTTGAAAAACGAGGTAGGATCATCTAAATCTAAGACAAGATCCAAAACACCACCACCTAGAAAATCAAATAATCCTAATCCTAGGTCTAAAACACCTCAACCAAGAAGAAACCAAAATAGGCAAAACTATAATAACAATAGTAATCAAATGTGGAACTACCAACAAAGCTACAATCCTTGGGGTATACTACCACCTTTCATGCATCCTAGTCAAATGTTAAACATGTTTGGACCAAACAACTTTGGACCAAAGAGAAAATGGGGATCGAATGGCTAGATGAACATTCCTTGAGGCAATCTTGAAGTTTCTCTCAACATAGACTTTCTCAAAGTCTATATATCATCTTGATGATTTTGAAGATTTTTTTGAAGACCACCGGGTACGCCATTCCTTCATAACTCATTGCCATGCTTAGATAAATATGCTTTAGTTGATTATATTGTTTGCATAGATATAGCTTGCCTTTTTCTTTCTACTTGTTTCGATCATATATATACTTATTTACATATATATATACTCCTATACTTAATATATTAAATATATATATATATATATATATATATATATATATATATATATATATATATATATATATATATATATATATAATTGCTTGCACATAACCTAGATACGTCATTAGTAGACTTTCTAGAACTCTAGGAAATCGTTCTTTATCGAACCCTTTCCTTCCCCCCTCGCGTTATTCTAGTAAGTCCTCTTTTAGGAGACTCATGATGATGAAGGGATATGAGCCAAGTGGACTTTTATAATGCAAGAACGCCTTCGCATGTGAACACTATGGATGAAACAAACTCCTCTCGCCGACTATATCCTATCTCCGCTACTATCTTTCAAACCTCACCCATCAACCCATCTTTCACTCATATTTATACTTATATATAAATATATATATATATATATATATATATATATATATATATATATATATATATATATATATATATATATATATATATATATATATATATATATATATATATATATATATATATACACACTTATTCACATATTCCCGAACACACCTCAAACCCTTCATCAACTTAACACTTTGATCATTTTATCCAAAATTGTCAAAGGTATATTTTAATTGTCGAAACGATAATTAAAAATTGTTAAGAATTTTATCATCGTGCCAATAAACATTTACGTATTTTTGATATATTATAAATCTAATTATATACGTATAAATATTTTTGTTCTAGAAACTAATTCCGCAAAACTTGGAAAATTTCAAAGGCAGCCCCCTTAATAATTAAGGGGACCGGCTTGTTATCGAGGGCGGTCCCCTTAGTGTTTAAGGGGACCGGCCATCTGACACTTCCAAATCCGTTTCTCCTCCTTAATTCCATTCCCAAACACTCTATTTACTCATTTGTTCTTCCCCACTGCTGCTGAGTACGAACCAAAACACCCAAAAAACATCAAAATCCTCCATCATATCACCAATCCGGGGTTGTTTCGCAAGGGGCAAACATCAACCAAACATATAACAACATCTTTTGTAAGTTTTCCAACATGCATTTCATCATATTTCACTCGATTTAGTGTCTAATCAATTATTATGCATTTTATTAAAATTTATTTTAATTCGAATTTAAGTGCAATAGAAGCTAGAAATTGAACTACCAAATGCTTCCCATAGGATTAGAATGATGTATTGTAACTCAAAATTAGTATAACATATCATTTTGTCAAAATCATTAATCGCCCATAAACCCTTGTTAAATCTTATTTTTCAAGAGGCACATTGTTGATATAACTCTCAAAAACCACTTAAAACTTACTATATTACATTGTTTTAACGTCCTAAACAATCAAAACATACTTTTGAATTTATTAGAAAATGGTTCATGAAGACAACATGGGCGTTTGGTTCATGAACAAACTATAACTATATGTAGTTATTTGCAACTTAAAACTTGTTCATAAAACGTGTTAATACTACTAAAATAAATAGACGTCATCAAGATATATAATCAATATATATATTGATGTTTTAGGATGTTTTTATCTAGTTAAGGGAGCGTTTGGTTTATCTCGAAAATGATATTTTTGAAAACTAAAATTCTCATTTTAATCTTTTAAACAAGCTTATGTTGTGTCAAACTCTTACGAAATGGAAGATATATAATCTAATATATATATCTAGCCTTATTTCGAAATAAATTATGATATCATACTCTTTGATATTATATATTATAAACGAGTTTAAAATCAAAATAAAAGGCACATTATGAAACTACTTCATTGAATATTTTTTTGTGTCGAAGTAGAATTTCATTCCACATATATTGCATATAATTATATATACATATATATAACATATGCATGATAGTTGTTTTTATATTAATTCTATTTTTCTTGTTATATTGTTTAGGTGAAAATGCCTAAGACCACGGTTGGTGATGTATCCAAAACCAAACAATACATTCCAAATGTCTCTTCTACTCCCGGCATGTCTCCTTCAGTTGCGTGTTTCTATCGTCCTATTGAAAATACAAACATTCACGAAGGACAAATTGTCGATCCATCTTTCTATGAAAATGATCAAACCGAACGAATGTTCACCAATATTCGTTTTGAATGTCTTCTCCAAATCAACGAACCAATCATTCCTCGTTTTGTCCTCGATTTCTATGGCCAAGTGACGGTGCAAACCGATCCCTATGGCAACATCCTAATTTCCTTCATGATTCAAAATCAATTCATCACTCTCAATCTTGTTCAATTCAGTCAAATTCTTCGAATCCCATACAATGGCCAAGCTGTTTTCTCAAATGAATGGGATCTTTCCTCTCTTGAAAGAAATCGTCCTCAGGATGGCCCCTACTATTCTGAGATTCCTAGTCCTGAAGACATTCGTCGAATGCTTGAACTAGAACGTCGTACGACTAGTCGAGTAATCAAGTCAAAGAATGTCGATATTCATGCCAATCAAATTCTCCTCAAAGAGCTAAGCCAAGATATGAAGAAGTGGGAAGAACTCATTCGAGAGAATGCGTTTGGTACTGGTGGTCACCGTGATCATGTCACGGCAAGCATTGCCCACATGCTTTATTGTGTTATTGCTGAAGAGCAATACAATTTGGCTTATCTTTTTATCCATCGAATCATGTCCGCCAAAAACACCCCAAATGCCAATCTTCCTTACGGTATGTTTCTCACACGACTTTATCGTTATGTGATAGAACAATACCCTCATCTTCAAAGAGATTACTACGTTCAAATCCTTCCTACCTTGAACCAACTCACTCTTGTTCGTACTCGCCGTCCTCGTAGTGACAAAGGAAAATCTCATGTTCCTTTGTACTCTAGGCCTCGTGGTTCTACATCTCATCGTGATGACGATGATGATGAGGAGTAAGACACCTCACGTGTTAGTACTCCATCCCCCACGACCTTTGTTGAAAATCTTTCCGATATTGATGATACCGAGTATCAAATTCCTCTTCCTCATGAACGTACCGATGAGCTTCTCTTCACTCGTTAAACGTCTATCATCAATCGTCAACAACAAATGCATGAAGAACTTCGAGGGGGTTTCAAATCCGTTGGGAAGATGTTTAGGAAGATGCTTGGAAAGAAAAAGAAGTAGAAGATTTTGATGTATTGCTACTTGTTATTACTTGGTTCTATTTGACATTTGTATGATTTGCTATTTGTCCGATTTATTCGGAAATACTTGTGTTATTTGTTGTCATCTCTTGAATGATGTTTAGATTTTAATTGTTATCATGCTACTAATTTAATGTTATGCCATGCTTATTTTCAAATTGGATTATAATATGCTTATTTGCATGAAATTTGGTTATATATATATATATGTTTATATATCATCATTCCTAGAGTATATACTTCTAATAGAGCTTGCTGGAAAAACACACTTGAAAAATCACCAAATTTTGCAAATTTTGGGTTTCTGGTCGTCTGGGAAAACACCAGATGGGCGGCCCCCTTAATTCCCTAGGCGGTCCCCTTAATTATTAAGGGGGCCGACATACAATTAAGGGGACCGGCCATCTGGAACTGGATTCACTGTTTTCTTTTGCATCTTGTGAACCCTTTCTCTAGTTGCAGCTACCATTTCCCATTTTAACCCAACTGATTTTAGAATCTTATTCAACCATTTCAAATACATACCTAAATCAACCATTTCCATACTATAAATTCCCTCCAAAATCACCATTCTTCATCTCATCATTCACCATCTTAATCATCATGACTCCACCAAGCACCTCACACTCCAAAACCTCCAAGAAACAAAAACTTGTGGTCATCCCCCCAAAACAACTCTTCATTGACTTAACAAATGAAGACAACAAAACACCATCACCTCCACCCAAATTCTCATCCCCAAGTGCACCCAATGCACCATCTAAAACACCTTCTACTCATGGAACTTCCTCATCCTCCATACCCTCAACCTCATCAATCAATGACTACATCAACTCACACTTGTCACCACAAGTATCATCACCACCTCCTACACAAGAACCCATGTCCACCCATCTTACCATCTCACTTTCACCAATAACACCACTTGATGTTCATCTCTCATCTGCACCAATTACACCACCATTCTTTGCCAATCCCGTGCCTTGGAGGCTACTTGAATCCCATGGGGATACTTGTCTTTGTTGCATCCACAACTGCACGGTCATCTTTGGCCTTAGAGATGAAATTCAATATATGTTTTCATATATGGAACATTTGCTTACCAACCCACCACCACCACAAATTCCACCATCCTCTCCAATAATTCCTCCACCACAATTCTCACCCATTCCTTCACCATCACCATCATGCTCTCCTAATTAAGCATCTCATATGCTTAATAAATAAAGCCTCTACCACCCTTTTGCTTGCAAGCTTTATGAAGACCATGTACTTTTTGCATGATGATGTATTTTCCTAGTTGCTTATTTGTGAACTAGCTTTTCTACTTGTAATTCAAATTGCTACTTGTATGGTTGTGTCTTGACACAACCACTTATTTAATATGAATTCTTTCTTTTCAAACATGCTTTATTTTTTTTATCACCTTATACATGTTTGCAAGCATATACTTGTGCTTCTAATATTTTTTTTTTGCAAAGCATTCCATAGCTCATTCTCTTTGTGCCCCCAAACGAGGGGGAGTGCACATCAAGGGGGAGTTTCTACCCGTCAATTTTTCACGATTGAAAATTGTTGGCTTAACCTTTTTGATTCTACAAAAAGGGGGAGAAGTGAATATAAACTCACTAAATTACTTGCTAAAAAATTAATTTTTGAGTTAATGAGTTTAAGCTTTGTAATCATCAAAAATGTAACAATTCGCATTTTCAGGTTAATTACTTTTCCCGAAAAATTTCACTATTCACTTTTACTATTCATTTTTCCCGAAAATTTTCCCGAAATTTGATTTTTATTTCTTGGGCTAAAGTGATAAATCATTTCCATGGCAAATTAAAAGTCTGACATTCAAAAGCTCATTTTCGTGAAAGTTATTAAGGAATTACACGGAATTACATGTTTTAGGGTAAAACGTCATTCAGAAATTCTACGTACAATGAAATTCGGTCGCGTTAATTTTCCCCGTATCAGAAAAATGTTTGACACACTCATGATTTATTTGAGAATAAATCATTACTGAGAAAAACATGACCAAAATAAACCTCGACCGTGAAAAACTGGAATTTTCAGTTTTAAGCATTTTTACTCAGCCGTAACCTTAGCCTATACCTGCACCGCATTTCTAAGACGATTTAAGTTTTCAACTTATTAGAAAAAGTCAACATATTTTTCCCTCCACCATTGACCAAAAATCATTCCTTGATATTATAAGTTATTTCGTGATTTTTAGGCTTACGGTTTGATGTCTAAAAGACATTTAATACCAACCGACACTAGATTGAGCCCAGTCTAGACATTATAAGTTATTTTAAATCAATATTATCCTATTAGAAAAGTAACATTTTACTTTTCTCAAATTTACGCAATATTCGTACGTTTTACGTATTACGCGTTTTAGACCCGTGTTTCCAGTTTTTAGCAGGGTTTTACCACCCAAATAGAACCTACCACTCATTTTATATTTTTTTATGAAGTATTTTAACATGTTTAACCATTCTTCCAAGTTTCGTATTTTTACGACACCCGGTTTTACGTTTCGTGGCTTAACCATTTACGGTTAGCATTTTACGGAGCCAAAACTAACACAATAACTTGGATAATATCATCAAAAGTCCACTCTTGCTCCCCAAGCTTGGCAAACCGACTTAGGGGGGGATTCAGCCCCTAGGTGGCTTAATCCCATGCTTTAAGCCTTAAGATGTGAACATGTGTTCAACTTGGTGAGCAAGTGTTGACTAGTCATGAGTTCTAACCTCCTCATTAGCATATAAATACCCCTCCTCCCACTCCTTGGCCATTCAAACGTCCCACACACATAAAAACACACCATCATCTCATCCTTAGCTCATTTACTCCAAGTTTCATCCAAGAATCAAGTGCATAACAACACATAAACCCTAGTTTGATCTTAGGTTATCAAAACACTTCCATAACCTCATATACTTGGTGATTTCTCTTAAGTTTGAATCCACTCAAGTCACCTCAACCTTCATCATCCATCTTTCAAGATTACAAGAGTAGAAAGATTGCATGAAGAGAAGTGGGTTGAAGCAAGTCTATCAAAGTCCTATCCTTACATGTTAACTTCCTTTCATCTTTGAAAGCCAAAAGTTGTAAGCCAAACCCTAACATGCTTCTTGTTAATTTATCATGTTCATATCATTTACATGTTATTCTTGCTATATTATGTCTTGTATGAATGTCCATGGTGTATAAAAATGACTAAAACATGTTGTTGTAATTGATTGTTAAGATAAGTTACTAAAACAAGCAAACTAGTAACTTTCTTGGTAAGACCTGATCAAAATGATAAAAATTTGATATTGGATTATTACATATTACAGTAGAGGACTTAACAAGGAAACCGTAGCAACTTGAACCACCTAAAAAGAGTATACGAGTCAAAAGTTATGGCGATTTGAAGTTACCAAAACTTTCCGGCAAAACTGCCAAAATGTTTCTGTGACAGAATAGAAAACACGCAAAAATAGGCCTTTCTGGTCCGTTTCATGAAAAAGTTAAAACACGAAAGTTGTCCGGAATCACGTTTTCGTTCAGGATAAAAGAAGCTCGAGCCTTGAAAACGCTTTCCGAGTGAGATATTTCTCAGTTTCTTAACAGCTATTTACATATATATAAGTCACTATATATTGGTTATGTTTTAAAAGGAACAAGAGGTCTTATGACCTATAATCAAGACCACCACCATGGCTAGAGCCAAAGTTGTGTCTCATGACCTTGGAACAAGGACCAAAGGTCATGGCTAGGCCATGACGAAACGACCATACAAGCTTACTTAGGCGAAAACATGAAACAAGGAATTAGCGAGAACTTGAACAAGCAATTTGGATCTACTTCACTTAAAAAGGAACCATGTGATATTACAAAGAAAAATAGTCATACAAGACTTATGAAACTTACCCTAATAACAATCTTCATGTGATACTAAACTTTCCTAAGTTTATTCAAATATCGGACATGTAACTTTTCGGATCAAAACTTATATACATATATATTTTATCAACTACTACAATAGTAGGGAGCCTCATGTGAGGAGTTCATTATGTAAGCCGTCGAGATGAGTTGTGGATTTACGAATTAAAGTGTCCTGGCTCCTCGAACGTTTACTAATATGACTTCTGAATTATGTCGGCCCGAACGGTAGTAAACGATATATAAACTATACATGTTTCATGAATCATTTCTTTTCAAGGACTTACACTATACATCATACCACATCATGGACTAAGTGCAAGACATATATGTTGACATGTTTATGTTTCCTTAGACATTATTCCAAACCTAAGTTACAACAATTATTCTAGGTTACTCGTAGAAGTTCTTACGGCATATCCATCATTCTCATTATACATCATCCAACTCAAGGTGAGTTCATAGCCCCACTTTCCATTACTTAATTGTTTTACAAACCCTTGGGGGGAATACATGCTATTTTTAACCGAGCACAATGTTTTTAAATTGTATGCTTGCCTGATTGTTTTATTATCACTAAGTACCTGCCTTGCTAAACCGAGATCCCTTATTATGAACCATTTAATCACTAGCAATAGTGAGCGCAAATATTGTGAATAGGCCTATTGGGATTGACGAATCCCATTTGTTTTGACTAAGTTCAAACAAATGCATTAATATTTGAGACATTAGGTATGACGGCAAAGTACCTACCGGGATAAATCTGCCGATCGATATTGGTACACGTTAACGTTTTGGTGTCATAAGCTTAGTGAATTAATAACCTTTCCGGGCATATAACAACGTAGCCCATCTTTGTTTTCTAACTATGAGTGTGAGTCTATAGCTCACACTACGATTATTGTGTTCAACGATTTAACTACCAACACATGGTGTTCAAACGATTTAACTAAACTCTATGAATATCACTCAACCTTTGTGTTGACCTCTCAAGCATGTATTTCAGGTTCATGACGATCAAGGATGGCGCGGAAGGGCACGGATGTTCAAGAGGGCTATAAATTTTCTTATCATTCAAAAACTCACTTAATGTGATTTGTAAACATGGAACCAATTGGGACCTCATTTTGAAATCTCTGATATTTATATAATTTGAATGATAAACCTTTTAAAACGACTCAATTAGAGTTCGTTTTCTATTATTGTGACTATTGTGCCGTCGAGTAACACCCAGTTCGAATTCCGCTGCATCCATGAATTGGGGGTGTTACAGATTGGTATCAGAGCCATGGTTATAGAGAAACGGGTCTAATTGAGACCTAAACTATAACTACAATTACAAGCAAAAACAATTTTATAGCCTTCCGCTCTTCGTGCCTTCCATCCTCCAGACTATTATGGACTTAGTAAGCATGTTATGCTTCACAAACATATTAGTATATTCATATATACCCATTTTGAGCATTTCCCCGTAAGCATTAGTATATTGATATATAAACTCGGTTTATTTTCAATCATTTATCTAAACAATGGACTAAACATATCTGTGTATGCCTATTCTAGGGCATTTCGACACAATCACATTCTCCCAATCATGTTCCTACTCCAACATTTTATGTCCAAGACATTGTAACTGATTGCAATGGTCTTTCCTATTTTCCAAGACATTGTATTATACAATGGTCTTAACCATTTCTCAAATGTTTTGAGTCACACAATAGTTTAACCTACTTCCCAGACATTGTGAATTGCACAATGGTCTAACCTACTTCCGAGACATTGTGTTTTGCGCAATGGTCTCCAGAATCATTCCATCACATCATCAATATCATTTCATATGACATCAAAAACCCATCACAATCTATCGATTTCTAAATAGAAATATGAGATTTCTAAAGGACAAACAAATCCATTACCTACAAAAGCTGAAGTTCAGCTCTACATTCATCAAAGTTTTCTTATGAAACCTTCATTATTAAAAGTTCGTGATCCTAGCCAAGTATGTTCTATTTTAGAACTACTTAAAACTTCCTTTCCATACGTACCTACCCTTACTATCTTCTATGCAATGGAATATGAAAACATGGGTTACAAGTCTTGTATGAGCGGGACTTGCAACTGAAGGGTTTGACATCGCCTTTGTTTAGTGGACAGTTTTCCCGAAAGCAACGGACATATCACAAGTATACCTAATTTAGGTATTTGAAAATTTTATCGAACCTCGGCTAAATATAGACTAGTCACCTATATTTAACCTAGGGACAGTGGAATATAGTCTGACTAACTATATTCGACTTAAAATTTTCAAATACTGAGAATAGTTGTACTAGGGTTATGTTTAGATTGATTTCCTACATGAACACGATAAACCACCAGAATACATTAAAACAATCTAGAGACACGATAGTGTCTTACCACTCAGCGAAATCTTAACACCTTATTTGTATGATCTAAATTCATTCTTGAAATTTTTCATTTATGAGATAATCCGAACTACTATCTTGGGATAGTTATCAATTATTCTCTTCATCCTGTAGAAGTACTATCCTGTTTAGGTCCTAAGGATACCATTCCATCATAAACTTT
This sequence comes from Artemisia argyi, assembly GCA_030686995.1. Classification (NCBI taxonomy): domain Eukaryota; kingdom Viridiplantae; phylum Streptophyta; class Magnoliopsida; order Asterales; family Asteraceae; genus Artemisia; species Artemisia argyi. Next base: position 78,601,413 of record CM060687.1, read on the forward strand.
TAAAATCTCTTAAGATTTTAAAGCGAACTCAACATCTATACCTAAGAGTATTAATGTTAAGCATACACTACACACTTTTATCACATCATTATCTTCACAACCGTTACAAACACAAGCTCATTACTAGATCTTGATGCACTTTTAAAGCTCAAATCATCCTTAGTTACACCACAAGCACCCTCATCAGCTTCACAAGATTGAATTTTCATCTTGTACTTTTGGAACACCAGTATCATCTCGTAATACACTACCTTGTAACTCACCGGCTAAGTATGAATGTTGGGTTGGGAATTCTTAAGTAGTATGAGTTATAATTATTTGAATGGATTGGGATGCCTTTTCATTTAAATAAAGACATTGTAAATCACCGAACCATAAGTTTATATTTTCGTATTTACATTGTTTGGGATGCCTCTCTATGTAAATAAAGAATTATTAACAAGTGGGCTTATTTGTATCCGAAATAACATAAGTATGAAGTCAATAAACACTAGGTACAACAACCGATTACCTACTAAGCTAGGATTGCAATTACTATCTCAATTCCTATGAATATTCGATTGCTATATCAATTTCCTTTGATATTCGACTATTACCATACCTTTCCTACATAAAAGTAAGCCTCATCCTACGCCATACACTGAAATGACAAATCAAATTACATCACCGGTAATCCCAGACTTTGGTCCTCATAAGTAACCACACCTTTTCATCGACACCACTCCAACATATGACACACAAAGAACTTCGGGACGAAGTTCCCCGTAAGGGGTAGAGACTGTAACAATTCGCATTTTCAGGTTAATTACTTTTCCCGGAAAATTTCACTATTCACTTTTACTATTCATTTTTCCCGAAAATTTTCCCGAAATTTGATTTTTATTTCTTGGGCTAAAGTGATAAATCATTTCCATGGCAAATTAAAAGTTTGACATTCATAAGCTCATTTTCGTGAAAGTTATTAAGGAATTACACGGAATTACACGTTTTAGGGTAAAACGTCATTCAGAAATTCTACGTACAACGAAATTCGGTCGCGTTAATTTTCCCCGTATCAGAAAAATGTTTGACACACTCATGATTTATTTGAGAATAAATCATTACTGAGAAAAACATGACCAAAATAAACCTCGGCCGTGAAAAACTGGAATTTTCAGTTTTAAGCGTTTTTACTCAGCCGTAACCTTAGCCTATACCTGCACCGCATTTCTAAGACGATTTAAGTTTTCAACTTATTAGAAAAAGTCAACATATTTTTCCCTCCTCCATTGACCAAAAATCATTCCTTGATATTATAAGTCATTTCGTGATTTTTAGGCTTACGGTTTGATGTCTAAAAGACATTTAATACCAACCGACACTAGACTGAGCCCAGTCTAGACATTATAAGTCATTTTAAATCAATATTATCCTATTAGAAAAGTAACATTTTACTTTTCTCAAATTTACGCAATATTCGTACGTTTTACGTATTACGCGTTTTAGACCCGTGTTTCCAGTTTTTAGCAGGGTTTTACCACCCAAATAGAACCTACCACTCATTTTTTATTTTTTTATGGAGTATTTTAACTTGTTTAACCATTCTTCCAAGTTTCGTATTTTTACGACACCCGGTTTTACGTTTCGTGGCTTAACCATTTACGGTTAGCATTTTACGGAGCCAAAACTAACACAATAACTTGGATAATATCATCAAAAGTCCACTCTTGCTCCCCAAGCTTGGCAAACCGACTTAGGGGGGGGATTCAGCCCCTAGGTGGCTTAATCCCATGCTTTAAGCCTTAAGATGTGAACATGTGTTCAACTTGGTGAGCAAGTGTTGACTAGTCATGAGTTCTAACCTCCTCATTAGCATATAAATACCCCTCCTCCCACTCCTTGGCCATTCAAACGTCCCACACACATAAAAACACACCATCATCTCATCCTTAGCTCATTTACTCCAAGTTTCATCCAAGAATCAAGTGCATAACAACACATAAACCCTAGTTTGATCTTAGGTTATCAAAACACTTCCATAACCTCATATACTTGGTGATTTCTCTTAAGTTTGAATCCACTCAAGTCACCTCAACCTTCATCATCCATCTTTCAAGATTACAAGAGTAGAAAGATTGCATGAAGAGAAGTGGGTTGAAGCAAGTCTATCAAAGTCCTATCCTTACATGTTAACTTCCTTTCATCTTTGAAAGCCAAAAGTTGTAAGCCAAACCCTAACATGCTTCTTGTTAATTTATCATGTTCATATCATTTACATGTTATTCTTGCTATATTATGTCTTGTATGAATGTCCATGGTGCATAAAAATGACTAAAACATGTTGTTGTAATTGATTGTTAAGATAAGTTACTAAAACAAGCAAACTAGTAACTTTCTTGGTAAGACCTGATTAAAATGATAAAAATTTGATATTGGATTATTACATATTACAGTAGAGGACTTAACAAGGAAACCGTAGCAACTTGAACCACCTAAAAAGAGTATACGAGTCAAAAGTTATGGCGATTTGAAGTTACCAAAACTTTCCGGCAAAACTGCCAAAATGTTTCTGTGACAGAATAGAAAACACGCAAAAATAGGCCTTTCTGGTCCGTTTCATGAAAAAGTTAAAACACGAAAGTTGTCCGGAATCACGTTTTCATTCAGGAGTAAAGAATCTAGAGCCTTGAAAACGCTTTCCGAGTGAGATATTTCTCAGTTTCTTAACAGCTATTTACATATATATAAGTCACTATATATTGGTTATGTTTTAAAAGGAACAAGAGGTCTTATGACCTATAATCAAGACCACCACCATGGCTAGAGCCAAAGTTGTGTCTCATGACCTTGGAACAAGGACCAAAGGTCATGGCTAGGCCATGACGAAACGACCATACAAGCTTACTTAGGCGAAAACATGAAACAAGGAATTAGCGAGAACTTGAACAAGCAATTTGGATCTACTTCACTTAAAAAGGAACCATGTGATATTACAAAGAAAAATAGTCATACAAGACTTATGAAACTTACCCTAATAACAATCTTCATGTGATACTAAACTTTCCTAAGTTTATTCAAATATCGGACATGTAACTTTTCGGATCAAAACTTATATACATATATATTTTATCAACTACTACAATAGTAGGGAGCCTCATGTGAGGAGTTCATTATGTAAGCCGTCGAGATGAGTTGTGGATTTACGAATTAAAGTGTCCTGGCTCCTCGAACGTTTACTAATATGACTTCTGAATTATGTCGGCCCGAACGGTAGTAAACGATATATAAACTATACATGTTTCATGAATCATTTCTTTTCAAGGACTTACACTATACATCATACCACATCATGGACTAAGTGCAAGACATATATGTTGACATGTTTATGTTTCCTTAGACATTATTCCAAACCTAAGTTACAACAATTATTCTAGGTTACTCGTAGAAGTTCTTACGGCATATCCATCATTCTCATTATACATCATCCAACTCAAGGTGAGTTCATAGCCCCACTTTCCATTACTTAATTGTTTTACAAACCCTTGGGGGGAATACATGCTATTTTTAACCGAGCACAATGTTTTTAAATTGTATGCTTGCCTGATTGTTTTATTATCACTAAGTACCTGCCTTGCTAAACCGAGATCCCTTATTATGAACCATTTAATCACTAGCAATAGTGAGCGCAAATATTGTGAATAGGCCTATTGGGATTGACGAATCCCGTTTGTTTTGACTAAGTTCAAACAAATGCATTAATATTTGAGACATTAGGTATGACGGCAAAGTACCTACCGGGATAAATCTGCCGATCGATATTGGTACACGTTAACGTTTTGGTGTCATAAGCTTAGTGAATTAATAACCTTTCCGGGCATATAACAACGTAGCCCATCTTTGTTTTCTAACTATGAGTGTGAGTCTATAGCTCACACTACGATTATTGTGTTCAACGATTTAACTACCAACACATGGTGTTCAAACGATTTAACTAAACTCTATGAATATCACTCAACCTTTGTGTTGACCTCTCAAGCATGTATTTCAGGTTCATGACGATCAAGGATGGCGCGGAAGGGCACGGATGTTCAAGAGGGCTATAAATTTTCTTATCATTCAAAAACTCACTTAATGTGATTTGTAAACATGGAACCAATTGGGACCTCATTTTGAAATCTCTGATATTTATATAATTTGAATGATAAACCTTTTAAAACGACTCAATTAGAGTTCGTTTTCTATTATTGTGACTATTGTGCCGTCGAGTAACACCCAGTTCGAATTCCGCTGCATCCATGAATTGGGGGTGTTACAAAAAAGGGGGAGATTGTTGATATAAATAATGCTTGAAAAGGTTATTAATATCTCTCAATAAACCTATGTTTTGATAATCACAAAACTCAAATCAAATTAAGTCAAGATTAAGACGTAAACAAGTATTTGGTAACAAATATTTACCTCTACATCTTATATCACTTAAGGTATGCATAAACTAAGCATCTTATGCATTACATGATCAAAGGAAATTTTGTCTTAAGACATAAAATCTTATAAAATGATATAAACATTTTATATATATATATATATATATATATATATATATATATATATATATATATATATATATATATTCGTAAATCATTTTTGGTAATGCTATATTAAACCACAAAGATATGATTTCAAATTTCCAACCAAAAAGGGCAAATTTTATCCAGAAAAACTTTTCCAACATTCAGGAGGGCGGCCCCCTTAATTTTACTAGGCGGCCCCCTTAATGATTAAGGGGACCGGCCTATAATTAAGGGGACCGGCACGCTCCCGAACAGTAAAATCTGGCTCTATAAATATTGGATCATTTTACACATTTTTCTCACCTTTTTGCACTATAAACTTTCTGATCCAACCTTCCTCTTTAGATCTAAAATCCTTTGATCATATAATTCATAAGTCTTTGTTTCCAAGTGATCCAAAGCTTCATCCATTCAAGTGCAAGAAGAAGAACACTCCTCTACATCCATCTAATTGTAGTAGTGTTGTGAATAGCTAGATTCATATTGTAGTTGTGGTAGATATTTGTAAAAGTGTTGTGTAAATTTGTTGTGTGTAGAAAATAGGTATGTTAAAAAGTAGTTTAGTAGTTGTGAATTAGTTGTGCATAGAAGAAGGTGTGAAGCCTTGAACAAGTCGTGAAGTTGTGAAGAAGGTGTGAAGCCTTGAAGAAGTCGTGAGATTGGTTCTAGCTACGATTAGAAATTTCGTTAACTCGTGTAAGCCAAGGTGTGTAAGGTTTCTCCACCATAAGGAGTTTGTTGACATAGTGAAGAAAACTCTCGAGTGTGGTACTCGGGGAGTGGAGTAGGGCAAGGAATGTGTCCTTGTAGCCGAACCACTATAAATTCGCGTTTGTGGTTTAATCTTTCTAACTCTATCTTTTGTTCATTACATTTCAATACTTTCATTATTACATTAGAATTGCTTATATTAGTTGTCATTTGAATTCACTTGAGATCGAATCGAAAGTTTTTAATAAGGTACAAAATATTTTAGTAATAAACTTTTAAAAGGACGTAAAACTATTCAACCCCCCCTTCTAGTTTTCCACAATGTAAAACCCTAAAATCTGCCTTGCCTAAATTCCCTATATAATTTGAATTTTTCCTAAGTTTGTGAATCTAACCTAAGTTAATTAACTAAATTTATGATATACATATATATACATATATATATATATATATATATATATATATATATATATATATATATATGTATATATATATATATGTATATCATAAATTTTTAGAGGGGAAAAATTGTAAAACCCGAAAATCCGCCTTGCCTAAATTCCCTATATAATTTGAATTTTTCCTAAGTTTGTGAATCTAACCTAAGTTAATTAACTAAATTTATGATATATATATATATATATATATATATATATATATATATATATATATATATATATATATATATATATAACTATATGTTATACAAGATTAATCCTTCATAATATGATTAAGAAAATAAAATATAATTCTCATCCTAACTATACATAATAAACGACACACACTTTGTAACCATTTCACACGTTCTCTATTTTTGCCTTACTAAAATGAAATGCATTTTCTTATCCATATCCCACACATTACTTCTTTTTTTTTTCTTCTTGGATAAATTCCAGTTTGTGATATTATTTCACACGCCTTAATTAAGGAGGATTGGACCAAATCATTCACTCATATTAGAAGATACATATATCATGATTGCCATATCTCCACCACACGACATTCCTATTTCAACTCACACCTTACATGTTTTTTTTATGAAATGTATAATAATCCCTCAAGTTTAGCAAACAACTAAAAACCCTAAAAAAACTTCAAAATACAAAATACGGCTGCTGGGAAAATTTTCCCTTGGTTCCATTCAGTTTCGTGACTAAGGAAGGAGCAAGGAGGGTCCGAATGTATTTTTGTTTGGTGTACAAACGTGGCTAGTTGGAGGCTCAAAAGTGGGCTTTGGTTGTGTGCGATTGCTGTTTCGAAAGGGTGTGTAGATGGCTTATTAGATTTGTGTTATGACTAATGGTTCGAGCCTTGATTCCTCATTCTTTTTGCCTTCCGATCATGCAAGGGTATCGTGTCTAAATCTTTGCTCTTTTCTTTCGTTTTGATCTCGTTTTACACGTATATAACATCACATAAAACTTTGGGTCGACACATGATAGCAAATGAAATCTATATGTGTATATATACGTTTATAATAGCGCGAACCAAATTGTTTATTTTGTTAAAAGTACAAATAAATAACTTACGAAGGAGTCATATATAACCACGAATATGATACGCCTAGAAACCATTAATCGCGAACCAAAACTCTGATGTGAGACCAGTTTGTATGCGGCTTAAACGTGTTGTTAGATAAGAAATCAAAAACTATAAAAGTTATACGTATCGTTGTCAAATCGGAAATAGTTGAAGTATGATCTGATCACGTTATGTTTTATTTACCCATCATAGTTTGTTCATGTATATCATAGTTTGAATGCATATGTAACTAAACTACTTATGTCATATAATAATAGGAATTAATAGAAGTTGATCATGCATAACTGATAAAATACGTATGTTAAGGTTGTGTCAATTCTTTTGTGCCTTCATTTTAACGTAAATGAACCCATGCACGTGGCTACAATTTGGTAAAATAAACACAAGAAATAAAATAAGGGCATGCATGTGGGATTATGATATACGGATGTCATCTTAAAATGAGGTCTTGGTGTCGTCTTTTGGTCTCGTCATAGTATTTTTGTGTGTGTGATATATGGGTCGATCAATAATTATTAAATACGAGTAACTTATATCATTTTGAACCTAGGAACATGGATAAATATATATATAGCGTCAATGAAAGAAAAAAAATAGGTGTATGTCGAGTAGTGTGTGTGAAGGTTAAGACGTATGAGTTGTGTGAGTAAGTACGCGAGTCGTGTGTTTGTGCATGTGATAATAACATATTTTGGTCGTCGTGGTCTAAGATTAATGTTAAAGATAGGTTAATAAATTATGAAGGACGGGGCCTAAAATTATTCTTTTAATCTAAAATTATAGCATAAACTTTGAAATAATTTTATTTGACATTCTTAATATTAAATTTTGATAATATATATTTTGACCCTAAACTTTACTAAATTGACGTGTTTAACCCTAAACTATTATCTTTGTCATTTGTGACCCTAATTTATAAGAGTTGCTAATACAGAAAAGCTACTAAATACATGAACGTACTAAATATGACAAGTTACTATAAATGGAAAGTTACTAAAATTAAAAAGCCGAAAAACATGAGTAATCTGATTTAGAATAAGTATTAATAACAAACCAATCATTAATTCGTGTAGATTCGCTGAAGAAGGAGTGACTTTCTACTCTTATGTTATGATATGATTTCGCTGGCGGTTTAAGGTACAGATATTCTAACCTTTCTGTAAGGTTTCCTATGACTCATGATCCGTTCCATTGCCACTATTATGATTTCTGATCTTTATACGCCTGATATCCTTGGTTCACGTGATAGTATGATTTCGTATGAATACCGTTTTAAAAATATAACCTGATGACTTTTGAGAAAAACTATTTTTGAAATGATTTATGTGATTACGATACGATGCCATATTTATATGAAGGTACTTTTATGAAATGTGTTTTTAAAGGAATACTTTTACGATAAAATGGTTTTAAATAATTTTTAAAAGTCCTGAATCTGTTTTATTCTCTAGGATTCCTTTTGACTTTCTTTAACATCTTTAAATTATTTAACTTCAAATTTTGAACCTTTGCTATGAACCCTTTTGCTATTATGAACCTTTGATTTGAACCTCATGAAATGAATCTTTGATTTGGACCTTTGACTTGAACCATTGCTATGATCCCTTATATGATCCATATTTGATCGATCCATTTCTATTATGATTTACTTGATTTTTGTTGCCTGCTATAGTTCTTATTCCTATAACATTCCTATGCCCTATTTGTTGCCCATTATTTGATTAATTTGTAGCCAGTCATGGGGAGTCCATGGCCTTACCACTAATGCACCAGTGGTATTGACACTATCTGTAGAGGTAGGTTTTAGTCCACAGCATTCCCTTTAAGCTAGCTATTCAGGCATATATTTATTATTGTATATTTTTACTTAGCCTAGAGTTTTGTGCATATATATTTGTTTTGCAGGGGGCGTATGGATGCATCCTAGGTACTCTGTTTAGTATTATTTGGTGAATGGGTATGTGTATGCGATACACTCTATTTCACATTTGGTACATCGAGCTAGCTACTTTATTAACAATTTGATATATAATTATTAGGCATTTCTATTACTTCTACTATATATGTGATCCTTGTTGTTCCACCTTCATTATTGTTATTGACTTATACTTTCCTTAGTTCATTTCCTTACACTTATGATTCGTTCCATTTTCCTTTGATTCATTTGATATTCCTTATATGTATTCCCTTTGATCATATTCTGTTGATTGTATCATATGTTCCATATTCTTTGATATTTGTCTCAATAGGTTTGCTTGGATTCATTTTGGATTCACTTTCGTTTCCCTTTTGTTATTAGCTTTTGTTTGTTTATATCTGTTCACTGGGCTTTTTAAGCTCAGCCGCATTTCTTTTCTTGCGGCAGGTTATTTAGAAGGAAGTTGGGTTTGAGGGAAGAGTGCTTAGGAGATTTTAGTGGACTACACGGTTGATAGCTCCCCATGGATTAGAGATGGACTTAGAGATTCCTCTTTTAGTTCTTAGTTTGTAATTAGTTTGGAAGTTGTTATGCTTAGTTTTAGCACCTTATCATTCATTAGATTTGCTTTGTAACCCTTGTATTATTTAATGTATTCCGGTTGCTTATGTTCTAATTCGACCCCGTAATGTTACACTTTAGCCCTTTTTGGGTTTGGGTGTTACAATTATGGTATTAGAGACAGGTTTGATCGGCGGATTCAAAATCCGTAGAGCTTAGGCTATGACCTGTGAGTATTAGGCCCTCTAAGTTTTGCACCATTAGAGTTAGGGAACAACCTTTGAGAATTTTTCTTTAGGATTTCCCACCCTGAAGAAAACTTTAGTTATGACCGGTGAGGATTCGATAGACTAGTAGACATTTGTTTAAGTATCCCTGATTCTGCATCACTTTGGTTCGTGCTTTACTTTTAGATAAGCCCTTTAAGATTTCTCCTCCCGGAGGTTTGAAACTTATGATTCTGCACAACATGAGATTAATGACTAAGCAAGTTTAGAACAAGTTGAGAATTCTGCAGTAATGTTTGACATTTCATAAACTTCATTTCCTGTTTGATTTCAACCTCTGATTCATTTCTTAAACATTTAGATGCCTCTTCGAGCATTCTGGGAATTCGTATGACCATGATGTGCTTGGCACATTCTGTGATTTCTCTTACTTTTGGTGAGCTTATCTAAGTCTCCTTACACTATTAGATTTTGCCCTATTCATTTAAATTCCTATGAGAAATCTTGTGGTAATTAATAACGAGTATAGGAATGTCTCCCTCACTTTTGAATGATAAGGTTTGCTATGCTGATTTGTCCTCCCTTGGAATGTTAAATTCAATATTTTTCCGGTATGGATTGGTTGACGGAGCATCAAGATGCTAACTACTGTCATACTACGTCTCTCCTTTGACATTTTGAACCACTCTGATTTACTTCTATCATGATTTCTGATTGTTAAATTTTTGTTATCCTTGATAACCTGGAAACTCATACATTATTTTTGCGGTTGTAATTTTTTCCTAGCATCTATTCTTGTTCCCGTGGGATGAATCTCACCTTGAGAGTCATTTTGCGATTTGAGATTTTCTTATATCATCCCTAAATGAACCACCAAGATTTACACCAGATTGTGAATTTGCTTTCACCTAGCACTGATAGATTGTTTAGTCATGACTCGAGGTTGAATATGATTTCCACAAAGGCATGTTTATATGATGCAAGTATTATGACGCCTGGCCAACGTGATAATAATTACATCATATAACTTGAACTTATGGGGATCATAGGATGTCTTTGAGAAGTGCCTGAGAATAGTAAAGTCTGATGAGACAGAACCCTATCCGTATAGAACGACGTTTTACCTTTTTGTTTAAAACTCCCTATTGATCAACAGAAGTTGAATTGAGAGAACTGGAGGAGCAACAACCAAAAACTATGAAGTGGTTTGCTTGTCTTAGTATATCTCTTTAGGGTATTTCAGTTCTATCCGCGATGAATAAGGATGGTAGCAAGAGATTATGCATTGACTCTTGGAAGCGAAACCGTATCATTGTTAGAAATCATCACCCCTACCTTGAATCGAAGATGTATCTGATTAGCCTTAGTACGCGGAGTTCCCTGTAGATGGAGTTATGGCTTGAAGTTATTCCTAGAAATTTCCTTTCGTATTCGTAACAACCCTTATGACTGTTAGTAATGCTAATAGTATTAGCTGATGCTTTGACTATTCCATGGACTTGATGAAGCGTGTCTTTGGTGAGTACTTATAAAAAGTTGCCATAGTATGACATCTTAGTACATTCAGAGATGAAGAAGAAAAACGAGATTCATTTTCGTATTAGGTTGGAAATGTGAGGATCATTTGTATACTCTGGGAGCATGATATTGGTTAGAAGATGTTCACGACTTGCGTTACCGTCTAAAAATTTTATGAGTCAGGGAGAGCAACTTAGCTGGGATGAGAACGGATTTTTGGAAAAGTTGAAATAGAAATTAGCTTCCATACCTTCAAATGAATATCACTTTTGAGACGTTTCGTGAAGAGACTTGGTTATGCTCTTATGCAGCACGGAGAATTTATGGCTTATACATCAAGGCAACTAGAACCGTTTGAAGGGAATTGTGCTATGAGTAACTTGGACTTGGCGGCAGTGATGTTTGCTCTCAAGAATTGAAGACATATATTACATGAAGATGGAATCCAATTACAAGTATTAGGAAGGTCAGGAGCAAGATAATAGACTATGACATGGTTTTAGGAGGCTGGAAAGAAATCGTTATGATTGAGGCACAGTTCTACCTTCTCTATCCCTATTAGTTGTACTAAGATATATCAGAGGTCTAAAGCAGGATTTAATTTTTCACGAACCTTGGAACGAAATCTCCGTGTACACTTAAGAAGAATGATATAATTCGAGTTATGGTAGATCATTTGAGTTAGTCAGTTCATTTTGCCTCTTAGAATGTGTATTCAGTTAGCAAGTTTGGCATAAAACCTTCGGTAGAAGATTCTTCAGTTACTTAGCACACCTGCAGTGATCGTGTCAGAGATTTGCATTTTTGCTTCACTGTCCCAAGGAGAACTACTGGAGGTCTGAGGGGCCAGAATCAAGTATAGTAATGCTTTCACCTACAAGCTGATGGATAAGCAGAACAACTATTCGGACTTGGAAGCAGTGTTGAGCAGAAAGTTTACACGTGTGTGGTCTGATTGTCGTTGCTCATTAAGATCGATGGCATACAAGTGAGAAGTTTTCCTTTCAGATAGTTTACGAACGGAGATATAGAACAACTTCGGGTTGAATTAAGTCCAGAAGCTGCTCATTGAATGTTTGGAGCTGGTTACAATGACCGAGTGATTTGCTGACATTGTGGAAGAGGAAGTTTGAAATTTTAGACAGGAAATTGTGTGTTCCAAATGATGTTTCCGTATGAAAGAGTTGGACATGTTGGCATTAAGGGAGATTTGGTTCGTGTTACGTTACTCCTTAGATTCATTCTTGTCTGTGTGGTTATCCTTTCCTCTCCCAGTATACTTTTAGATACGATTTGATATTTCGATTTATGCTTAATTAATTGCTAGTATGAATAAGTTACCAACCTCTTTAAGAAACTTTTGGTAGGTTAGATAATTCGATGTATGTCTCTCTGATTCCTTTCGGTAATCCCTTAGCACCTTCATAACCTAATTTGATTTGTGAAGTTTCTACCATCTAGTATCACTTCCGGATTTATTCCAGGTTCATTTGATGTCCATGCACCTCTTTGTGAAATTCTACCATCATCTATTTCATGATCATTTCGTATTCGTTGTATTAGATGTGTTTCTGTGGAGAGCCTGAGGCTATCTAAGTGTGTCAGGATTGAGTCATGAGAAGATTTTTTTTGTGAAGATTCTTTTGGAAGAACCTCCCTGAGCATGAGGATATTTGTAACGATATTTTGTGATTTACTACAACTCTATCTAACTTTGCGACTTCAATTTTCGAGGACGAAAATTTTTTTTTAGAGGGGAAAAATTGTAAAACCCGAAAATCCGCCTTGCCTAAATTCCCTATATAATTTGAATTTTTCCTAAGTTTGTGAATCTAACCTAAGTTAATTAACTAAATTTATGATATATATATATATATATATATATATATATATATATATATATATATATATATATATATATATATATATATATATATATATATATATATATATATATGTTATACAAGATTAATCCTTAATAATATGATTAAGAAAATAAAATATAAATCTCATCCTAACTATAAATAATAAACGACACACACTTTGTAACCATTTCACACGTTCTCTCTTTTTGCCTTACTAAAATGAAATGCATTTTCTTATCCATATCCCTCACATTACTTCTGTTTTTTTTCTTCTTGGATAAGTTCCAGTTTGTGATATTATTTCACACGCCTTAATTGAGGAGGATTGGACCAAATCATTCACTCATATTATAAGATACATATATCATTGTTGCCATATCTCCACCACACGACATTCCTATTTCAACTCACACCTTACACGTTTTTTTTATGAAATGTATAATAATCCCTCAAGTTTAGCAAACAACTAAAAACTCTAAAAAAATTTCAAAACACAAAATACGGCTGATGGGAAAATTTTCCCTTGGTTCCATTCTGTTTCGTGACTAAGGAATGTGCAAGGAGGGTCCGAATGTATTTCCGTTTGGTGTATAAACGTGGCTAGTTGGAGGCTCGAAAGTGGGCTTTGGTTGTGTGCGATTGCAATTTCGAAAGGGTGTGTAGATGGCTTATTCAATTAGTGTTATGACTAATGGTTCGAGCCTTGATTCCTCATTCTTTTTGCCTTCCGATCATGCAAGGGTATCGTGTCTAAATCTTTGCTCTTTTCTTTCGTTTTGATCTCGTTTTACACGTATATAACATCACATAAAACTTTGGGTCGACACATTATAGCAAATGAAATCTATATGTGTATATATACGTTTATAATAGCGCGAACCAAATCGTTTATTTTGTTAAAACTACAAATGAATAACTTATAAAGGAGTCATATATAACTACGATTATGATACGCCTAGAAACCATTAATCGCGAATCAAAATTTTGATGTGAGACCAGTTTATATGCAGCTTAAACGTGTTGTTAGATAAGAAAGCAAAAACTATAAAAGTTATACGTATCATTGTCAAATCGGAAATAGTTGTTCATATCGGGGCGAGGTGTTTTGCTCGTTTTATTGTAGGCCTCGAACCGCTTTTCACAATCGACTAGGAAGTATGATATGATCACGTTATGTTTTATTTACCCATCATAGTTTGTTCATGTGGTTCATGCACATCATTGTTTGAATGCATATCTAACTAAACTACTTATGTCATATAATAATAGGAATTAATAGAAGTTGATCATGCATAACTGATGAAATACGTATGTTAAGGTTGTGTCAATTCTTGTGTGCCTTCATTTTAACGTAAACGAACCCATGCACGTGGCTACAATTTGGTAAAATAAACACAAGAAATAAAATAAGGGCATGCATGTGGGATTATGATATACGGATGTTATCTTAAAATGAGGTCTTGGTGTCTTCTTTTGGTCTCGTCATAGTCTTTTTGTGTGTGTGATATATGGGTCGATCAGTAATGATTAAATACAAGTAACTTATATCATTTTGAACCTAGGAACATGGATAAATAGATATAGCGTCAATGAAGGAAAAAAAAACAGGTGTAGGTCGAGTAGTGTGTGTTAAGGTTAAGACGTAGGAGTTGTGTGAGTATGTACGCGAGTTGAGTGTTTGTGCATGTGATAATAACATTTTTTGGTCGTCGTGGTCTAAGATTAATGTTAAAGATAGGTTAATAAATTATAAACGACGAGGTCTAAAATTATTCTTTTAATCTAAAATTATAGCGTAAACTTTAAAATTATTTTATTTGACATTCTTAATATTAAATTTCGATAATTTATATTTTGACCCTAAACTTTACTAAATTGACGTGTTTAACCCTAAACTATTATTTTTGTCATTTGTGACCCTAATTTATTAAAGTTGCTAATACGGAAAAGCTACTAAATACATGAACTTGCTAAATATGACAAGTTACTATAAATGGAAAGTAACTAAAAATGGAAAGCTGACAAAAATGAGCAATCTGATTTAGAATAAGTATTAATAACAAACCAATTATTAATTCATGTAGATTCGCTGAAGAAGGAGTGACTTTCTACTCTTATGTTATGATATGATTTCGCTGGCGGTTTAAGGTACAGATATTCTAACCTTTCAGTAAGGTTTCCTATGACTCATGATCCGTTCCATTGCCACTATTATGATTTCTGATCTTTATACGCCTGATATCTTTGGTTCATGTGATAGTATGATTTCGTATGAATACCATTTTAAAAATATAACCTGATGACTTTTGAGAAAAATTATTTTTGAAATGATTTATGTGATTACGATACGATGCCAGTTTTATATGAAGGTGTTAACGACTTTTACGAAATGTGTTTTTTAAGGAATACTTTTACGATAAAAAGGTTTTAAATAATTTTTAAAAGTCCTGAATCTGTTTTATTCTCTAAGATTCCTCATGACTTTTTTTAACATCTTTAAATTATTTAACTTCAAATTTTGAACCTTTGCTATGAACCCTTTTGCTATTTTGAAGCTCATGATATGAATATTTTATTTGGACCTTTGACTTAAACCATTGCTATGATCCCTTATATGATCCATATTTGATCGATCCATTTCTATTATGATTTACTTGATTTTTCTTGCATGCTATAGTTCTTATTCTTATAGCATTCCTATGCCCTATTTGTTGCCCATTATTTGATTAATTTGTAGCCAGTTATGGGGAGTCCATGGCCTTGGCACTGATGCACCAGTGGTATTGACACTATCTGTGGAGGTGGGTTTTAGTCCACAGCGTTCCCTTTAAGCTACCTATTCAGGCCTATATTTATTATTGTATATGTTAACTTAGCCTAGAGCTTTGTGCATATATATTTTTTTTGCCGGGGGCGTATGGATGCATCCTAGGTACTTTGTTTAGTATTATTTGGTGAATGGGTATGTGTGTGCGATACACTCCATTTCACATTTGGTACATCGAGCTAGCTACTCTATGTACAATTTGATATATAATTGTTGGGCATTTCTGTTACTTCTACTATATATGTGATCCTTGTTGTTCTACCTTCATTATTGTTATTGACTTATATTTTCCTTAGTTCATTTGCTTACACTTATGATTTGTTCCATTTTCCTTTGATTCATTTGATATTCCTTATACGTATTCCCTTTGATCATATTCTGTTGATTCTATCATATGTTCCATATTCTTTGATATTTGTCTCAACAGGTTTGCTTGGATTCATTTTAGATTCACTTTCGTTTCCCTTTTGTTATTAGCTTTTGTTTGTTTATATCTGTTCACTAGGCTTTTTAAGCTCAGCCGCATTTCTTTTCTTGTGGCAGGTTATTTAGAAGGAA
This sequence comes from Artemisia argyi, assembly GCA_030686995.1. Classification (NCBI taxonomy): domain Eukaryota; kingdom Viridiplantae; phylum Streptophyta; class Magnoliopsida; order Asterales; family Asteraceae; genus Artemisia; species Artemisia argyi. The sequence goes on from CM060687.1 coordinate 78,617,690, forward strand.
GCTGGGTTTGAGGGAAGAGTGCTTAGGAGATTTTAGTGGACTACACGGTTGATAGCTCCCCATGGATTAGAGATGGACTTAGAGATTCCTCTTTTGGTTCTTAGTTTGTAATTAGTTTAGAAGCTGTTATGCTTAGTTTTAGCACCTTATCATTCATTAGATTTGCTTTGTAACCCATGTATTATTTAATGTATTCTTCTTGCTTATGTTCTGATTCGACCCCGTAATGTTACACTTTAGCTCTTTTTGGGTTGGGGTGTTACAAATTAATTGGGCAACTTGGGCATTTTTGGCATTATCCGCTCATTCACTCAACCATTGTGTTGACTTTTTAGCATGTTTTATCTGAGGTCCTTATTGTATAAGCTGGCATGTGAAGGTGCACGGAAAAATATTTTGAAGACGATGCATATTATTATCATTCGAAAATGTTTTTTTTTAACTTTTACGTTGTATGTACTACTGATGTACACTAGAATTTTGGTGGCCTCTTTTGTAATAAAATATGATATTTTTATAAATTGGATGATAATTTATTTCAAAACATCTCATTTAGAGTCGTTTTTTGTAACTTGTACTGTGTGCTATGAAGAAATACCCTAGTGACACTATCTTTCGCTTTGATATTTTAGGGGTGTTATAGATTGGTATCAGAGCTACAGTTATAGAGAACCAGGTTGCATTTAAACCTATACTATAACTACTTTCACATTAAGACCTACTTTACTCATAATCGTCTTTTACATCCCGTGCGCCATGCTTACTCTTTAACACGTCACTCATTTAGTTATATAAATGTTCGACTAAATAGGATCGTGTATGCCTATTCCAGGAAATTACGGCATATAGACCTACTCTCACATTTTTTTAATCTACAAAATTTTCTCAAGACATTTTAGTTGATACACTAGTCTTATTTATTTCTTAGACATTCGGAGATACACAATGGTCTTACTTATTTCTCAGATGTTGTGAGATACACAATGGCCTTACTTATTTCTCAGATATTGTGAGATACACAATGGTCTTATTTATTTCTCAAACATTGTGAGTTGCACAATGGTCTCTCTAGTATTTCTCAAACATTGTGAGAAAACTATTTCATAACCTTATACAATATCATTTTATATGAAATCTGTCACAGTTTTGTTTACATGGAATTATGTGTGAATCAAAGTATTACATGTCTTCTATGGGCGGGACCTGTAATAGGAGGATTGATATGGTAATTGTTATGCTAAATTGCTTATAAAGACTTTCATCTTATTTACATTAACTATGTACTCACCAACTATTTTGAATGCTACGTCGATTTTCTCTTATTGTTTTACTCCCCGTCTCCGAGGATAAGTGTGAACATTTGTCCCGTACTCTCGGAACACCTACGTCGTCTCGTAATACAAATTGTAAGTCATCGATTAAGTGTGAGTGTTGTGTCGGGAATTCTTAAGTAGGATGATTTATAATATCCTTATTTAAATGGACTGAGACGCCTTTTCATTTAAATAAAGAAATTGTAAATCGCTAAACCATAAGTTTATAGTTTTTACTTACATAGATTGGTACGCTTCTTTATGTAAGTAATGAGTTATAAATAAGTGGGCTTAATTGTATCCATTATGACATAATTATGAACTTGAACTCAAGGATCACTAATATTCTTTAAAAAGATCTAGAAACAACGATAATGTCTTGCCACTCAGCAAAAATCTTAAGACCTTATTTGAACTACCTAATTTCATTCTTAGGTTATCGCGTTTGCTGTTACTGTTAGGTCACCATTTAGTAAACACAAGTATAATGATAAGAGAAATGAGATGAGAATGAGAGTGGGATGATTATGAGAAATTTGAGAAAGTGAAATGCAAGAGTTTCCTTAATGTTTTCAAATAACCAACCAAGTTTACAAATGGCCTAAGACTACTATTTATAGGGAAGGAGCTAGGGCAACACACCCTCTCCTTCCACTCATCAATTCGTGGGCTTTGGAGGCCCATGGGTTACATTCCTTAAGCCTAGTAAACTTAATACAAATAGTGAATAAGAGTAAATAATAGTTAAGCGACCTAACTTTATTACAAATGACCGAGACTTCATAAAATAGTAAAACTATGGTTCCAACAATCTCCCCCTAAGGATCGGTCATCATGGTTGCTTGACGTCTTTGTTGTAATCTTTGACTTTCATAGCTTCAGACGTCTTCAGAAATGACTAGAATAATGATGAATATACTTTGCTCTTTGTCTTTGTTCTTTGATGATGTTGTAGTGATTGCTTTACGAAGTAATCTGCCATTCGTCACTCCTGCGCCTGTGGTGGTTGTCCGCCATTCCAACATACTCATACATCTTTGGACTTTGACTTTATCGTACAAGAAGTTCCTTTTCGTACATTGAGATCTTTAGTCTTTAAACTTTGTAGATTCTTCTTAATGTTGTAGAATCTTTCTTTGAACTTTGTGTTGCTAAGATCTTTGGGGGAGCTTTCTTTGACTTCAAGATGTATGTATGAGCATGTTGGAATATACCATCATGGAAGTGAGGTACCTGCGAGTAAACAGTTAGCAATAAAACAACCGGTACTTACGGATAAGGAGTTAGAGCTCATCAACAGCATAGTGTGAAGACTCCTTCTAATCCTTATCCAGGCCGTTCCCATATCAGATACTCCTGAGGGAGCTTACTAGACCTACTAAGTAGCTCAATGACTGGGTGAGTCGCTGGGGATCACTCCACGACTGTAGACCGAGATGGAACCACCGCAAACACTAAGCGTAACCCTTGTGGGGTTACCGAAGTGACCTGCTGTCAGGGCTGTTTGATATTGACCCTGGCAGGATTTCCGTTCAATCATTGAGAAATACCTAAGTAATCCTCTCATAAACGTTCTAGGCAGATTGCTAAGATCTGCGAAGGACTCGATAGTTTACAACTGATGCCCATTGATGTAGAACATCAGTCGTAGAAATACTAAGTGTTCCTAAGAGATCTTTGATGTATCTCAAGGCTCTAGACTCTATAAGTGCACACCTAGGTTTCCTATGCGGAGACTGGGGAGGTGTCTCCTGCTTCAATATCAACCGTCTCTAAGAGATGGGTCGATAGATTATGCGGGTTCCCCGTGAGAATGAAACAAGTTCTTTTAAGAGAACTTGAGTGGTTAAGAAGGTTTAGTGCATCGCGTCACTGGGTCCATGACGACTTAATCTTCAATACCGGTGTTGTCTTTAGCAACAGCCAGTAGCATATGTATTGAACCCGGTGTCTGCCCTAAGGTTGAACATATGGAGGGCTATTTCTTTTCACCCTTTTCTTTGCTTTTCTTTTTAATTCTTCAACTCCTTCTTTCCCTTTCATTCATTTCTCCTTTTTTCGTATCATACCTAAGGACTTCTAATTCTAACTATGGGAGATGTCCTTGGGTAGATCCCTCCGGCTCTGGCGGATCATAGGACGGATATCCCTATCTTAGTCACCTTATAACTCCGACAGTAGCCAGGAAACCTTTGATTGAAAATCTCTCAAAGTGTTAGTGATAATCAAATATTTTGGTTAACACTTTGAGAGTTTTGTGTACACTTTAGAAGGGCTCCCCCTGCACATGTGCTCATAAGTGTTAAATAAATTTGCACATGCGGGAGGAGCAAGCACTTTTGAATTGATCCACTTTCCGTGAACAAGACCGATTCGAGACACGCTTACATCACTAGTTAGACTAGCTTGAAGTTATTACCCGGCCTGGTCAAGTCCACAAAAAGTTTCTCGAGACGGTACGTTTCTACTAAGACAAATCCTTTTCGAGACACGCTTACGTGGTTAGTTAAAGAGTTGCATTGTCAGCTTTTAGGTTACAACTAGCTCTAGTAACTAACTTGATGTTATTACCCGTCGAGGATATGTCCTTTCGATATTACTAACTTGTATTATCTCGTCAATTCGTGGGTTAATACTGAGTCTAGCTCGCTTATGATGCAACTTTTAAGCTTTGACTTCGTATATTTTAATCACTTTTACATTTTCTCCCCCTCAAAAATAGCATACAAAATGGTGTTTTTGACAACTTTTAAGATTGAAATATGCCTTTTGAGTCTTACGGGGAGATTCACCACGAACATTTGAGTTAGAGCAAAGTATTTTGTTTTGACAAGTGCTCCCCCTCAACAAGTGATTAGGTCTTATTGAGTTGAAATACTTGTCCTTTTGAGCAGAATTATGAAAAATCAGAAAAGTTTGATTAATTCTACTCAAAAGTAAGAAGCTTTCGCTCCTTATGTGAGGATTGAGGCACTGAAGCGTACCTCAGGGTCCTTTAAATACAAGCACGGGTTGTACACTGTAATGTGTGCACAAACCGTAATGGAAAATCATTCAATCAAAATGAACTAATCAAATGTACCAAGTTACTCTTCGTCCGGAAGTGGAGCATCAAAGTCAGTGAACTTGGGTTCAGGTCTTTCGAAGTTTTTGACAGGAAATGATGGTCTGACGCCGATGTAACTTTCCAGTCGTCTGATCTGTTCCCGTCGAAACAACCTTTCCTCAATCTTTAAGACAAAGTTCCGAACTTGTCTTCTTGTACTGGATTTCCATCTCGGTTGTTCCCCCTTAGCTATCTTACGCCGATCATCATTCAACCTTTTGACCAGCCCATCACGAACGGATTTGAGGGTAACATCACAGAATTTATGCACTTCATCAAATCTCATGAAACTTTGAAGTTGTTTGCTGTTGATGTAGGTGAAACCAAAAGGGTCTTGGTTGAGAGTAAACTGTGACGTTTGATAGATCCCATCAAACGTGAATTGCGGCTTAGTCAAATTGATCTTCTGCTGATAACTTTCCACACCCAGTTGGAGATCTTCCACCCTTTCTTGAACTATCAGTCGTCGGATGTAGAGAAGTAGTGATGCCATAAAGTTGTACTGTACATCTCTGTCGAAACCCCGCATTCTTCCTTTAACCTTTTCGAGATACATATCTTCGATGTCATTCAGATAAAGGTCTGGAAAGTCTGCTTCGGAGAACTTATACTTCTTTTCATCCTAACGTTTAACCACAATTTCACGCATGAATTTGTAGTTAAATCGTTGTGATTCGTGAATCTCCAAGATGGCGATGATCTTAGATTTATGCTTCACATCTTCCAAAGATTTCTCTCCCAATCTGCTAGTGTAACCGAGACGACGACGGTCTGGCCAGTGTTGAATACCATGTAGGGCATCTCTGTCGTAAGCTACGATGGAGTTGCTGAATACATGAGTTGTTTCTTCGATGGCAGGGATCTCGTATCTGGCGGCTGGTACGGAGATTGTGAGTGATGAAGCATATTTCTTCTTGTTTTTCTCTTGGGTGAGTTTGATATTCTGAAGATCTTTGTTGAAGAAATAACTGTAGGGTAACTTGGGCTTATCTGGAAATCCTGTCAGAGGCAATGGTTTTGTCCAGTCGGTGAAGTAAGGTTTTTCATGGTTCTTTGAGCTGAAGTCGATATTCATTTCAGGATTTAGCCAGTCAAATTCGGCAGACATTGCACTGGCTATATTCTGCAAATGAAATTCGTATTCGACTTTGTTTCCAGATCTTTTCTTGAGAAAGTCTTGTGCGTCCTTATTGATTCTTCTCAGCTCCGTCTTTGTCAGTTTGTTGATTTGAAGATCCTTCATGATAACTTGGGTAAACTGTAGAGTATTGCCTGGAAGGGGTTCTTCATCTTCAAGAGGAGGTTGTGCTTGAACCATGTCTGTCAACCAGTCATTAAGAGGAGTATCGTCATTGTTGAGCCATGTGTGACGGCTTTTCTTCTTGGATTTCTTAGACTTAGATGGAGCATCTTTGTCTTTAGCTTTGGACGGTGACGATGGTCCAGCACGAGAATCATGAGTTGGTGGAGCACGGTAATCGGTGTCACGTTGATCCTGGAAGTCATCAGTGTGTTCCATGAAAATTTCTTCATCTTCGGTTTGACCTTTACCGGTAGTTGAGGGTTGTTGTTGAGTTTCCGGAGGAGTGGAGTCCTTTTGAGGCTGTAGAGAGGATGAGGGACCTGTTCCAGACTTGGATTTCTTGCCTTTGGAGTTTGGGTCAGGATCGTCATCTTTTCTTGTCCGTTTACGGGTTCCAGCAGCTTCTTTGCATGACTCTTTTGACATGTAAGCCACCATAGCATCATGTAGTGCCTTTTCTTCAGCTGTTTGTGTTGTTTTGGTGGCAATGTTGTCAAAGAGTTTGAGAAGCATGTCATTGAAGGACATTTCTGGGACGGTTGGAGCCACAGTAGAAGGTTTAGCGGTGTGAAGTGTGAATGGTGTAGTAGACAACATTTTCCTTGTAACACTTCTGATTCTGTGATCCAAATTGTCATTGATAGGTTCAAGAAGATTTGCTACTGTAGGAGTGATCATATCCACCAGATTTTCAGTGAGAAAATCATGTGTTGCAGTTCTGATGAATCCTTCGTAGTCGGAGTTCAAGAACTTATCGATCAGCTGCTTTGACTCCTGGAATTCCTCAACTTGTTTAGTGAGATTGGTAACAATGTTGGTGAGTTTGTTCACTTGCTCCTGAAGATCAACTTGTTGTTTTGGTTCATTGATTGAATGTTGTTTAGATTCGGTCTCAGAAGGTGTGGGTGATGAGTGCTCAGGTGATGATTCGGACGATGACTCGTTGTGAGAGTCTGAAGAAAATGCGGGAGGAGTCGGATCCTTAGGTGGAGAGTCTTGTGGAGGTGGAGGTTGTGCAGAGGATGTCTGTTGAGAAGATGACTGAAGGAATATGTTTGTGTCGAATGCGTTCTTCTCTTCGTTTTCCTTTCTACGACGTTCCTCTGCTTCCTCTGCTTCTCTTGCAAGAAACTCTGGAGTGATGAGATATTCTTGTTCCTGATCCGTAGCAATGTGTACTTGTCCGCCAACATTCTCCTCTAAGTTAGCAGTCTCTGTCATGTGGACATCTTCAGCCTTATCAGTATCCTTAACGTTGTGATCAGGTTGTGGAGCTGATTTTGACGTCGTGGGAGGAACCATGCTGCTTGTAGCCCCTTCATGTTCTGACTGATCAATAGGTGGTGGTGTTGGAGGATGTGATAGAAGTCGGCTTTCAAGACTTGCTTTCCTTTGTTCTTTGAGTTGTCGCTTTTCTTCAGCTCTAGTGTCGACAACTATACTCTTGAGTTTTTGTTTATCGACCAACGGTTCAACGATTGGTTCGTCTTCATCATCATTAGGCTCATTGATAGTGACACCTTTTCTTCTCCTTGTCTCTTCTTCATATGTTTCAAGACTTTGTTGTACGGCAATCTCAGTAGCAGGAAATCCTTCATCAGGTGCTCTGTATCTCAGTTCATAGTCTGGTTCTTCTTCATCAGATTCCGTATCAAACTCGGATTCGGTGTCAGAAGGTGGAGGTGTTGGTTCATCACGAAGAGTGTATTCTAAAGTTACCTTCTTCTTTGGCTTGGTAGCAGGTTTGGGTTTGGATGTAGGTTTAGGTGTGGTAGTAGTCTTGGGTTTTGCCATTGAAGCAGACTTAGATCTTGTGTGAGGTGATCCAGTGGTGCTTGTTGTACTCCCAGACTTTGCACCTCCCTTGCTGCGAGTCTTAATTGTTGCTTCTTCCTGTACACCTTTGTAAGCGTTGTCATACAGCTTGTAGTTCAGACTATTCTTGATTTTGTCATTCAGTAGGTATTCTGGAAGTCTCATTCCCTTGATCTTTGTAGAGGAAGTGGTCGTTTTGATGAATGAGGTGGTGAAGTCGTCCTCGAAGAGGTGCTTCGGCTCATTAGGATCAGCCATCCTTTTAATGAATTCTGGAGAACTTTTGCAGAGATGTTCAATGATAAGTTTGGTGAATCTCGTGAATGGTATCATAGTCTTCACACGTTCAGTCTGAATACTGTGGACGATATCATTCATGATAGGAACTGCAAAGTCAATCGGTGTCAGAGTCACCATTCCCCAGAATGTTTGCAGGTGTTCGAGCCTTGGGTGTTCATGACCACTTTTCCTTCCAGATATAGATCTTACCACCAACAGACAGAATGTTCTCCAAGGCTGAGGGATATACTTGACATTGAATTTGGAAAGCTTGACTAGAGGTACATCATCATCAACCTCATATCCTAGTTCAATGAAGAAGTCAAGAAGTTCCAGGTCAGGTAGTATAGGATCAAATTCATTGTCAGGTTGTGGCATGAGAAGGGCTGTTCGAAGAACGTCATGATCCACAGAGTATTCTTGGCTATCCAGTGTAACAGTGAAAGACTCATCATCCAAGTTGGCCTGAGCAGTGAGCCAGAACTGATGAAGGTAGAACAGCGGAACTGAGGTAGAACAGGTGAGCAGAGGTTTGCAAGGATGTGCCAGTAGGATATCTTTCACAATCATGCATGATTTCTCTGTGATATTCAACTTGTTGAAATCAACTCGGGGGTTGTTGTTGCCAATCGTGACATTGTAGTTCTCGGGAGTGATGTCATCCAAGGTGAGTAATGGAAGAGGTTGTTCTGCGACGTTCTCATTGTGTTCAGCCATGTTTATCTGAAAAGTATCATCATAAACCAAACATCCAAATTTGTTATGTGTTAGCACAGTTTAGAGTTTGGATACAGATATCTACTTGAGACAATTAAGCACAAATGCGTCATTTTGTTATGAGTCAAATAATGCATATTGCAAATAAGCACAGCATGACAATCACAATTCACAACTACATCACATTACACAACAATAATGAATCACAACAAGGTAACATTGATAAGGCCAAACAAGATTTTGAAAATATATCATTGAAATAGATTTCGACAAAATGTAATAGTGGAACATTATCGAGAAATTGACTTCTCGAAAAAATTCCACATTATTGACTTTTATCGAAATCTTTTTCTTCTGAAGTTTTCGAAAAACATATTGTACTCTGAATGATTTTGAAAAATGATGTAGTGAAAAATTTATCGAGAAAGTAATTTTCGAAAAAAATTTTCATAACTGACTTTTATCGAGATCATTTATCGAGAAACATTATTTTTCGATAAAACATTATTTTATCGAGAAACATTATTATGATCTTTTCGAGAAACTGAAGATATCGAGAAAATGTAGTTCACAAAGGATTTCGAAAAAATGATATAGTAAAATTTATCGAGAAAGTAACTTTTCGAAAAAAATTCCTCAGAACTGACTTGTATCGCGATCTCTTATCGAGAAACATTATATTGAGTTATCGAGATTCATTAATTTTTGATAAAAACTTTCGAGAATCAGATGATTTCGAAAAATTTCAGCCCAAATAATGATTTCGAAAACTCAGGTTCTCGAAAAATGTAAGATTTCGAAAAAAATAGTTTCTCGATAAGTATGAAATGATTTCGATAATACTCAGATTCTCGAAAAAAAATTCTTATACAAGAATTAATTCACTTTATGTAGAATTCACACGTACATTTCCTTCACAAAGTACTTTTCCAAAGATTTTGGCCTGTCACCAAGGTAGATTAATCACAATTAAGGCAAAATCACAGAGATTTCGATAATGCACAAGACCATATTTTTCGATAACTTGATAAATTCGAGACAACTGATTATGACAACGTCTAGCATATCACAATTACTTGTATAATGCTTTATCAAGACACATAGCACAGTAGACAACACATAGGACACATTTATCTCGATAATTATAACAAACGAGGCATACAAATATTTCGAGAAACATGTTCAAACAGTGAGAAACATCCTAGCTAGATTAATCATGCAAGTAAGAGACCTAAGAAGCAAATCCCACCAATAAAATCAAACAAATACGTACAGGACCTTTCAAACCCAATTCGACCCAATATTCCGAATTCGAGAAATACAGTTAACATGATGGAATGTGTCAATAATCGATGGGAATGTGTTAGAAACAAACAAAGTACCTAAACCCTATCAAGAATTAAACACCACAACACATTAATAGCATTTTTCGAAATCCTAACCCTAGTTCTCGACATCAAGAAATCACACGATCGAACCGTTGAAAAACCAATTAACCAAGAACCTATGTTTGTAATGCCCTAGTGATTACATAGGAACTTACAATTTAATGATCAAGGTCGTGGTTAACTCGAATGAATTTGAACCGTGGGTTTGGATGAAAGGGTTTAAGAGAGGTTTTTGAATTGGTGGGTATTTTGTTTGTACGGTTTGTAGTTTATTTGTTTTATTTTTTGAAAGTTTGAGTATTTAACACTTTAGGTCCCTTAACTTTTATATAAACCAAGCTAGTGTCCTAAAGTTTCAAGCAAAACATAAGTACCATAGCTATATGCATAAGATAACCTAACTTATGAAGATATAAAACAAATGAGACAAAGTGATGTAAAAGAAGTCGTCCACACTCTCTGAAGAACCGTAAAATACGAGAAATATGCAAGTATACCAATTAAATTGGTAAAAGATTTAAGCGTGACTCCCCCTCAACACTTGTAAAGTAAGAACAAGGTGTTGAATGGAAGCGATATACTTGCATTTTTTTTTTTTTTTAATAAAAATAAAATGTGGAAAAAAAATCTTTTTGGGTTTTGATAAGTTTATAGTAAAGAAAGAAAAACAAAAATATTATACAGAGATAGTAGTGATGTTTGACGATCAGTTGTATTTTAAAAACTTTTCAAGATCCTCTGGTGTCAAACATCTCATACCAATTTGGTGAACGAGACTAGCAAACCTTGATGGTGCCAAGGATTTGGTAAGTAAGTCCGCCAATTGGTACTCAGTTCCAACGAAATAAAGTTCAACTGTACCCCTTTCCACATGCTCTTTGATGAAATGATAACGGAGATCGATGTGTTTGGATTTGTAATGATGCACAGTGTTGCAGGAGATAGCAATCGCACTCTTTGAATCACAGTAGATAGGAATCTTGTTGAATAGGTAGCCATAGTCTTTAAGTTGTGATCTCATCCAGATGATTTGAGCACAACAAGCCGACATGGCTACGTATTCAGATTCTGTAGATGACAAAGACGTGCAGTCCTGCTTCTTAGATTGCCATGACACAAGTTTGTCTCCAAGAAACTATAATCCACCAGATGTACTTTTGCGTGTGTCTAAACATCCTGCATGATCAGCATCTGAAAAAGCAATTAGTTCAAAACCAGAATCCTTCGGATACCAGATTCCCAAGTTAATGGTTCCCTTTATGTATCGAAGGATTCTTTTGACCTCATTGAGGTGTTTTTCAGTTGGTCTTGACTGATAACGTGAGCACATGAAGACAGCAAAAACTATATCAGGTCTGCTAGCTGTGAGATATATGAGGGACCCAATCATACTTCGGTATTTGGTGGGGTCAACGGGAGTCCCTTGTAAATCAGCATCTAGCTTTGTGGTATAGCCCATTGGTGTATTATAAGTATCACAAGTCATCATTCCATGTTTCTTTAAAATTTCAAGAGCATATTTGGACTGATGTACAAAAATTCCACGGGGTGATTGATGAACTTGTAGTCCTAAAAAGAACGAAAGTTCACCCATCATGGACATTTCAAAATTATTTTCCATTAATTTTGCAAAATCATTAGAATAACTTCGTTTTGTTGAGGCAAAAATGATGTCATCGACATATATTTGAACAACAAGTAAGTCCTCCCCGTAGGTTTTTGTAAATAGTGTGGGATCCACCGATCCTTTAAAAAATTTATTGGCCAGTAAGAAAGTGGACAGTTTATCATACCACGCCCGTGGAGCTTGCTTGAGTCCGTAGAGAGCCTTTTTGAGTCGGTAGACGTGATTAGGACGCTCAGGATCAACGAAGCCTTCAGGTTGGCTGACATAAACTTCTTCACGGAGTTCTCCATTCAGAAATGCTGTTTTCACATCCATTTGGTAAACCACCATATTCCTATGAGCAGCATAAGCCAAAAAGATCCGAACAGCTTCATGTCGTGCCACTGGAGCAAAGGATTCAGCAAAGTCTAGACCTTCAAGTTGAGAGTATCCTTTTGCTACCAGACGTGATTTGTTGCGGATGACTGTCCCTTCTGCATCAAGCTTATTCTTCCAGATCCATTTTAACCCGATGACAAAGACTCCGTCAGGTCTTTCAACTAATTCCCAGACTTCTAATCTAATGAATTGCTGAAATTCCTCTTGCATAGATTCAATCCAGTTGTCATAAGTCATTGCTTCTTTAATGTTCTTGGGTTCTTCATGACAAACTGTGAGTGCGTAGATGCAAGTTTCTCCATCTGTGTGAAGTCGTTGTCTTGTCATAACAGGTGCATCTGGATGGCCAATAATGTGAACAAGTGGATGGTCACGAGTCCATTTATGTGTGGAAGGGTGTAGTTGATAAGTATCTCGCATGTTGGCAGGATCCAAGTTGCGTGTTGACGACTCAGCTATATCAGGAACTGTAGTAGCTGGTGCAAACGGATTAATGAACGCATCAGGATCATGCTCTGCGGATTGTGGAACTGATAGTTGTGGTGGATCTTCAGCTGAAAGGCGGGAAGTAGAACCAGTTTGTTCTGCTGTAGATGGTGATACAATTGGAGGACCGTCTCTCTCAACATTTGTAGTAGTTTGTTGAGGTGAGTCTGGTACTTGAATGTGATCAGGTGGAGCAGCGGAATTTGGTGAGACCTCAGTAGGACGGTATTCAATTGTGTCATCAAATAGTGGAGCAAACAGGGTTTCTAACTCTTTGCGGTTAAGAGGCAAAGGTTCAGCTGAAGATGCCGGAGAGTTAAGACGGTTAAATTCGGGTCCTAAGCTGTGTTGCTCAGAAGCCATTTGAGTGAGTTCATCAAAATTAGCATGAATTGTTTCTTGAATTTCTCTTGTTCGACGATTCCATATCCGAAAACCTTTGGAATTTTCGCAATATACAACGAACACACCGATGTCTGCCTTAGCTTTGAGTTTACCTAAATCATCACGATCATTTTTCGGATAGCAAAGTGCTCCAAATACATGAAAGTAATCGATGTTCGGTTTTCTTTTGTGAACAATTTGATATGGTGTTTTGCGATGGCGTTTTGTGATCATGCAACGGTTTTGAGTATAACATGCGGTTGAAACAGCTTCTGCCCATAAGTAATCTGGTAATTGAGCATTAATCAACATTGTTCTAGCAGCTTCCACTAACGTCCTGTTGCGTCTTTCAACCACACCATTCTGTTCTGGGCTTCTAGGAATAGATGTCTGATGTTCAATTCCCACTTTCTCATAATAAGACCGAAGTGTCTAATTCTTAAATTCAGTTCCATTGTCAGTCCTGACGATTCGTACTGTGTTGCGAAGCTGAACTTGAATTTTGGTGAGAAAGGTAATGATCATTGAAGGAGCTTGATCTTTACTTCGTAGAAAATAAACCCAAGTCCATCTGGAGAAGTCATCCACAATTACTAGTATGTAGCATTTACCGTTGATACTTTGAACACGCATCGGCCACACAAATCCATATGTAGCAGTTGTAAGACATGATTCGTACTTTGCTCAGGTTTAGACGGAAAATGAGCACGAGTACTTTTGCCTTGTTCACAGGCTGGACATAAGTGATCTTTGGTGAAACGGAATCTTGGAAATCCATCGACAAGTTTAAAACGAGCAAGGTCAGTCATGGTTCTGAAATTCAAGTGCGAAAGACGTTTGTGCCACAACCAAGATTTAGTCGATTCAGCTTTGGAGAGAAGACATATCGGAGATGTTGCGATCATATCTGACATTGAGATTGTATAAAGATTGGAGCCGCGTGAGCCAGTCATTAGATCGTTGCCTTGTAAATCACGAACAAAGCAAGTTTTCTCACGAAATGCAACTTCGAGATCCCCATCGCAGAATTGACCAACAGAGAAAAGGTTGTGTCCAAGGCCTTCTACGTAGTAAACACAACTAATTTCAATGTTCCCGCTGATATAGTCACCATATCCCATGATTAGAGCGTAATGATCATTCCCGAATCTGACAGTTCCAATAAACTTTGAGACAAAGTTGTGTAGCAGTTTGAGATTGCCTGTCATGTGTCGGGTGCATCCGCTATCAACAATCCAGAGAATGATCTGAACTACCTGCATCACAAGAAGAGGACACAGATGGAACAGAAGTAAGGGTGGAACCCAAATATATTGCGGGTTCCTGTTGGTTAGATACACATGTATTCAACAGTTTAGGAATCCATTTAAATTCTGGTTTGTGTTGTAACCAACGTTGCCAGTTCCAGGTAGTTTTTGCCTTCTTAATGTTAAATGCATTAGTCGTTGTCTTAGTCCTAGATTTGTTCTCGGCACCTATGGGGGTAACTACAACATCATCAGAAACCGTAGAGGATGGCTTTCCTAAGTTAGACTTAGAGGCAATAGTGGGCCTAGGGAGAATGCGTGTCCTACGTTTCTTATGACGAGTGAGAATAGAGTTAGCTATACATTTTGTATGATCACCAGATGAGACGCTTTTACGACAAAACACACAAGATGCATTAATATTCAAAACACTTAACGGTTCATCATTTGTTACATTTGGATTTTGATTACAATTTGCCAGACTAGAATCTAAATCTGATGCAACATGATTTTTATTCAAATTCCTAAGTTGATCTTCTACTTCTTGAGCTTCTAGCTGTCCTCTCTTACGTTGCAAGATCCTATTCTTCTTTTTACTTTTTTGCTTGGGTCTGCTAACGCTATTAGTGGAGACTAGTCCTGTAGAAGTGGAGTTATCAACATTAGTGGTTTGAACAACGTTCCCTTTAGTTGTTTTGTCTAATTGATACAATCCTGGTGCTATCACCGTGGTGTCAACCATTTTTCCTTTTTGAAATAGCTTAACTTTCTCTTTTAAATCAATGATGATGTGATTTTTGTCTTGAATTTCATACTCAAGTAAACCATTGCAATATTTGATGTCATCACGGTTTTGTTGCCATTCGGCGTTTTCAATTTTCAAGTCCGCAATTTCTTTCTCGTATTTGAGACACAAACTTTTGAGAGACTCATAGTTTTTGCAAAGCTGACAAGAGTTAGAAAAATTTTGACTTTGAAACTTCAATTCCTTTTTAAGACTCTGAGCTTGACACCATTCAAGCCTTTGTTTGAGTTGACAAATTTCTTTTGAAAACTGTTTTGTCACATCATCATTCTTTTTCCTCAGATTTTCATTCTCATGTTTAAGTGTCTCTAATTCTACGTTCAACAAATTGTTATCAACACAGAGATCATCGACAAGCATAGAAGTACCAGATTTATAGAGATCATTCATGATAACAGACAAAATATCAGCACAGAGAACTTGTTCCAAAAGTCGATCAGCATCATTTTTGAAAACTTTAGTTTGTAGCTTTTGGACCAAAAACTCATTTTCAGCAGTATCGAAAACGTTTATCATATTTTTGACCTCCTTTTGAAGTTCCTGATCCCAACGTGTAGCACATAGACGGAGGTGTTAAACAATTGGTTTCATTTGTTTTTGAAAAATATCTCTCTTTTCTCGCTCGTAAGCGGATTGAAAAGTTTCAATTTTTATTTCAGAATTGCATTCAATTGTTTCCTCCAAAATATCGATGTCTTCCATAAAGGTTTTGAAATAATTTAAGACACGACATTTTGGTAAAGGTGTAAGTTCACCGGATGATGGTAAAGGACCATTTATTTGTGCTACAGGTGAGACAGGAGCCACATTGTGAGATGAAACATATGACTCTTCGATAAACCATGACTTCTCAGGTAATTCCTTTTGAGTAACAAAAGATTTTGAAAGTGGAGGAGCTTTTGAATAGTCATATGGTGTCCAATATTGAACTTGACTCATTTTAGATCGACTCTCTTCTTCAAGTTCTTCTTCCTCCTCAGTATCAAAAACAACAGCACGCACAATTGTATTATCAAAAAGATAATCCATACTGTAAAGTTTTGGAATTTCTTTGAATGCCGTGTGAAGAAACATTGAATTGTAATCACCAAGTGCATATCCGGAATTGGGTCTCGGTTTTAAAGTAAATTTCTGAATTGTTGTGACAGAGTTTCCGTGTTTGTAAACAACGTGACGAAATTCTTTGAGTTGTTTTTCAAGATCAACAATATCACCGAGTAAGTTATCTATGTACTTCCTTTTCCGTATTTTATGTTCATGAAAATCCTTTTGACAATTTGACAATTCTGTTTCTGTTTTTGAAAGTTCAGTTTGAAGACATTCAACTTGTTTTTTCAATTCACACTTCTCACTTTCAAGTTTCGAAATCAACGTTCCATGTGACTCAATTAAATCTTGCATTTTGCGTTGAAGATCTTGTTCTTTGTTGTAAGAATCTTGAAAAGCTTTTTCAAAACTTTTAGTGTGTTTAATCTTATCTTCTTGATTAGAAAGCTGAATTTTATAGCACTCAATGTCTCTTGCAAGTGCTGCATTAGTTTCTTTTAAAACTTTGTTTTTCTCGTTGCACTTTTCAATTAGCAATTGTTGAGCATTCAGTTGTTTAGATAACACTATGAGGTCAGGGTCTGGATCAAATGATGGTTCATGTTGTTCAAACTGATCATAGTTATCATTCTCAATAGGATCATCAAATGAAACAACTGTGTCATCATCAAATATGACAACTGTGCTTATTTGTTCATCTGTTTGAGAGGATGAAGATGATTGAGATGGAACAACTTGCACCATATCTGATTCAGAAGCAGAGGGTGAGATAATATCATTAATAAAGCATGCATTGAAGTCATGTACCTGAGACAAGCCGTCAGTGTCATACACTGGACCTGAATCATTGAGCTTAAGTTCCTGCATGTTGGCCATAAGCATCACAGCTGCATTAGCTTCCAGATCTTCCATGTCATCATCATTGTGTACATTTGCCATGAAGTTGTTGTCTTGTTCAGGGAAATGTCCATCCTTTTCATCTTGAAGAGCCATGAGTAATGCCTGCTTGTGAAACTTGCTACCCCGAGTACGCGGTTTAGTACATGCAGTCGCAATATGACCTTGTTCATTGCAGTTATAGCACCACACTGCATTCCCTGAGTTGGAGTTTCTAGTTGCAACTGGTTCAGACCTTTGCTGAGAAGATCCTGAGTTGTTCCTGAACCCTCCATTGTTACTAAACCTCTGACCATTCCCATAGTTTCCTGAAGAGCTTCCCGAACCAGATCGACCATAGCTACGATTCTGAATTTCCACTCTTCCATCATTAACAACAGCTTGATTCCTTGTGTTCGAAGATGAACGTTGACGGTTGTTTGTTTTGTTGGAGAATTTGCTGAAAGCGCGAGCAATAAGAGCAAGTCCCTGATTCAACGTGTTAAAGTCATCATCGTCATCATCATTGGAGTTGGAGTAGTACATAGCATCATTGTTGTTTGATGGAACAAGTAGAGTAGAAGAATCTTGTGGAGATGAATCATAAGGGACCATTTGGTTCGAGGTGGAAGATTGTGGATAACTGAAGTAGTTCTGCTCTTGAACATATGCATGATTTGACATTGGTGGTGGAGCATAGGGAGATTGAGCTACGAGAGCCAAAGAATTTGGTGTTGATGTTGGTGTGTATCCTCCTCGTAGAGCTCTATCTTTATCCACTTCAGGTTCATGGTGTTTCAGAAAATCATACAACAACCCATATGGAGCATCATGAAGATTCTTCGTTTGACGAACAAATGTCACATATTTATGCCAATCAGGGCCAAGACTACCCACAAATTTGGAGTTCACAGCGATCCTTGGTACAGTGATTTTGTGACGTTCCAGATCATTGACCACATTTGTGAAACGATGATAGTAGGATTCAAGTGACTCTCCAGGTTCAATTGTGATGTCAGTGTATTCCATGTATAGCTTGGATTCCATGTCATCTTTGTTTAATTGAGTGCCTTCCATGAGGAGATGAACGTGTTCCCACATAGCTTTGGCTGTTTTCTGAGCATCGACACTGCGATAGATCGGATTAGGTATACCTTGAAGTATATAAGCCATTGCATACTGATCAGCTTCACGATGTAGTTTCTGTTCTTCAGTAAGTTGTGATTCTGGAAGAGGTCTATCACCAGGAGGACGTGGAGGATCAGCATCTGGATCACCAGCTTCAAATCTTGTTGGCCACTCAAATGGTCCTTCAAGTATCACTTGTTTCAGGAATTGCCCATGAGGTTTCTTTAGTTCAAGAAATCGTAGGAATCGACTTGACCATTGCACATAGTTACCAGGTGTTAGCATTGGAGGTGTCTCAAGTGATCCTGCCTCATGTCGGGATTGTTGAGTTGTAATAACTTCACACATTCTGTCAAACCAGTGAGGTTGTTTGGAGGAGAACTGAGTGTTTTGTTGTGGCACTTGATATGGTTGTTGTTGAGGAATGATCTGTTGTTGTTGCATCATCAGGTAATGATGTAGTGGATTGTATGTTTGTCTTTGAGAAGGTTGTTGATTCATCTGGTGCGGAAGATAATGTTGTTGCTGATACTGCTGAGGTTGTTGTTGCTGAGGTGGATGTTGTTGAACATGAGGAAAGTAGTGATTAGGTGGTTGAGACATCTTAGAACACTTGTGTAGATATGGATCTTGTAGAAAGTGTAGAATTAACCAAGTATTGAGAAACTTAGCACAACTTCAAATTGCGAAATATGAGATTTCGATAATATGTTTTGCGAAACTTGGCAGATTTTCGAGAAACACGGTTATCGAAAACTTTGTGGATTTTTATCGAGAAAAAGATTTCGAAACTTTGCAATTTTATCGAAAAAATAAGATTTCGATATTTTTGTAGGTTATCGAAAAAGTAGTATTTCGAAACTTTTAACTCAGTTTCTCGATAACTTGTGTGATTTCGAAAAATGTAATTTTTCTCGAAAAAACACAAAATTGCGAAATACAGTTTTCGAAATTATACAATTTCGAAAACTTTCCCAAAAGTCGAAGTACTTAACTTTCTTATACAAGAAAGAAAATACCGAGTCCACACAAACGAAGTCGAGGTAGTGCACTTTGAGAAGATCTCGAAAAAATGAACTAGCAGGTTCTCGATAACTTGTAATTTTTGTTTTTCAAAGAAAGCAATCCTAAAACTCGTTTTTATTTCAAGATACTTGTACTTTTGTGTATAAAATGAGTAGATCTTAAAGAAAGTAGAAAACTTTAAGAAAAATTTCAAACTTGATAAGATTTCGATAAAAGTACAAGGAAGCAAAATCGAATGTTTTTGTAAAAGTTTGGAACTTTATGGTTTGTTTTGATTTTAAACACAAGTTTGTAAGCAAAGATGTGAGAAAAACCAAGAAACAAAACAAAAGTTTAAAATTTCACAAAAAAATTCGATAAGAAAAAACGAATATTTAAGATAGAAATCAATGAAAACAAGAACTGCACCTTCCTCTAGCGAATGATACCACTTGTTAGGTCACCATTTAGTAAACACAAGTATAATGATAAGAGAAATGAGATGAGAATGAGAGTGGGATGATTATGAGAAATTTGAGAAAGTGAAATGCAAGAGTTTCCTTAATGTTTTCAAATAACCAACCAAGTTTACAAATGGCCTAAGACTACTATTTATAGGGAAGGAGCTAGGGCAACACACCCTCTCCTTCCACTCATCAATTCATGGGCTTTGGAGGCCCATGGGTTACATTCCTTAAGCCTAGTAAACTTAATACAAATAGTGAATAAGAGTAAATAATAGTTAAGCAACCTAACTTTATTACAAATGACCGAGACTTCATAAAATAGTAAAATTATGGTTCCAACAGTTACAAATCCTTACAATCATGAACCATTTGCTGAGCTAGCGAACTTGGTTCTATCTAGAACTAACAGACTAGGATCACCAATATTCTTTAAAAAGATCTAGAAAACACAATAATGTCTTGCCACTCAGCAAAAATCTTATGACCTCATTTGAACTACCTAATTTCATTCTTAGGGTATCGCTTTTGCTGTTACAAATCCTTACAATCATGAACCGTTTGTTGAGCTAACGAACTTGGTTCAATCTCGAACTAACAGACTCGGTAATACAGACAACTCCTATAAAAATTCGTCAATTTTTAGTAATTGGAGTTGGGTGTTGTAGATTTTGCTCTCTGAATTTGGAGACATTATCTCTATGGAACATGAGACACCGTCACTAGTTAGAATTACTCAGTGATTACGATTATGAAATTCTATCACCTTGGAAAAGGCGAATGTTGTAGCTGATGCCTTAAGTCAGAAAGAAGATCAAGCCTCTTCGAGTTAGAGCCTTAATCATAACTACTTAATCATGTCTTCGGGGATGCTCGAAATAAAGAATAGACATAGTATTATTAGATTAAAAGAATGGGGAAGGTGTGTGTGTTTTCTAGAGAGAGAAAGAAGGAAACCACACACACCTAGAAATACAATGAGACATCCACCCTCCTAGTTGGGACTAGGATGGGTATTTATACTAGAATACAAGCCCAACTTAGCACTATTGTCTAAACTAGTCCTTGTACATAGAAGGAGATGCTATTCCCGAATATAACATTACTTTTAAGGCTAACAAATCTCCCTACACAAATAATCAATACAGAAGCTGAAGCTGTCAAAGAAGAAAACTTTGAAGCTGAAAACTTCGGAGGTATGTACCAAAAGTCACTTGAAACTTGATCTGATGGAATCAGATGTTTCAAGAACAGAATTTGGTTGCCACGTGATGGAAAGCAACGAGACTTGATTATGCAAGAGTCACATAAGTCTAAATATTTTATTCATCCTGGGTCAGACAAGATGTGTAATTACCTCAAGAAACTACATTGGTGGCTAAACATAAAAGCCGAGATTGCCACATATGTCAGCAAGTGTTTGACATGTTCAAAAGTCAAGGCTGAATCTCAAAAACCATCGAGATTACTACAACAACCCGAGAATTCTTGTATGAAAATGGGAAAGAATCACGATGGATTTTGTCACCAAACTACCCAAAATGCCAAGTAGTTTTGATGTTGTTTGGGTAATAGTTGACCGTCTCACTAAATCGGCTTATTTCATTCTGATCATAGAAACTTGTGATATAAACAAGCTAACTAAGCTTTACATCAAAGAAATAGTTTCTAGGCACGGTGCGCCAATCTTGATTATCTCAAATAGAGATAGCAGATTTAATTATAAATTTTGGCAGTCACTCAAGAGAGCTTTCAGAAATCAAATGGACATGAATACCCTCTAATCATTAAACTATCATTATATATCAATACCAATAGTAGATAAAGAAAATTTTATACATTTATGCACCTTGTGCCACGACTACAACATCACTTCTGCACATGTCATTTGTTAGTAATTTTTCAATGTGCTTAATCACCCTAACTTATCCATTATCTCATTTCATATACAAAGTTAAATAAATAGTTTACACCTCTTTTGGTTTTCTTTCTTCATCCAT